>JARHVA010001374.1:2812500-2977500 GCA_037957365.1 Torreya grandis
TCCATATATAGGTTTGTAATAAATCTTCACACCCACCCACCCACACCCATCCACCCATCCACATATGTTGTCACCTGAAGTCCAAGTTTCTTGATGATTATGCATTTATAAAAGTAGATACAACATATCAATATTCTATTTTCATACACCAAACAAATGATATTTTCCTATCACCCTTTTACCATTTAGTCGTATAAGAGCTATAATTATTATTAAAAATCACATATATATACATTTAGGTCTATATGAGTTTTTTATTCATGTTTGAATCACACAAAATTTTATAGTTAATCCCTCTAAGTATACAATAAATAGTTCTAGGAATTGCAATAAAGAACATATTGTCTCTATTTGGACTGATACTTGGCCTAGGATATAGGTTTCTCAATGACTAGGGAAAATTGATACCAACTATGATACATTAGTCAATAAATTTTCAAATCATACACACATCAAAATTTTATTGTGAAGGAAATCTCACATATGATTTGGCAATTGATAAACTTTCAATTTGTGAAAAAGAAAAGACTTGATATCATTTTTTTATATGCTCGAGGAAAGGAACTAAATTCTATTCCATATCTATAAATCGAATGCCCTAAATTTTATAGAGAAATATATCAACATATGCAATTGAATAGGGTGTAACCTAGATCAACCCTTCATTATTTTTCTTTCAACCATATTTAAAACTCCAAGCAAACCCAAATGTATTTTCTACTTTCAATTTCAAAGCTTTACTTACGTGGTTATAGAAAATTCATCATTTTAGTTGTAAACATTGGTAGATTCTCCATCCTTTTTACCAATATCTCCCTTTTTTTCTTTTGTCACCACCTATTTTCTTCCCTTTATCTCATCTTATCCTTTTCCCAAAACTGACATATATTCAACATGACCTGGTAACTCCCTTAAAATTTTGTCAGTTCCTCAACTTGCAATTCATATTCATCGATACACCACTACCTTCATTTACCATTAAATTTCAATTAAAAGCTCAATATTCAACATGAAATCTACATAAATTCTCCCAACACCCAATGTGGTGAAGTCAACTCCCTAAATCATAGTGACAAAATAAAACCTAATCACTTTCATGACTATCAATTAACCTAATTTCATTACCTTTCCACTTTGTGGCATTTGTCAATATGATAAACACTATAAATTTAAAGTCATGAAATTCATTTTTAGTTAATATAATTTGGAGTGTAACTAATCTCTAATTTCCTCTTCGCTATTGCACAAAAAAGGGATAACAAGAAAACAATCAAACAATCAAACAAGACCATTACATACTCATACCTCAACTGACTATAATGAAATAAATGTACAACACAGTAAATTCCTATCAAGGTTTTAATGGGATCCATATAGCCAATATAATCTAATTCTAACCAAAGCATCTAGTCAAATCATATAATTCACCTACTATGTCAAATCATGCCAAGTGACGAACTCAACAATGCAAACATGCCTCATTTATTATAAGAATAAACTATCAAATAACAATTATCATATAAGCAAAATTCAAATTAACATTTATTTTACTCGTGTAACTAGAATGTGGTGTGTGTGGGTTCAACTATTCTCTCAAACCCAAATGTTGGTATCTACACCCCACTCTCTAATGATACTCTCCCTCTATACTACTTATGAGGGTAGAACAATCTTGCAACCACCTCAATCAAATAGATAGGTAATTAATTTGAGATTATGTAAATAATTAATATATAAGCATTAATAAACTACTATAATTCAAATCATCCGTAATGAAATCATAGTCAATCATGATCATAAAGCATAGTATAAAAATATGTGAATTCTATCTAACATAAAAATTGATCATGAAATAATAGTATGCTTATCAACCATACAACTTATGTACTAAGATCAAATATAAAAATTAGAATTACAAATCATTAGTTTCTTAATCCACTATTAATGTTTAAATAGTTTTGTAGAGTAGAAATGGATGTGACATCCATTGGCCCCATAGGTTTGACAACCACTATCAATGGTTATTTGATCGATCCATAAGACACTTTTGAGATATTATTCATAATACTGATGGGGGAAATTTTGGACATATTCTTTTATTTCCTTATTAAGGGAGTGAAGGAAAAGGTTGCATAATTCCCTCTGGTTCATGTGAGGTGCATTGGAAGATGAATATATAACTTGCCACTATCTCGTGATGAAATGGGTAGTGGATTCATTATGTTCTTATTTGATATGTATAAATTATTGAATGGTAGTCTTGAGGAACTTATTTATATCAAAGGCCTCAATGAATTTAACATTAATTGTCTAAAAAATGAATAAGCCTTGGGATTAGGATGGGTATGAGTAAGATATTGGTTAGCATGAAGGGATTGATTTAGAGTGGGAGCCTCAGGGGTAGTGGTTAAGGTTTACACCTAAAAGTTAGAGGCATTTTGATTCCCACTAGAGGGATGTGTGGTTACTTATATATGATTAAACTCATCCTCCAAATAATGAATCATTCCTATATAGTGATAATATTTATCAATGCTTTCCACATCTAGGTTTTATAGGCTAGTCGATGGTCTAGTGTCCATTGAAGGAGTGTTTTCACTTCCACTAGTGAAGGTCATGGCATTGAAGTCAGGATGATTGATAGCAATTTTTGATATATCTCACACCTCATGAATGGGGATTCCACTCCTAGTTTGAGTATTATGGTGAGAATAATCATAGGATTGATGATCCACATTAGTGTCAAAGAAGATTCACCAAAGTTGATTTGGCTCCTCCTATAGCCCTCTAATCCAAAAGATCCACCTAGTCTTATCCAGACATATTCTTGGGGTGTATGGATACCCAAAAAATAAATGGAAGGAGAAGGGAAAGTGGATAAAGGGGATAGAAGAAGGAGAAAAAAATGGAAATGAAAAAGATGGATGTCTTTCACATCAGGTTCACCAATTTGTATACATGTGAATAACACATGTGAAATTGTGCACTCGACTTCACAAAACAATTAAAGTAATGGATAGGTATGGGTAGAACTATGGATCATTATAATTATTTAATGGAATGGATTTGGGATGATGAGAGGTAAGGGGTTATCGTGATGGAACAAAAATACCTCCATAATGTCATGTTACTTGTTAAGTGTGTCTTGCTTCATAAAAATAGAGTTCTAAGGTCCTTTGACATCTGAGATGACATGGAGATGAAGCTCTTGATCAATACTAGGACTGGTGAAATGAGGATGGTTAGGATGAATGACTTAAGGGATGAGATCAACTCTATCAAGTTGACTATGCCTAGTCAATTTCATCCACAAATGTGAATGATATATGATGAGAATAGACATGAGGATAAGAAAGGGGAACAAATTGAGGATCTAGGCTTAAATTACATTATATTACCAACCTTAGTTCTAGGGTGGATGATGATTGGTGGATCAAAAATTTGATGTTACTTCTATAAATAAATAAGAGTGTTGATAATGAGATGGGGAATAGGTGTATCATGGAAAACCCCTAAGTATAAATTTGGCACTAATAGATTATTATGTGTTGATTTTAGGACCAGGGGCTTTAACCCTTAGGAAAAGATCTTCTCTGATAAGACCAAGTGTCTCAGAAAGTGTCATCTAAAGGAGACTAGGCAAATTATAAGCGTATGAGCTTATTTGCTGATGAATATTTGAATGGACTTGCTATATTATTAGAAGTGATTTTTAAATTGGAATGCTTTCACATTTGGGCAAGGATTTAATAATGTTTTTGGTTTATTTTGTTTTAAGGAATATTTGATTGAAAATGAAAAGTAATTGCTTGCTAAAATTAAATAACTTGAAAGTAAATAACAATAATAAACTAAAATTAAAAAAATAAGACACTCTTTTTGTCTTTTTTTCAATTGATTTTCAATGCATGCAAGGTAAGAGAGAGAGAGATCTACTCAAAATATGCAAATGTTGGTTTTTATAACTTTTTTAGATGCAACCTAGATGAATTTTTTTTTGTGATTTTATTTGAATAATGTATGAATGTATCTAGGAGAAACCTAAATTTTTAACATGATTTTTTTTAAATAAGAGATATATATTCTAAACATCAAAATACTATTAATATCTTAACACTTCTTGTGCTCATATATAAGCTCAAACAAACTTTCAATATTCATAGATTGGATGAACACTAGCTATGAATAATGTGTTTGTTTTGAATAGAATAATTGTTTTAATTCTGATTTTCTCCTATTGTGATCTAAAAATAACATTCTTAGCTTCTTAAAAACAAGATAAATCAATATTAAATGAAGGTCTTTGTATACCTAGGTTGATATAGGGTTTTCTAGTTGCCAGTATGTGTGTGTGAATGAAAAGAGTTTGTTCCAAAACTAAAAAAATATTATTTTAATGGATAAAAGTATGTATGACCTATTATAACATTCAAATATGGTTTTAATTCAATATTATATACTATGAGTGAATATAATGAATGCAAAAAATCAAAGAGATTAACTGATATTTTATTATAAAGACTGGAAAAGGAAATGATTATTTTTCCCATCAAATTTGATTTTTATGGAATGTAAATCTAATATATTGAAAGAACTTAAATGCCTAATATAAAAATAAAAATAAAATAAAAATAAAGAGCCTTCATCTTGATCAAGGCAAAGATTAATTGAAAGTATGTAGCATGTTTTGTTGTAGTCCTTAGTATGATAGCTCCTTTATTCAGGGAAAGATTTCACGAACTCTCTAACAAAGAGTATGAACTAGTAACTATCAAAAAAAGGGGAAGAATAGGAGAGACACAATACCAAACAAAGAGCAGATGATATATGGTTGGATGAGGGCACTATTTTCAAATATTGTGTTACATAATCAATGACACTTCCTTGCTTGTAATGATATAGTCAATTATGAAAATAATAGAGGTAAAGCTCCAAAACAATGATAAGTAGGTTTTGGATATAGAAAGCTTAAAAAATCTAGACTCTAACACAATTTTTTTGATCTAAAATAAATCCAAAATTGGTTTACTTTTAGAAGAGAAATAGGGGTTACATGAAGGAGTTTTACTGAGTTGAACTAGGATTAGAACTTAAGATGGACTCAAAATGATTGAAAATAAAAGAGGGAGTCAATTAGGCCAACATAGAAGATAACACAAGGATAAAATATCAATAAATGTGACGGCAAACATGCACAACACATCAAGACTTTAGTTCTAGAAGCTAAATTTGAAATATGGAGAGCAAGTGATAGAACCACCCATTCTTATATGGGTAGTTGCATAACCACTGGTCCTCGTGCTAGAACTATCCTTTGCAATTATAGAGTCATCAAATAGTAATGTAAAACTGCCATGTAATTATGTAGAAATGAACTATTAGGAATGGTTCTATCTAGGTACTTTATGGAACTACCATGGTAGTTTTTTTAACTCATGCGATGTTCCATAATGGACTATGGTGGTTAGATCTCAGAGAAGGGTAGTTCTACCTTTGAATAAAAGTTTTTAAAGTAACCCAAAAAAACCTTGTAAAAGCCAACAAAAGGGGAATTTGAGGGGAATAAGAGAGAGAAATGGAGGTAAAAGGGGGAGGATGTTAGAGAGATCCCATTTTTAACATTCATTTGGAGATCACTGCATCATCATTGGACATCATGGCATAATGTTGTACCATACAAATTTTGGGTGCATATAGTCCCCCATGCTAAATGGTTGCATATTAAAATTGAGACATTTCACACTGGCTCTTTCACACCTTTGATAAGGTTGGTTAATGATTTTTTTTGAAGGATTCCCCTATATAAGCACATCTAGGCTTATTTAAACACATCTAACAATCACTTATAAATTATACTACACATTAAACAAAAGATCACTATTTCTTCGAATTTGCACCTAATTTTGATACATTCTAATAGTCGTAGGCCAAGTTTGAATATCTTTCATTATAAGTCAAGGGTATCCATTTTCAATCATTTTAATCAATATATTAACTACATTCATATAGTTTCACAATCATGGATCACACAATCACCATAAGAGGGAGAACAACATCGAGCTAAGGCCCATTTGGGCCAAGAAGGTAGCACTAAGATTATGTTGGGTTTTTTGATGATAACTTGACTATTCCCTTAACTATATTCCCTATTCTATATTTTATAATTTTATATTAATTATGTCTATTGTGTAGGAATAAGGGTTTGTATTTTATAGGTTTTCCATGCTATATATAAAAAAATAGAATTAAACAGTTAACCCTCATAAATAGTTACACAAACCTAGATCAAAAAATTAGGTGCATAGTCAACGAGGATGTGGCCATAGTCAATAGACAAAAATGTAGTGTATCCCTATCCACCTTACACATACTTGTTTTAGTGTAGTTTTAATTCCTAATTTTAATAATGGCATAGTTTTTAGGTCCTTTCAACCAATTTCTAGTCACAGTCATCCTACACAGTCAACATAATATTTGTTTTAGGGAGTTTGCATAAGTGTAGGCCTATTTACTATTTTTAACTTATTTATAGATTTTTTAAAATGTGTATTTCACTTAAAAATATGTATATTTCCTATATATCAATTTTAATAGTTTAATTCTATTAATTTTATTCATTCAATTCAAAATAGATTAAACATTCTAGTGAACCCACTATTTTTAGAGCACTGCTTGTTGTTTGCTAGATTTTTGTCCTATAATTTCATACACATTTTTATAAATTTGTGACACTAAAAAAATAGCCTTAAACCTTGTATAATATTTTACACCTAATGATTCAATCATCTTCGATCTTGAAGTAATTCGACACTAAATAGGTTGTCTTATCACCTTAGAGAAACCCAACACAAAAGCTCTTTCTTTCAACCTCAGGTTCAATTTTTTTGATATCTATACACAAAAATATTTCAATTTTATTTTTTATTTTATTGAGCTTGTTTTTATAAACTATGTTATGATATTTTTAAAACTACTTAGTTACTGTCATGAAGGTCTAAGCGGTTATCAATTTTACAAGAATTATGGCATGAAGGGTTTACCCCAATACTCATTGCCATTGTACAACACTAAACACAGACTTTAATTTCCATGTATATCATGGTATATAAAATAATGCCTAGGATCCGTTGTTTATATCATAGGAATCCTATTTTATACATTTTATTTGTGGTGAACCTAAGAGGAACATATCACCCAGGGAAGTTACTCTCACTGTACCCTCAGAAATAGGGTTTGTGGGTTATAGGCATGGTTTTTCCCTCATAGTTATTGATAAAAAACATTGGTTGGCATTAATCAATGAATGAACAAGTATTTTTGAGATCCCACATAATCATTTGAACTCTTATCTAGATCACCCTCATACCTTAATTTTTGCTTGTATTGTATCCATAATGAGATCAATGATTGAATGTTTCTTTCATATGTTGCAGAGGATTATGTAATTCATTATTACATCTTGTATTAATTTTTTAGTATAATTTTTCATTACGTTATTATATGGATTATATGTCAAATTAATATAGAAGCTATATTAAATAATGTTAAAACTCATGATCTTCCTATTACAAATGATTATACTACTATATCATCCCATTATTCTTCTACAATAGCTTTTGTCAAATATAAAATGACTTGAGAACAAGAGGAAGCATGATGTAGGAGCATTGGTAATATGATTTACATTTGTATAAAGTGGTTTAAGATAGTCAAATAAGCCCTGTGGTGAAGGGAAAGGAGGTTTGTCATGTTTTAATATGCTTGTAAAAGCTATTTATGGGTTTAAGTCGTATAGGAGACCTTATTTGAATCATATTAAGATGATCAAGATATTAGAATCTCATTAAGGACACTTATAACTAGTTATAAGGATTTTTCATGCCAAAACCCATATTCAAATATTCAAATAGTCATATTAAAGATTTTAAGCTCTTATAGTGAATTGTAAGTGTATGAAGCCTCTTGAATGGTCCTTAATGATTATTACTACATTTTAAAAGGAATATTACCCTCATTTAAATGTAAAAACACCTAATTCCCATCTATAAGGATGATTTTAATCACCTAAAAGTGGGAATTAGATTCTAAGAGTGTCACTTGAGTTACCCTATTCCTAGCTTAGCCCTATACCTATCCTAGAACTTTAGACTTATTTTTTCCAATCATTCAATAGAGCATAATCACCTTTAGCCAGTCAAAACATAGTCCTATAACTATCATTTCAAACCCAAATCTAACTTGCTTAGTAGTCTGCCTATAGGACTTTAGCATGACATTTGGGACACTATAGCCTTATGGCACTAGTGTCCCCAACTGGGTGTTATTGTCCTTAAACCTAGATCTTCCCAATAGATACTTTTTCAAATGTGTGCCACTCCTAAGGTTGGAATAAGCATATTTTATTATTTTCATAATCAACATAACTCTATAAATACAAGTCTAATTCACCTCTATTCATTAGATGTAAAATAGATGCAAATGCTGTTCAAACCAAAGACCAAGTTGAGAAAAATCAAGGTATTTGATCCTTATTTTGCCTTAATTCTACATACTACTATCTATAATATCCCTAATCTTACTTTTCAAACATTTCAAATTTCAAGTACATTTAAGGTATCCAATCCACTCTCGTTCTAACATTCACTTACAATTGCATCAAGTATTAGGTTGAATAACTACATCAAGATTGATCCCTTTTCAGAGTATTAGTATGTAAATCTCTTTATAGAGGGGTGTTGAGGATGTCTAGTCCATCTGACTAACAAACACAAAAATATTGCTCATGCCATACTTGCAAGTAGGATTATGGTTTGTACCTTAAACCATTTTTTCTAGGCACAACATAGATCTCATAGTTTTATGCATGTAGAAACAAGACCTAAAAATATAGGCACAAGTGCTCCCAAAAAAAATAGGAATAAACCCAAAAAGGGGACACTACTACCACCTAAAGGGCACTACATAAACATGACACTACTATCCATATTGGCCGCTACTATCTAATGAGTAGATAAACACTAGAATCTTGTTGACAACACTTAGAACTACTTAGATCTCAACTTTCAAAACCTAGATCATCCACAAAAGTTAGTTTTTAGATAAGTCTATATTTAAGCCTATTTACTGCTATTTTTAAAAAATAAAAAAAAGTTAATTGCTATAATAAATTAGTAATTAATTATTGCATATTTATTTGACTAATTTAGACATCTCAACCCTTTAATTTAAACAAAGGTTTTACATAGTAAACCCTAAAAAGGTTAAATCATTCGGTGAACTTGAATTACTTCAAATATTACTTCAAACCCTAACTTGCATTCATCCAAATTTCATGCAATAAATTTAGGGTTGCATACTTTTGATTTTTTGATTTTTTTAGACAACCTAGCTAAATTAAATTAATTTCATATTAGGGTTTTGATTAAATTAATTTCATATTAGGGTTTTAATTTATTTTACATCTAATTTAAATTATTGTAAAGAAACCTTAAATTCTAAAACCCTAACCCTAGATGATCTTAAGGTTTGTATCCCTTTTTATCTTATTTTAATTAGTTCTTATTAATTATTAATTATTCATAATTCATATATCTTATTATAGTATCCCTCTTGTAATTTATTTTCCATATGCCATCTTAAAAATTTCTTTCTCTTCCATTAAGAAGTGATAAACTAGGTGATAATCCTATAGAGCATATTCAGATTCCTACTATCGGCAACTATAATAAGGACAAAGAACTTATTACAACTCCATATATGAATCCTTCATAGCCTGATTATGTGTAATTTAATGAAAATACATCTGAAGATGAACAATATAACCATGAACAAGATCAAGGCCATAATGAGGATCAAAACACACTACATCCAATTAATGATAATGATATAATTATGAACAAAATGAGGTATTAGAGGGATTTAGAGATATAATTTATGAACAAACCCTTGATCATGTATAAATTCTGCATGCCATATTAGAAATCAAGAATAAGAGAAATAATGGTCAATCTTCAACACCTCCCATTAACAATGTTGTTACACCTTTAGTGGGGCCCACTCAACCAACTCAAATAACACAAACCAAGATTATTATCAACCATTTGTGATATCTAAACCACTTGTGGCTAGCTCTTCTATCCATATGTACAATCCCTTATGTGGGAGGTTACATTTCAAGAAATGAGTAACTAGGCCATCACATACCTTGGATTCAAACATTCTCTTATATATACCTTTGGCACATCACATAGCAAAAAATATTTTTCCATCCAATTTAATGGCACCTAATCTCACATTATATGATGGCAAGGGTGAACCAAAACATCACCTCAGAGCCTTTCACATAGCATGCTTAGACTATGTGTCTAACAATTGGCTTCTTACAAATCTATTTCTATGTAACCTCAAGGATTATGCCCTATAGTGGCTCCATGATTTTCAAAATCAATCTATCAAAACTTTCAATCCTTTAGCTGATATTTTCCTAGCACACTTCTCTATCAACATCAGTATTAAGATATCATATGCAAAAGTGGCACAACTAAAGCAAAAGTCAAATGAGCCCATAACCAATTATGTCTTATGATATAAGACAATATTATCAAAATTAACTAGCCCCATGGTAGACATATAGCTTCATGATATATTTAAATAGAGTCTATTACCAATACTGCACAAAGCTATCTTATTCAAGAAGTTTCCCACATTTACTGATATGTGCCACATAATTAAAGAAAGAGAGGTTAAGCTATTAGCAATGGGAAAACTCAAATACATAAATGGATTGGATTAAACTATCAAGATTACAAACCAACCTCCATGCAAGGTAAGGGACACATAAAATAAAAGTGATCAAATGGCTATAGTCAATGTAGGTTCAGAGCCTACTCCCAAATTGGTTTTATTTGCTCCTTAGTGCAGAGTCTTCATGAATCTTCCAGAGTCACCAACATGAGTTCTATAACAACTATTAAAATGCAATGCCATATTTATCCCTCCCATTAAAGAGGTTGATATGACACTACCTCTTCTAAAGATTTATGATTCAAATTCATTCTACGAGTATCACATGGCACCAACCCACACAATAAACAAATGCATTAACCTAATCACAACATATAAGATCTCATTGAGGCTAATATTATTAATGTGAACATAACCACAAAAGAATAGAAACAATAAACAAAGGCAAAGGCACTAGATATATTTTTAGATCTTTTCTTAAATCATATAACTAATGAGGTAGGGAGCACATTAGGTGTTCACTATACATACTAGGCTCATCCACCACCAGATTCATACCATATATTTATAGAGGAAACACATCCAATGCATAACATTATTGGCATGTATCACACTATAGTGCCACCTAGACCACTTACCAAATTTTTAGAGTAGGAGATAATGGATGATGACACATATTTACATGCACTCTTCATACATGCATAATAGACCACCATCCTATTTATAGTGTTATGGTTGATAATAGGTCAAGCATAAGCATGTGCACCATGACACTTTTACAACACTTAGGATACATAAAGAGGGATATATTCCCCATAGATACAATCATGAATAGTTTTAGTGGCCACATTTAGAGGTCTATCAGGGATATTGTGATTCCATTATAGTTTGGACTAGCACACATAGCCACTTGGTTCCTAGTAGTACCTAGTATAGGTGTATTTGATATATTATTGGGAAGGCCATGGTTACAATAAATTTGAGCTATCCCATCTATAGTAAAAATATGCTTAAAGTATATGCATGTTAACCAAGTGGTTAAGATTTAGGGTGTCCCATATGAGTATTCTTTTCTCATCCCATAGGCAGTTCCATCACAGTTTCTATAGAGTAGGATTATGAGACAAGGTTATATCATATATTAGTCAATAAATATCCAAAATAAGCATAAATACCTAACTTATCAAGCCCACCCTTTCAAAGGGCATTAAAAATTAATTCTAAGAGCTAGATTAGGAAAGGAATACAAACAAATCTTCCAAGTAGTGTCCCTCCTCTAAGAGTGGTCAAGAAGTGTGATTTTCCTTTGATTTAACACTCCAAGTTTGTTAATTAAGAGTAACATTGCACCTCCATAATCTCCTAGTACACTAATGGCTTAGGTTCACAATATTTTATTAGTTGGTGTAAATAGGTGAAGCTTGTCTATAACAATTTCTGCATAGTAAGTTTGTATAACTAAACCTTAAAAATGGTGGTCTTGGCCTTCTTATTTATAAATTTTGAAGATTGTTTAGGATAAACCATGACCATACATATTGAGATCAAGATGTGTGGCCATGGATTGATTCAATTTTGGAGGGACAAGCCATAACTATGCCCATTAATATTTGGAAGGATAGGGCATTGATGAGGAATGGGAGAGCTTAATTTTGATATTCATCCTATTAATGGCCTATTTTTACCACCACATTGATGATGCAGAGTTAAATATTGAAAATTTAGTAATTACATATTCAAAAACTTTCATGGAATTTTTGATTAAGCTCTTGATTTGGTTTAATTTACTCAAGTAGCTTTGATTAATTTTATGCAATATTTGAAAATTTATTTCATGCTTAATCAACCTAGTTAGAAATGTCATTTTACTAAGTCATAATTTTACTAGAGTATAATTAGAAGAAGGTGTCAGTTTTGTATGGGATAATACTCTAGTTAGAGTATTATGGATGCAAAATAACACATGCACATGATATGTGCTACCAAATTATAAGAATTTAGTGGTCTAAGATATTATTTTGTGTGGTTACAATTTGACTCAAAATGATTTAAGAAAAGATAATAATAACATAAAATGCATTGCCCCATTTAGGGATACATTAGCACAAATCAACACCTGTACGTGACAAGTTTGAATGATTTAGACTATTTTAATGATTTTGGTCTAGATTGTGTGTTATCATAAAATATTATTTAGATTACCAATTTTAGTATAATAGTGATAGGAATTGGATGTCTATATTTTGACCATATTTGAGAAGGTGTAGTGAGACATTAGACCAAAGAAATATATTTTTAAATAATGTAAAGGTCACCATAATCACAATAAATAAATTTCATTCTTATTTTTCATTAAATTTTACATGAGTTATGACAAAACAGGCTTAATAAACTACCCCAAACATTGTTTGGGTGGCCCATGATGCCCCCTCAAGGGGAAGACAATAAATTAGATTTTTTTTGGATGGGTTGGCCCTTAATAATAAGAATATTAATCACATTAATTTCAGAAAAATAGGTTGAAAAAAAATCAATTAGAAGAAAGAAGGAGGAAAAATGGATAAACAAGGCTAAATCAATAGCCCAAGAAAGATAAAATGGTTTAACTATATGCCTAGGGGTGAAAAATTTGGAAAATTTACTATATTTTGACCCTAGGGGGTAAAAATAGTTCATTTGCATAGTTATCTATAGTAAATCAGAGCTCTGAGAATTACATTTGGGAGAGTTGAGAAGGATGGCTAATATCCTGCACCACCATCACCTTAAAGAGCATGTGAGAGAGTATTGGAGGCCACTAAGGAGCGGACCATTGGTAGGTACCTTTTTTGGTATTTAATTTTTTTATTTATGGAATTTTAATGCATAGGGAGTAGGTTATTACCGATCCCACTAATTTCCCAATTTGGCAATCGATGAGTTCACCTATGAAAATAATGGAATTGCCATGAGATTAATGAATTTTTTGACCTTTCAGTGGGATCATGGTTAAAAATGACAAATTTGCTACTACATCAATGAATTTTATATTTCCTTTTGTTTTTCAAAACAAACAAAAAATTAATGATTAACAATGATATCATCTTGTACTTTGGAAGGAACAACCTATAGTTCCATGGGTTTGCTTGGAACAATGAAAATTCCTTGTTAAATAATAAATTTACCCTAAAGAATAGTGAAATAAAAAGAATGAAGGATGGTGTATACACATAATATTTTCAAAATTTTATCAAATATTGATGCTTTACTTCTTATAGGAACACATCGAGACTCAATCTATCTGAGTGTGCACCTTAAGTGGTGCACTGAGAAAGGGGTGGGTAGACTTTTGGTGCTTCATAGGATTATTGTCCCTTATTTCCACATTATTACCAATCCAACTAGCTCCTAAAACCATTCCCTAAGCTATTACTCCTCCCTTGCACATTCCTCTAGTATTTTTCCTCTTTCCATCCCTCTTTTCCTTGCCTTATCTCCTTTTGGCTACTCAGCTATACTAGGTCAACTGGGTCAACCCTATACTATTTTTGGAGATTTTCACTTGAGAGTTAGGTTAGCCCTTGGCCGACCTAGCTTGGGACCTAGTGAATAATTGACCAAAAACATATAGGGTCGATTGGGTCAACCCTATATAATCAAAATATTTGAAAGGATTTAGGGTGAAATTTTCCTATAAATACAAGATCATTTTATCATTATTTCAATATGCAATCAAGAGTTTTTATTCGCTCATGCTTCTTTACAATCTTCTCTTCCACCATTTTACTTGAGGAGTCTTAACTTAGGGTTTATTCTTGGATAATCTAGTCTTGTGGATAAGTTTTAGATGCCTTGAACTTTCTTAGTTATCCTTACAAACCATAATAACTTATTGCAAATCCCCTTTGGCCAAGGGAGAGATTGAGTCTCGATAGGTTCACATTTAGGTAAGTATTATCTAACTTTGTTCTCCTCTCTTTAGTAGATAGATGCAACATAAGTATTGGCTAGAATAATATTACTCTTCATATTCCATGTATTAGGGTCTTACTCATACTTATATTAATTAAGATTCTCTTAGATATGTTTTTATTGTTTACTAACCCCTCATGATTGTGCCACAAGCTTTGATATAGACTAAATTATATTTAACTTCTTATTATTAGACATAAGTGAAATATTAAACCTAGGACCCCCTTAGTGTTATTGCATGATTTTTCTATTCTAGAGGCTTTGGAACCCTTCCTAGCATGGTGTATTGTGATAAGTGATCCCCTAATCAGGTCTAGCAGATACCCATATTGGTCATGCTCCCACCTAGCAAATGTATTCCCAATCAGAAGTGTAGGTATGTTATATCTTCTCTGAGCTAGGATTGATTAATAGACATGATGCATTTCTAATTACATACATTCTGGTGAAATTGATGTGAACTAACCCTTGTAGGATTTATTTACTTATTTTTCATTATTTTATCTTTCTATTTTTCATATATTTGTAGTGTTAGGTCAACCCAGTTGACCCTATATCTTTTCCTACTTATTTCCTATCCAGGATATAGAACTGGGTTAACCCAGTAGACATTATATTCTTGTTTCATTAACTTCAAGACCCTATTTTTTGTACTAGGTTGATCGAGTCAACTCTATACACTTTTTTAGCCTCTATCTGCTATACTAGATTGACCCAGTCAACTTTATACTATTTACAAGCCCTGTTTCATATACTAGATCGACCCAGTTGACTCTATATAATTTTTTGCTTTCCCTATATATCCAAATTAGTTCTCTATCTACTTAACTTATTTATTTATGTATGTCTATTATTCTTCTTGTTTATCATTCTTTTTCTTTCCTCAAGCATCATATCCTTTATCAAAATCTTCTTGGATAACTTGAATCCATTTAGACACTATATGAGGTTCTCTTTGCTTATTATCTTTTCCTATCTTTTCTTCCTCTATTTAGATATTAGGGCATCTTGTGATGCCCATCCACAGATTACTCTAGCCTTTGGGGCATCTTGTGATTCCCACCCATATGTCATTTTAGACTCTGGGGCATCTTGCAATGCCCATCCCTACATCCACTTACCCTTTGGGACATTTTGCAATTCCCATTCTTATTCTCTCTTACATGCTACCAAACTAATTCAACTTTAAGAAATCTTTTGAGACACTTAGGCTTGTCTCTTACATGATCATCCTTAATATAGATTTTAGTGTAGGATCCTTCCCTTCTTTTCATGGCTTTTTTTATCTACATCTATATAACACTTTTTTCAAGTTACTTACACATGTCTTTCCCTCTGTAGTAGTTCCATATTTTTAAAAACCTTTAGTCCTCCCTTTTGGTCTTTTGGTTTCTTGATGTACCATAGTCTTCTTTATCTTTTTACATTTCTCTTTTGGCATCATTTGGGTTTCTCTTTTATGAGTTGATTCGTAAGACCATGGATAAGCCCTGACACTCCTCATAAAATTACCATCTTTTACTTATTTTTCTCGCTTATGTTCTATAATCTTCTCTTTTAGTACCCATTAGGTTTTATCTTTTGTGAGTTGCTTTGTAAGACCACATATAAGACCTGACACTCCTCACAAAATTACCATCTTTTACTTATTTTTCTCACTTATGTTCTATAATCTTCTCTTTTGGCACCCATTGGGTTTTCTCTTTTGTGAGTTACTTCATAAGACCATGGATAGGACCTAACACTCATAAAATACCATATTTTTTCTTACCTCATATGTTTTTTTCATACTTTGTCACATGCTTATCTTTTTATCACCTTTGTGGGTTTCTCTTTTATGAAGTTGTAGTGTAAGGCCATGGATAGGATTTGACCCTCCTCACAAAATTACCATCTTTTCATGTTCTTGATCCTTATTCTTAGCTTTAGCTTTTGCTTCTATTTCTAGATGGAATTTGCACAACAATCTATGTTAACATGTTTTCCTCCATTTCCCTCATTCGTATGATAAGGAATCACACTTTTTCTATCATTGTACCCCTATTTCACCCTTTGTCACATTTTTTATGATTTGAAGTAATTCAAATTATTTCATGTGTAATTCATATTGATTTCACCTTTATTTCACTCCACATTGGATAAAACAAGGTCAAAGTCAAGATAACACTTTTATTTCACATGGATTTATGAGACTCTTAGACACCATACTCTTTGAAGTTATCTCTCTTAGCAACCTAGTCTTAAGTATTCAAATGAAAGTCATATTTAGCACCCATATTTGGTTTTCAAAATCCATATAGAGGAGGAATATAAAAAGCTATCAAGAAAGTCAAAAGCCAAATCATTTGAACATAAAAGGAAATTATATCTAAAAGGTAACATACAAATCTCAAAAGTCAAAATCACACCAAAAGATGTGATTTTAAGCACATATCCTATCTCTAATCAAAACTCAAACTCCACAGTTGGCCTCACATAGAGCCAAGGTCTATTGGGGTACGGTAGCCTAGTAGATTGGAATAGGAGATTTCAAAAAACTCTATGGTGTTACCTACTTTCTCATGTAATTACCCAATCTTCACAATAGACTGATGACACTGTAAGGGTTCCCAAGGAATGGGAAACATGTTGTGGGAAGGTATTTCATTTTAATTTTCATGCATATAGTCATCATGGGATGATCTATATACTATATTTTATGACCTAAGACTTGTGTGGCTAAGAAAAGTTTTTTAGAGTCCTTAAGGTCAAAAGTCCTGTTTTTTTGACAAACCTAATTTGAGTGTCTTGACTTCAATAAAGAGTTCCTCTACCTTGGTTTTTACTTCATTCTCCCCTCCACCCATTTCATTTCCCCCCTCGATGGGAAAATTATGATTCTAAATCTATTTTACCTTATTATATTATTCCTTCTTCTTAACATATTAAAAAAATGCTAGCACTATTTTATTTCAATTTTATCTATCCTTAAGAGTAAAACAACATGTTTGAGAAACTATGAATCCTTTTTTTTACACCATGGATCTACATTTTTAGACACTTGTTTTCCTTTCTTTTCACCATTTACCATTTATTGTTTTATCTTGCTATTGTAGACACCTGAGTTCATACCTATTTCTATTATTGAGTGAGGTTGGCTTATTACTTATCACTCATCAATGTTGTTTTCCCTTTTATGTACCTTTTTCCATTGATGATAGAGATAAGGATTGTTATTGCTAACTCATCAATGTTATTTTACCATTTTATTTTTTTTGCTTGCCCATGTTTGTTTAAGTAAGGGTTGTTACTAATTTTTTATTGATGTTTGATTGTCATTCTTTTTGACATGTATCCTCAGTTTGATTTGGTGAGTTTGCCTTTCTTACTTAAGATTTACTCGTTTGAGTTTTTTGGTCTTTAGTTACTACTCACTCATCAATGTTATTTTACCATTTTGTTTTTTTTACTTGCCCATATTTGTTTAAGTAAGGAATGTTACTACTTTTTCATTTATGTATGATTATAATTATTTTTGACATGTATCTTTGGTTTGATTTGGTGAGTTTGCCTTTCTTACTTAAGATTTACTTGTTTGAGTTTTTTGGCCTTGGCTTTTTAGTTACTTGATTTACTCTTGTTTTTGAATTGTTCATTTGGTATAAAATAACACTTATCACCCTGGCTTACCAAATTTCCAAGTACATCCCATCCTCATAGCACCAGTTATCTTGATTTTCCTACATTTGTTTATTTTTGATCTTTAGTTTTGTATTCTTGGGTTTGTCAAAAATTGTCTTTGTGCCCTACACAATCGAACCTAACAACACAACATAAAACCATCCCACATTAAAGGTAAGTCAAGGTATGCATCACATTTATTTTTAGTTATTTCTTTTTCCATAATTTAATTTTCAATCATTTACTTTTAGTTATTTTTGCTTTAAAATACTATAACTTTTTTTTAGCCTCAATATTGTGTGTTACTATGTTCTTTCTTGAAGCACCATCCCTTATTATACCTTAGTGACACGTGATGAGTTTCAAGTGGGGCATATGTATACACATAATATTTTCAAAAATTTACCAAATACTAATGATTTACATCTTGCGGGAACCTATTGAGACTCAATCTCTCTAAGTGCACACCTTAAAGGGTGCATTGAGAAAGGGGTGGGTAGACCTTTGGTGCTTCACGAGATTATTTTCCCTTATTAACACATTATTACCAATCCAACTAGCTCTTAAAACCATTACTTAAGCTATTACTCCTCCATTGTAGACTCCTCTAGTATTTTTCCACTTTCCATCCCTCTTTTCCTTGCCTTATGTCCTTTTGGCAAGTCTATTGTACTAGGTCAACTGGGTTGACTCTATCCTATTTTTGGAGATTTTCATTTGAGATTTAGGTTAGCCCTTGGTTGACCTAGCTCGAAACCTAGTCAATAATTGACCAAAAACATACAGGGTTGACTGGGTCAATCTTGTACAACTAATATATTCAAAAGGATTTAGGGTGAAATCCACCTATACATACAAGATCATTTCATAATTATTTCAATATGCAATCAAGAGTTATTATTCACTTGTGCTTATTTATAATATGATCTTCCACCATTCTACTTGAGAAGTCTTAGTTTAGGGTTTATACTTGGAGAATCTAGTCTTGTGGATAAGTTTTGGATGCTTTGGCCTTTCTTTTTTATCCTTACAAACCAAAAAAAACTCTTGTAAAGACCCTTTGTCCAAGGGAGAGATTGAGTCTTGATAGGTTCAAATTTAGGTAAGTATTCTCTAACTTTGTTCTCATCTCTTTAGTAGATTAAAGTAGCATAAGTATTGGATCAAATAATATTACTCTTCATATTTCATGTATTAGGGTCTTACTCAGACTTAGCTTAATTGAGATTATCTTATACATGTTTTTATTATTTACTAACCCCTCATGATTGTGTTATAAGCTTTGGTGAGCACTAGATTAGATTTACTTTCTTGTTATCAACCATAAGTGAAACATTAAACCTAGGAATATTTTAGGGTTATTGTGTGATTGGTTTAGATTGTAGGCTTTAGAACCCTTCCTAGCATGATGTATTATGATAAATGATCCCCTAATTGGTTCTAGTGTATCACCATCTTGGTCATGCTCTTGCTTAACAAATTTATTCCCAATTAAAAGTGTAGGTATGCTCTATCTTCTCTAAACTAGGATTGATTTATTAACATGATGCAATTTTGATTGCATATAGGTGGGGCTTATAGGAGATTAATGCAAGCCCAAAATTAGAAGAAGAGAGGGTGGGGACACTAGATGATTAGTCTAGGCCCTAAAATTAGAAGAATCTAGATAGATTAGTTTAATGATAGGAAAAATAATTGACTTGGTTCCCCATGTGTGACTAGCAGGAGTGACTATGTGACTATGTGCTATTACATCATGAGAGAAATGATCACGAGTTCTTCGATGATAAGGGATTTAGGTTATTAGTTTGTGGGTGTTCTGGAGGATGTGGAGCTATACCACCTAGCATGATTACTAGTTATTTGAGTATACAAGGCTTACTTATCAACATTAGAAGAGAGGTGGAACTTAGAGACCTCAACCTTTCATTTACCAACTAGGAAGGCCATAATGACATTAGAGGATGTGCGCCATATATTATAGGTATCGATGCAAGGTTAGAAGATTAACTAGATGTTAGTAGGTTGATAGGCTATGCTAGATGACTTGCTAGGTATTATCACAGACTTAGAGGTGGTAGATGGTAGTATTGACATTGACATATTAGAACATCTAGCATGGCCTCCAGCTAATGGAGTAGAAGTGACACAAGAGACAGTTCACCGAGAGGTTGTGATATTGATGACACTTATTAGTGGCCTCATGCTACCTAACAAGGGCAAATAGTTTTTCCACTTGAAATTATAGGGGTTATCCAAGAGATGTTTGATCACATAACACATTTTACTTAGGGGCCAATTATCTTGGCCTAACTATATAGATATCTACACATGATAGCCTATCAGGGAGGGTGTAACATTAGCCATAACACACTTCTCCAAGTCTAGGCCTAGGAGCAAATTATTATTAATAAGTTAGTGGGGCCAAAATACCAAAGGGAAGTAGAAGATATAGTGGCTTGGGGATGGTACATGACAGGGCTAGGGTTACAGGGTCATCTAAGGGACTTACCTTATTATCAGTCAATCATAGATGAGATGGAGGATGAAGACTTTATCTGGCATCCCTATATAATGACGTAGTGGTCTTGAATCAAGGACTTAATCTTGATTGGTTATATTATCACCCCATTATATGTTATAGGTCAACATGATTATGTGGTGGAGTGATACAGGTTGGATTGAGTCCAATGGTAATTTAGATTGTAGTAGGATATCCTAGAAGGTTCACATTATTTTACCTATGTGACCAGGGAGATTCAAGAGTGGGGGACACTAGTGCCCAAAGCTAAAGTGCTCATGGAGTATGATAGTGGTCTCCATGTGATATGGGATTATATTAAAGGGGTTATAGATGTAGGGGTTACCAATGCTTATGTAACATGGTGGATTGGATTTAGATTGATCTAACTAACTAGGCCATTACCATAGTAGCTAGTTCTGTGTTAGAGGTGGGTTAGGTTGACGAGAGACTAGGGTATGGTCCTAAGCTAGGGAATAACATAGGTACCAACACAACTAGATATTTTGCATGCTATTCCATTATAAGTAGTCCATGTAGAGGTATAACAGGATCCACTGGCTGACAAAGAGATGGTTAACCTAGATAGATAAGATATCAATATGGGGGATGACCTAGGTGGTGATGAAGGCCATGGGATGGACATAGGAGAGGTTGGGACCTTTAGGATAGGCACAAGGATAGGATTAGGAGAGGTAGGGCCTTTTGATATAGGTACATGTACATGAGATGTGGGGCCCTCTTGCTTAGGGAGGTCTACGAAGGATCAAACACTTATTGATAGGCTTTATAGAGAGATCACTACATGCCTCTCATATATTATAGGTTTATAGAGAACTATGGATGGGTTGCAATCATAATTGGCTATAATGTAGGGAGAGACTACCAGACTATAGGGTCTCATTGTAGCCAAAGATATAGAGATTTCCACTTTGAGAGGGTAGGGAGTTGTTATAATTAGAATATGAAGGCAAAGGGCCTTAGATTGTAACTTGTGAGCATATAGTTAAGATTATTAAATTTTGATTTGGTACAGAGTCATTATAATTAGAGGAAGAGGTTGAGGGTCTAGAGATAGTAACCCACATAAAATGGGGTGCAATAATATTACTTGAACTTAATGTAACATACTCGAGGAAAAAGTTGTTACCCCTAGAATAGGGGATCTAGTACTTTGAGAAGAATTAGATAGTTCATGATTTTTAATAGTGATAGTGGAAACATGGTTTGTAGAGACACATCCCATAATTTTATTATAATCATAAGGCATATTTTTGTATCCCAGGTTATTAGTTTGGGCATTATGATCCTAATTATGATTATGCTGATTAGGCTTCTAGTCCTGATTTTGTTGATGTTAGCCCTACCCTTGAATCTAATTGTTCCTTGTCTATACTTGATTGTGTTTGGGAAATGGGTCTTTATAGATTCCCATGTCCTAATTTGTGTTTTGCACTATTTTATTTACTTTAGTTTAGCCACTTTTGATTAATTCCTCAATAATATGTCTTAGTTGTATGCACTGATAAATGATATGGCTGATAACACGATGGAAACTACAAAACTCATTTTCTTGATGCCATTCAGGTTGAGGTTGATATTATAGGGATGGTTTTGGTATAGGCCACATAATCAAATTTGTTGATATGAGTTTTTGAGACACTACCTCAATAGGATCTCCTAATTTGTTGAATAATCTATACTTATTAAATGCCCTTCATGGAGTAGCCCTTTACAAAGTGTTTAATGGATTAGGTGGGGCTATTTATACATTTATAGATAATGGATCCTACACCATTTGTATGTGCCTATATCTATTACTCCATTTCTCACCATGTTTTTGTTCTTGTTAATTTTTTTTGGTTTTTCTATAGTATCAATCTAAATAGGTGGTTGGGTTTGATTAGAAGTTTGACCCTATGGATAACTCTTTCCAAGGCCCCTAGTAATGATCACCTTCTTAATTTTCACACCTTTGTCAATGATATCCTCTAATGTGTTGGCACAAGTGAGTTGTAAGTTATGAGCCACCTCAAGGTGTAAGTTTTATTTAAAATATTAGCCAATTATTTATTTGGAAAGTTGTGTTGAAAGCATCCAATTAATGCTCTCCACGACTATAAGTATGATGCAAATATTTCCCCATTACTTTGTTTTGCATTTCATAAGTAAACCACTGTTAACTAATGCTCAATTTGATAAGAGAAATGGTTGAAAAAATTCTATGATAAATCATTCCAGTCTATCACCGATCCCTCAGGCAATTTAAGGAGCCAATTTAGAGCTTGTCTAGCCAAACTACGTGGAATAAGGGAAGTAGATAAACATTGCTATAGGTTACTTCTTGGAAAAGTGTAAAAAAGGCTTGGATATGATATTGAGGGTCACCCTTACCTTTGTATTTATCAAATTTGAGAGCCTCAAAATGAGGTGGAAATGGGACTTGGAGAATGCTTAATTTAAATAGATATGGGCATATCTTGTCAAACTTATACTTATTGATTTGGTTTCCCATCTCAAGCCTTGAAACTATCTCCTTCAATAATTTCCACTCCTACATGTTTGGTGTATTGCTTGGTGGAATATGATTTTATTGGGGTGGAATGCACACTTGGGTGGATCTGGTAGGGATATGAACCCTATATTTATTAGTTTGGTTTGGGTTTACTCTTTGATTTGAGTAAATTTACCATTAATTATTAGGTGGTTAATATGATGTCCCAAGAATTTATTGCTATGCACTATGTGAATACTATAGGTTTTAGGGTGTCATTTGTTAGTTTACCAAAATATGTGTTGGTAGAGATTAACTTGATAAAGTGTTTTACACAATATTCCCAATCTATGATGAGTATTTCATTCTTTGCATCTATGAAGGGTGAAAGTATCTTGATAGTTAAAAATGGTATGCTTCATGTCCAATGAAACATATTGTAAAGCATCTAAAGGTTTGTTCTATTCAAGACAACTCTATGATCTATTATAGATGTAGGATCAACTTGGGTATGCTATGTTTTGTTGATTATATTCTATTGCTCCTTAGAATTGGTTTTGTTAATTGAAGTTATAGCTAACAAGGCTATTAGGTCTATGACAAGCTAGTGTATGTACTATTGACTAATTTTCTAAATATTGGTAACAAGATCCTGATAATTTGGAGTAAACTCTATAAGTGTTTATTTCCCTTTGCCATAATAATCAATGTTGGATTTTGTGACATGAGCGAGAGATTTATCTTATTGTTACTCCTATAATCTAACAAGTGTGTGCAATTATTCCATTAGGAAATCTGGTGGCAATCTTGCTCTTGATTCTATCAACCTTAAAAGGGAATCATCTTTGTATTCTAAAGGTTGGTGTTCATAATAACCTTGTTTGGATCCTACATTTGTTGGGATATCATCAAATGAAATAGAGTGTTCTTCTCCATCATAAAAATTCTCTTCCTTGTAACTAGGGCTATAATAAACCCCACTATGAGTATACCTTTGCATCATGTTTTGAAGATGGTTTTCTTATTTTGATAAGATGTAGAATGTGTTTTAAAAACATTTTAAAAGGTGTCTTAGACTCTTCAATAAAACTAGGACAAGGTAAAATGAGACTATAATAAAAGGAAGTGACACAGTGCCACATAATTAGAAGAAAGAGGTTATGAAATTATTTGACCTTGGTTGGTTTAAATCATCAATTAGAAGAGGATAAATCAATCTTTAGAACTTAGAGTGCAAGTTAACACACAAAAATATAAGTTGAAAGTATGTTAATATCATAAAAGGATAAGCACAAATGTGGTGAGTTTTGAATAGATAATCTAGAAGAAGAATTTTTGCATCAAGAAGAATAAAATGCAGGCTAAGAAGCTCAATATGTGAACTAACATGAGAACTACTAAGCGTAAATCCAAAACTAAATGGGCAACATAATGATGCCACATGAAAAAGAAGGTGGAATGGTCCAAGAACTTAGAGCATGTTTGAATGCAAGATAATCTAAGTACATAATAAGAATGGAATGAAATAGGAGTCTAGAAAAAATAACCTTCAATCCAAATGGAAAATCTCATCCAAGTTACTTAAACCAAGCATGAAAGGTAAAACCAATAACGTTTGGATTATAACTTATAAAGATAAGATTTTGAATTTAGAATAAAAATGACTTGTATATTTACAAAGTGATGAATGGATCTAGACTCACATAAGCAACATAACAACACTCTTTTGAAAATACAAACACAATGATGAGATTGAAATTTTGAACAAGGTAAAAAGTGATTTGGATTTGACCAGCATAAGACCTCTTTATTTAAAAAGAGATGGGTGTATAATAAGTGCTTGGTTTTAATGCATTTTTCATTCATAAATAGTTTTTGGACTCAAAATACCATGTAAATAAATAAGAATAAGAAAAGCTCTGAGGTGATTGTCTCATCCTAACAAACTGACAAGGTGGCTTCATACTCTTAGATTTTATCTATATACTTATTTTTGAGAGGAAATTAATTTTAAATATAATAAAATTAGATACACATGAAAATTAGGGTTTTAGGCCTCCTCTTCTATCAAAATATTGTACGATGACCTAGAACTTTGGGATACTCGTCCTACACCAATAATACTCCACAACATGTGGGGTTATTTTAAAAACTATCACTTGTTGTACATTCTAAATGGTCTCATATGTGTTATTAACACTAGGGTGTAACATGTCATTTGGATATGCATTAAAAAACTTGTTATGAAAAGGTCTCATCCTTTTAACAACCACTACATCCATTAATTGCTTAGTGTAGTGCAATGTTTGAGTAAAAACTACGTTCTAAGGTGGTCTCTTACTAATGAAGCTTGTTAAATTGATCAAATAAGCATCTTAATAAGTTAAATTTAATTTATATACCCATACTATGGATTGGGGTTGAAGCGATGCTGAAAGATGAATTCTTAGGTCAAATCTTCCCTAGAGAAATTGTGGGGAGGCTATGAACTCTTGCCCACAAGCCAAGATGTGAGAAATAAAAATTGTAGGACTTTAGGGTTGTTTTGAGATCACCCAAATCACTCAAATTAATTTTGGGGAGTGATTTATCAATTTTCCTTTCATGCTTTGACAAAACAATAAAAATCAATAAGTGAATTGTTTTTAGATTACCCAATTTCCCTAAAGGGGATGGGGGAGAGCATATATGCTAGACTTATTTTGTGAAATAAACACACAATAAAAATTAAAAAGCAAAAACTATTATGAGAACTTAACTAAAGTTTGAGTTCATTTTACAAAACCAAAATGAGATATGAAGTGATATTTGCCTTTGATTGTTTGTAAAGTTGAAACTGTCTTAACACTTGCAAAAAAGAGTTTTAGAAGTAAAAAAAAGGGTGTATGATTGTCAAATAAGTTTGCAATTTGCTATTTTGCTCTATATTTCTTGACACAGGTCAATTTTTCCATTCTAAAGAGCATTTTTTCCATTCTATAGTGTAATTATGCCATTTATTAAAATGATCTTGCTGAAAGGTAGAGACAAAAAACATTGTTTTTATGATTTTCCTAATTACAGGGTGATATCACTGATTAGCATGGCATTCTTGATGATGTATAGGGTAATTCTACCAATATGATATAAATGAGAGAAAAAAAAACATAGTATTTACCTATAGGTTTTTGGTCCAGGATGATCCCACTGTCTTATGGGTAAACCCACCATTTCATAAGTCAAACCTACCAATATCTTGGTCATTTTCATCAATCTCTATAAAACACATAGACATATAGGAAATAGAAAACATGATTTCACCATTCACACGATCAATTTAATTATTGATTAGGTCAATTTTGCCACTCTATAGGGCATTTTAATTGATGTTCAGATCAATTTCACCATTTCATAGGTTGAATTCACTAATTAATCCAAACATCATAAAAATGTAAAATGAGAGAAAAAGAAGTGCAAAATAGCCTCAAAAGAGGGTTTGAATGCAAAATTAGAAGGATCAAGAGATGTGTGAGATGCATGGTCCCATCGAGTGTGCCAAAATGTAGAGTAGGATTATTAAACAAGGTTAGATCATGCATTAGTCAAAAAATCTCTAAAATAAGCATAAAGACCTAACTTATCAAGCCCATTCCCTCAAGTTGTGTTGCTAATGAATTTTAGAGCTAATGAAGAAAGGAATACAAATAAACCTTGCAAGTAGCAGTCCTCCTCCAAGATTGGTCAAGAAGCATAATTTTACCCAAATTTAGTGCTCTAAGTCTTTGTCAATGAAGAGTAACATGCACCTCCATCATCTCCTAGTGCACCAATATCTTAGGCTCACAAGATTTTATCAATTTGTGAAAATAGGTGAAGCTTGTCTATAACAATTTTTGCATAGTAAGTTTGTATAATTGAAGCTTAAAAATGGTGGTCTTGTCCCTCTTATTTGTAACTTTTCAAGATTATTCAAGATCAATCATGATCATCCATATTGAGATCAAGATGTGTGGCCATGGATTGATTCAATTTTGGATGGACAAGCCATAAATATACCCATTAATATTTGGAATAATGGGGCATTTATGAGGTATGGGAGAGCTTAATTATTATATTTATCTCATTAATGGCCTATTCTTTCCACCCCATTGATGATCTCATAGGATGATGTAAAATTTAATATTGAATTTTTAGTAATTAGATATTCAACAACTTTTATGGAATTTTTGCTTAAGCTCTTGATTTGGTTTACTTTGATTAATTTTATTTAATTATTTGGAAATATATTTCATGCTTAATCAACCTAGTTAGAAATGTCATTTTACCAAGTTTTAATTTTAATAGAGTATAATTAGAAGAAGGTGTCAGTTGTACATGGGTGAATACCCTAGTTAGATTATTAAAGACATGAAATAACACATGCATGTGATGTGTGCTATCAAATTAGAAGAATTCAGTGGTCTAAAACATCATTTTTGTGGCCAAAATTTAACTCAAAATGATTTAAGAAAAGATAATAATCACATAAAATGCATTTACCCATTTATGGATACATTAGCATAAATTGACACCTATAAATGACAAGTTTAAATGATTTAGAGAATTTTAGTGATTTTGGTCTAGATTGTGGGTTATGCAAAATATTGTTTAGATTAACAATTTTAGCACAATAGTGATTGGAATTGGATGTATATAGTTTCTATCTACATTTCTAGCACTGACACCATTTATAGTTCTAGCATCCCTAGATATTACATAACTAGCAATTATAATAGAGAGTATAACTCCTATGCATATATTATAGTATTCACTAGAGTCCTCAGAGTAGGCCAGGTATACTCCTACAATATCTACACACACATACTCTCCCTCATAGACCATTACTAGAGAGACTATTGCATTAAAGATACATCATAGAATCTAGAAAACCTTCCTCTACTCAGTTTATGATAAGATCAATTATATTGGGGTCTAGGGATTCTCAACACAAGGCACTTATATCACCTACAACTTCTACTTCTATCAGATGGGTCCCTAAGACACCTACAATTCATAAGGCATCATAGTCAATGTCATAACATCACTACTCAAGCAACTTTAGACTCAGATTATACAACATTATAGATCATGGGCTCATAGTTGCCTTTTCACATCACACACATGATCACAATTCTCATCTTTGACACAAGTCACAATGATGGTGAGTCTCCCATGAGACTCATTAGTTAATATGGTTCCTACCCTTGTACATGCTTCTTTATCTCTCTCACTCTTTGTACATAGTTTATTTTCATTTTCTTGTACATATCTTATACTAATAAAACACAAAAATAATATAACAAGTCATAATACAAAAACATTCAAATATTTCAAAAACACAAAATTTTATAGATTATATGCATTGCTATGTTTACATTTCTACTACTTGGTAGATATTTCATATTGATGGCTATCCTAGTAAAATTAATTTTATCATACACATATGCTTCACTTGTTTTTGTTGAGTGCTTATAGATTACAAATAGGAATCCAGTCCACTAAATTGATCTAGACCAACTATCATCTACCCATTAAGGGAACTTACACCAATCTAGGTTTATATATTCTATACATCTACCCATTAGGGGCATCTCCTACATAGTTATTATAACTAGGTTTTATCTTTACATAATGTATATTCAAGTTTATGCATTAATTTATATTGATATTGATCATTTATCCTCATTGCTCAGAATTTTTGCTAACTATCACTAGTTAGACTCACTATATATTCATCTTAGAATTTACATAGATTTGTACTACACAATTATCCATGATTTTATTTTTAGTTCCTAGATTAGACCTGATTATGTTTCCTATACTTCTATCTTTGAAGGCATTTAAATATGCCATTATTCTTTAGATCTATGCCACTTATCTATTCATATACCTTGGACATGTGCCCATGTCTTTTGTGTGTAATTTTTCTTGATTCTATATGCTGACATTTGAACATGTATTTCTATGTGCCTTTATGCCAAATTGTTTGTTGCTTACATATGTGGACATTTGAACATGTCCCTGTATGTGTTCATTCTCAAATTTAGTGACATGTGGCAATGCCCCTTGTATTGTGGCCCCTTGGCTTGTCTTCTACATACCACATGTGATTTTATATTAGCTTCCTTGTATGCTTTTATACCATGACACTTGTATTTGAATGTTACACACACACACACATACTAATTTTTGATGCCATGAGGGACCTAATGCATTTACCCTTCTTAATTGGGAGCCATGATGGACATCATGCCCCATCCCCTAGGTAGTTATTCATATTTATTTTTATACATTGATTAAATCTATCTTGACACCCTTGTGCAATGCTAGATTACAACATACATCTTACATTACCTACTTATGCTTAGATTCATTTACATTTTGCTATTATGTATTATACATTATATTTGAATTTCATGCACATGATCTAGATAACATATTTTATAAAGCTAATTATTTAGAGGGAAATTATTACATAGGTTTCACAACTACCATAAGAAAGGGGCATTAATAGGGGGTTTTCATATATATCAAGCTCCTACATTGATATTCATAGACACATTTCAACATATAGGCTCAGGTTTAAACATCAAACTCAGGGCAAACACAAAATAGACCAGAGATTCAAAATTTAGTCTAGATCACTAAGAAATCAGACTAGGCAGACATCAACACCTAGATTGGGACACTAGCACCATCGGGTGATACTATCCATTATAGGGTGTTACTATCTAGTATCCCCAACTTTAAGGTATTCCAAATCATTTAGACTAGTATACCAGGTATAATTTAGATTTTTAAAAATATAGTCATAGGTTTGGCAATTATGTTTAGATTTAGGTTAAATACATTTATTATAGCTTAGATACATACCAATTGCTTAGATTCAGGGGCATTATACATGACATGATCACTCCCTCATTAAATTTAGTTATTCAACTATTACATACTGAGTTCAGATTTAGTATACTCATATACCAGATTGGGGGCATGCACATGACACATTAGTTTCCATACACTCAGCACACATAGGTTGATTAGATAGAATGACAAAATCCATGTCATTATCTACACTATATACACTTGATATGACATTCTAAGTTTTCACAAGATCCATGCCTTACTCCATCTGTAGTGGTTGGCATTCCTGAGTGGTCTAAAACTGCCTAATATACTAGAATGGCCATAGAGCTAAATGCATAATTAGATTTACTTAGCTAGATACTTTTATCACTTTATATAGTTTATTTATAGATGCATTTACTTCACATAGGTGGGAAATGATGGAGTCATGGCCTACTTGAGTTCTTGAGCCACCTAAATGAAAGGGTTAGACATATTTACAATCTTATCCAAGCTATTCATAGAGATTAGGATCCATCGAGCAGGGGTGGGCAATGATGGATATTGAGTTTTATCCACTCATATGAGGATTAATCAAGACATTAACTCATTCCAAGATATTAAATGATATGATCACTATGTACACTCACACACACAGGTTATCACTAGGTTCATGGATTGGTTCATGTACCCAATGAGGTGTATTCATTCCTTTCCTCTCTCTTTACTCAAATTTAATCAATTACCTTTATTTAGCATAGTGTTTTGATTTTGATTATCTCTTAAGTAAGGATTTATTTTTGCATGTTTCATTGTAGGACATTACTTTATATCATGTTCCACATACACAGACCCAAATTTAGATACTCAAACTTAGCTACATGGGCTTCAATTCCAAGGTAAGTCTAGGTACACTTATTTTTAATTAATATAACTCATTTCATTTTGCTACATTACCAACATAAAGGGGGGGGAATTGTAATCATCTAAAAGTGGTAATTAGATGATAAGAGTGTTATTCCTAGTTTATCCCTATACATATATTAGAGCCTTAAAATTACTTTTTCTTGTCATTTAGTAAACCACAGTCACCTTCAATTAGTCAAAACATAGTCCTAGAACTATCATATAATACCCCAATCCAACTTACTCAGTAATCTACCAATAGGATATTAACACCACATTTGGGACACTACAACCAAATGGTGCTAGTGTCCCCAATTGGGTGCTACTATCCTTAGCCCTAGCTCTTCCCAACATATATTTTTTCAAATGTGTGCTCTTCCTAAGGTTGGCTTAAGGATATTTTCTTATCCACACAAACAACAAAACTCTATAATACAAGTCTAATTAACCTCTATTCTCTAGATGGAAAATAGATGCAAAAGCTATTTAGACTAAAGATAAAGTTGAGAAAAATCAAGGTATTTTATCCCTATTATACCCTAATTCTACATACTACCATCTACAATATCCCTAAGCTCAATTTTCAAACATTTCAAATCTCAAGAACATTCAAGGCATCCAAGCCCACTCTCTTCTAGCATTCACTTACACTTATATCAAGCACTAGGTTGGAAAACTACATCATGATTGATTCCTCTTCATAGTATTGGTATTTAGGAAACTCTCTTCATAGTGGGGTGTTGAAGATGTCTAGTCTATCCTACTAACACACACAAAATTATTTTTCATTCCATAATTACAAGGAATATTAGGGTTTGTATCTTAAATTAGGTTTTTCAAGAATAACATAGAACTCCAGGTTTGATGTATATAGGAACAAGACCTATAAACATAGGTGCAAGTTCTTCCAAAAATAGGAATAGTCCTATAAAGGGGACACTACCATCACCTAAAGGATACTAAACAAACATGGAGATATTATACATACTAGACACTACTATCTAATGAGTAAACACACACCAAAGTCCTTTTTATGACTCTAAGAATTGCCCATATCTCAACTTTCAAAACCCAAATCATCTGTGATAGTTTTTAGATAAGTCTATATTTAAGCCTATTTACCACTATTTTTAGAAATTTAAAATAAGTTAATTGATATAAAAAATCAATATTTAATTATTGAATATTTATTTGACCGATTTAGACATCTCAACCCTTTAATCTAAACATAGGTTTTACATAGTAAACCTTAAAAAGGTTAAATCAATGATCATATGTTAGAGAAGGAAAATAGGGAAAATACCAAGATGGGAAGCAAGAAGTTGAGAAAATCTTGGAATTATCTCTAATATAAAAACCAAACTTATCTATTATTTAGTAAATTAGATCCTTGTACATGTCAAGGAGATGCTAATAATGTGTTTCATATGCTCCAAATATGAGATTTGCTACTACATGAAGAAAAGAAACATTAGTCTACTGGTAGCTCTGTAAATAGTAAGTCTGCAACCAATTCTATAAAAAGTATTCTTATGAATAAAGAAAGTGTGTTTTTAATCATCAAAGCTTAATTTTATGTATATAATTCATGCCTATGTGTTTTTTAAATGATTACGAGGTTTATATATGCACTAAAGACTCCAATAAATGACTATATTAAAAGATCTAGAAGTCTGTCTATAAGTAGGACTGATCTAGAGTAGGATTGGACATTTATTCATATGCATGGTAGTCTAAAAACCTTGTGGAAGTAAGATATGATAATATTTTATCTATGTGATACATAGTCCCTAATTGATCAATGGTAAAAGTGGTAGTTTTATCCATTTGCACTCTCTCAAGGTTTTGAGACAAAATACATTCATGAACATTCATAGAAAAATAATTATATATCGAGATTAGACCTATGAAAAATTCTAACTTTTTTTTTGAAGATGTGCCTCTAATCATGAATCCAATGAGTCTAGTTAGAACTTGATTGGATGGATATCAATGGATATATCACCAAAACATAGTCAATTATAAGGAATAAAATGCAATCTTCAAATCTCGCAAGGTAACATTTTGTGCACTTCAAGTGAATAAAATCCTAGATGAATAAAAATTGGTGTGTGAATGCTATATAATGATCTTACATTATTTCAAGTCATTATAAGTGTAGAGTCATTGAAACTAGACATATATTATTGGCTATGTTACTATTTACATAGAAAAATAGGGTTAGTGAGAAGTTTTGGAAGTTATATTTTCCTTAAGGGTCTTTAAAAAGATATAATAACTTATATGTAGACAAAAAGGAAAATCTTGTTCCTAAAAGGGGGTAAAAATCCTATAAGTCTAGGTGTAATACTTAGTAAAGGAACTTGTGTATATTTCTAAAGGGTAGACAAATGACCTCAAGGTCAAATAAGAAGAAGATTATTGTGACTTGAAATTGTAAGGATGGTTGTAGGTCAATGTATAGACCTAATGTATGAATAAATGAAATTGGATATGAATGAGATTATATATTTTTCATCAAGTGGTATCAGAAACAAGAGATCTTTTGGAAAAAGGTATAAATTAAAAAAAAAAAATGTTTAAAATCTAATCAAATTGTGAAAAGATTATAGGTTAAGCTCTTGATGTTGTTAAAATATTATAATGATCAAGTTATATGTGGTTACATTAGAAGGGTTTAGGAAGAGAAGATATAATACACAAAGTTTTTGAAAAAAGTATGAGATTATTTACATGGATTTGTTAAAAGCATAGATTGTAGTGGTTGTGATAATATTTTACAAAGAAACAATGATCTCAAGTAGAGAGGCTGGATAAGTTTTTGAGACCTGAGTTACAAGGTAAGCAACAAAAGAGATTGAGTGGTAAATATATCCCTAAAGCCATTAATTATTTAAATATAAAGAAGAGAGTTTTTGGAATCTCAAAAGAGAGAGTCCAAGGAAAATGACTTGAAGTACCAAAAGATTAGGCTAGAATAGAAAAGAAGCCCAGGTAAGGTACTAAGAAGTAAGGTGAAATAAACTTTATACAAAAAAAAAGGTCTAGTGAGGCCTAAAGAGAAAGGTAAAAGTGGAAAGAGAAAGACAATGAAGGCCTTAGAGGAAATAAGTTGCCACAAGAAGGTGAGATAAAAAGTGATGGTGATAGAGGTATAGAGAGAGATTGATCATATTAAGTTAATCTTGGCAAGCATAACACAAGTCTTGGAGGAATCAAGACAAATATTATTTGTAATAATTAGAAAAATATTATAGTGGCCTCTCAGGGAGATTGGAAAAAAGATAAAAAGTCAAAAAAGAGTCAGCAAATGGAAAAAAAAACAATTGAAGATGCTAATAAGGTAATCTAAGAGGAAAGTAAGAGAGGCAAAAAAGCCTTAAATTTTTAGATCTGATAATTTATTGTCATGTGTGTATGTAGGTATAAAGATGAATGAAGGAGAAGACTAAATTTATGGCATATAACTTGGAAGTGTGATGGAAGAGTTGTAAGATGATGATGGTACCCTAAACAAAGAGGGAGATGAGTCATTATGTAGAATCAATGAAGGAAGGTATGAATCACTTAATAAAGTGCTTATAAAATGTAATATGTAACCAGAGGAGGTGCCTAATTAGGCACATAATGAAGATGAAATTTAGAATCAAGAAATGGTATAAGACATAGTGCCTTGTAATGGAGAAGACAATAATAAAAATAACTGTGCAAAAATCATGAATATTGAAAAGACTAAGCAATAAGTAAAGAGTAAAATAAGTTTATGGATGATTCATTATTGAAAGATGAAAAATTTAGAGTTCACCATGATGCTTAGAAGCAAGATAAATATACAAGTAAGGATGAGTCGTGGAATATGCCTCAAAGGCATAAATAACAATAGAATTTCTATAGTGATTTGATTTTGGTTTCAGGTATAACTTGGATGAAGATAGTAAGAGGGAAGAAAAGATAAAAGTGTGGAGTTGAAGAATACATACATCCACATGAGAGATTATGGGTAGAGGATTCAAGCAAAGATCGATTATAATAGTAAGAGAAATTTCAAGGAACTCATTAGCAGGAGCTCATGTATCTTATTAGCCTAGAAGTCTAATGTAAGAGCATCAATAATATGATGTACATTTGTATAAAGTGGTCTAGGATAGTCAAATAAGCCCTATGGTGAAGGGCAAGGAGGTGTGTCATGTTTTAATATGCTTGTAAAAGGTATTTATAGGTCCAAATAGTATAGGAGACCTTATTTTAATCATATTAAGATGAACAAGATATTAGAATCTCATTAGGGACACTTCTAACTTTTTGTAAGGATTTTTCCTGCCAAAACCCATATTCAAATATTCAAATAGTCATATTAAGGATTTTAAGCTCTTGTAGTGAATTGTAAATGTATGAACCCTCTTGGAAGGGTCATATTGGGACTAACATACCCCCATTTTTTTGAATTGGGACCCTAAAAATAAAGCATGGAATCTCAACACATCAAGGTTTTTTCTATAGAATTTGAAGATCATCCACTTTATTAAGAAACAAGCATATATGGTCTTAATTTACTTTATCTGGACTAACCTTGATAATGAAGTTGATTTGAATATAAGTGCAGGTTTTATGGTGGGCATCCCTAAGAATATTGCATTCTAAAATCCTAGACAAATGCTCAATTTAAATTTGAATAAAGGTGGGAACCCAAATTGTTGGGAATCATTTTTTGGACTTAGATATAAAAATACATGTCCTAGGCTCAATCATGTTATTTTAACACAACTTGACTAACAAACTGGACTCCCTTTCCTTATTTCCCCCTTTTTTCAATTTACTTCTTGGCCTAACATAATGTCATTGTGTGGGGTCCTTTTATATTCCCCAACTTAGCCTAAGACTTTAATACTAAGGCTCCGGTGTATTCATTAATACCATCTCGATCTTAGTCTTAACATCTTAGGCCTAAGTTTTTATCATCCTCACTGCCCTAAATTAAATTATTTACATCTCGTAGGATCCTAATGTTGTCACTTTGCCATGACATTTGATCAAATCTAGTGAAGGTAACCAAGAACTTTAATTTAAATAGACCACATCTTGGATGATTTGCCTATCTGTTCTTACTCACAAGGACTCAATCAGATGGAGCGAAGCAAGTTTGAAAATTCAAAAGGATATAAGAGGCTCAAAATATGGATATGTGGCACCATTGCATTTTAGGACTAAAATAAAAAGGGACCCACTTGAAACTATAACCAACCAAGATCAAGTCTCTAGATCATGATCCTACAGTTGTCACTTTATCATGACATTTGATCAAATAGAGCGAATTAACATCTAAAGCCTGGGAAGCCCCACAAAAATGCCAAGTGGCATCCTCAAATTTGACCTTAAATATTTTAACAAACTTAAAATTGACATTCATGTAACCATAATTTAAACATCTGAAAAGACTAATTTGACACCCATGTGACCAACTTTAAGTCCTTTAAAGTGCAATTTTTGTTGGTTTAAACTTGATGTCTGTGTAACTATCAATGGACACCTGAGAAGGTGTATTTGATGCCTACAAGACCATAAATTTTAAACCAATGAAAATTCCTTACTCATAATTCAAAGATCACCCCTAAATCTCTTTGGCCTCACCAAGCTAAGGAAAATGTTCAAAATATGCCCAAAATGGATAACCTTAATTTATAGAATGCAAACATATACAAGAAATATACTTAGCCAAAGTCTATGCTTTAAATATCCACATGGAATTTTGTATAATGGACCTTAAATCATAGACTTATCCTATCTAAAATTCATTTCATGTTGAACCTATTTTGAGCATGGTTTATGATTCATGAGATAAACATTTTAGCTTAATGTTTTCATTATGTTTGCTAAACACAATGCATATATTAACCTAGGATGCTTATACCTTAACCCCTTTTTAAAATCACAACTTAGGTTTAATGTCCTTAGACTAAGGTTTGTCGCATGCTTAATAAACATGAAGCAAACCTTAACCTAAGGGATGTAAGCCTAAGTCTTGGCTTTTAAGAGTGTACTAACTTAATATCTAAGCATGTTTGCAGATCAACAATTAGTGCTTTATCACTAGATTTGATCCAAAAAAGTGAAGGTCCCTAGTAAGTTTTCAACAAAACCTTGAGAACCCATAGACCTACCATGTGGCCAATGATTATTTGATAAGGGACTGACATAAGATTTGGAACAGTGGGAAGATGTGTGAGCATGCCAAGTGTCATGACCACATGGATTAAGGCCCAAGAACTAATTAAAATATAAGGGCCTAGATTATGATCAACAACTCATGTTAATTCGATATTTAGATCTTATGGAGTGAAAGGAATGAGGTATTCCAAGTGTCATGATCACATGGATTTAGGCCCAAGAACCAATTAAAAGATAAGGGCTTGGATTATGATCTACAACTCATGTTAATGTAGGATTTTGATGCTATGGAGTGAAAGGAAGGAGGTATTTTTAAATACCAATGCCTAGTGTTCAAATGACATTTATGAAAAATTCCATGAAAGATCTAGACCAGTGCCACATAAGCTTCATGCAAGCAAAAAAGGACAAAAATGAAAATCTTGTGGGCTAAAAAACATAAAGGTATAAAGGTAAAGGTACAAATCAAATCTAGAATACGTATAAGCCAAAACTTGGATATCTTCTACCATTAAAGATCTAAACCCTAGACCCTGCATAAAGGCAACCCAAAATGAGAGAATGAATTAATAGATAACTAAGTTGTGTTTTTAAGTATGAGAGAGATTTTTCAAGGATCATCTGTAATCTAGTGTGAATAATTAGAAAGAAATAGAGACCATGGTAGTTATCAAACAACAATTGAAGGAAGAAACTGAGATTTATTTGATGACAGATAGTGAGGGCCAGGTATTCAAGGATATAGAACTGAACCTAGCTATATTAAACATCCATGGCATTAGGAATTGGTCTGAGATTTTATTTATGATAAAAGAATTACATCCCATCTCAAAGGAAGAGCAAAGAAATGATACCACCAATAGATGATATAGTGACCTAGTTGTAATCCAAATGGTTGGCCTCCATCATACCATGACAAAACTAGAGGTATTACACTACATTGATGTCCTTGCCCCCATTTTTATTGATTATAGAATTGATGGTGAATGGGTTTTTAGGGAGGGGAACTCAAATGAGGTGGCTTTCATTTACCTTGTTACTTTTGAAAAGTACCACAAGCTCCCTCTTCCCTATGTGGGCCTTCCCAAAATGAGAGAATGAATTAATAGCCATGACTTGGACTCCATCCTAAGACCCTAGCTCTATCAAGGGCCTTACATCTTTAGAACCCTTGATGGAAAAATCCCTATCATCTAGTTTAAAGAACGTATTAGGGTGATTATGACCTTTTTTAATATATATTTTGGTGCCCATTCAACCACTTATGTAAATAAGGTTTGGGTCTCATATGTACACTTTCTAGTAGAAGAAAAACTTACCCCTCCAATTGGAGATTTGATCAACATTTTTTTTGCCAAGAAATTCATTACCATCAAGAAAAGGACCTCCAAAATTTTTTGCATGATGTCTTACCTCTTTGATGCCATTATCACTTCAACCACATTATCTAGCATTAAGAATTAGTCCCCAGAGGGTAGGACAACTATCTCACACCACTACTCCAAGCTGTACATATTCAAGTACTGGAATCACATGTAGTTTATCTATGATTGAATTTTCCTAGTAATATTTGAAGCCATGATAGGTGTTCCAATGCCTAGGCTCCACCCCCTCATCAAGAGATAGGTTAAAATGATAGGGGATGTATGGTATTATCCTAATTACATAGTCATTAGGATAGAAGGAATCATGTCCCAATCCTATAGATTACCAATGTATGTCCTAAAAAAGCTTGTTGAGTAGGAGATTACCTCCCAACTCATCCTTGGAATTGATAAGGATTTCAAATAAAAGAGGAAAGGTTGGCTTCACCCCTTCCCCTTGGAAATTGGGAAAACCCTAATTGAAGAATGGAAGTAGGTGGAGATTAAGGAACAACTAGATGAACTCAAGATGTGGGATTCAAGGAACAAGGTGGGGGATCATCTAAAGGAAAAGAAGCTTAAACTTGACTATGTAAACCAATTATGTGTCCATGACCATAAGCCATCTAGGGAAACATGGCAAATACACCTATTATAGTATCATTTACTACTTGGGGCATCTAGAATATCTCAAGAGTATCCTCAAGCAAAGCAATCATAATAGTCCCAATAGTAGGTTGAGAAAACTTAGGATGATAAAGTAAAATTAAAGGAGAATGTTGGAGAGGTAATATTAGAAAAAAGACTGGAGAAGGACCCTTACCTTCAAATAGGAAGTAGAGACCACCCTCTCTAATCTAGTATATTGACATGATAGCCTTGGAGCCAGAAGAGACACTTGAGGGTGATCTCAAGGAACTTGAAGATTCATATGGCTCAAGAGGAGAAGAAGACCCTTTAGTGGAGCCCAAAGAAGATACAAGGAATGAACTTGTCCCAGTGGCCTCCAATGAAAAGAGGAAGGCATAATTAGCCTTGGTCCTAATAGAACTATTGACCAAATTTGATTTCTAGTCAAATGAGGTCAATACATACAATTTTAAACTTTTTAAGAAGGTTTAAATACATCCTATGGGGTCTCGTATTGTCCTTTATATCTTACTTATCCATATCCTAGTCTTGGTTGAAGTTCATTCCTCTTGAATTGGCCTAGTCAACCATGGTCAACCTAGTCAAACCTTGGTCAAACTTGGTCAAATTTCCATTTCGTGTAAATTTGTCCTAAAATGGTCTTTATAATGTTTTAATGTGTTTACAAGTCACGAATTTTTCATTTCCTAAGTTTCATGTGCAAAAAGGGGTCTTTTAGCCACTTTCTAGCTCAATAATGGACTTGTACAGACTTATAAAAGGACAAATTTGTCACCAAGATCAGTTTAAATGTGGGAAAGATTAGAATCAGGTAATGATCAGTCAGATGGCAGCCAAAGGTCAGTTACAATCAGAAAATGGGAGGTTTTCCTTGTTTTTAGGGGCTTTTGGGCATTTGTACGTCCCCCATGATTAGATATTTAGCTAAAAACGTGGATGAGGTGTCTCTTCACCTCCCCGAATCCATTTACACATTTTAAATTCAACAATAATGCAAAAATATGCATCAAAAACTCATTTTTCTTCATCTTCCTCTTGGCATACAAATGAAGGTCAACTTTAAGCACTTGGTATGAAAGGTACAAGTAGAGTTGGGAGGAGTGATTATACAATTGGATTGTAATCTAAGTGAAATTAATTTTGATAATAATAAATTATGTTTTAGTGCTTCTTAATTTATGAACCATTGCTAACAATCTAAATAGAATTTTATAGAATTACATATAAGAGGGGTACTGTTATGCATCTATTTCTAACTTTTATGGTTTCATGGAGTTGTGTGATATTGGGGAGATGTTTTTATGCTGGAATAAATCTCTCTCTATGATATTTTAAACATCTAACACTTCACTTTTCATTACTTGCGAAGGAGATCTCAAATGGTACTTGTTTTCCAAGTTTGCAATTGTAGGTGTGTACGTACTATGTTTTCCAATGTCCAAGGAGATTCATGGTAGTGATAATGTTCTTGAGATTCATGTGTGAATATCTCCTTCATGAAATCATCTTTTGGGAGGTCCAATTAGCATACTCCTCTAAAGCCAAATTGTCTATTTTCCTTGTTTGCTACCTGACCAGTCTCAATCAAGTTGTGCTTGTTTCATGGAGGTTTGTATGGATCATGAATAGTAAAAAACATGGTGGAACTCATGACTGGTACCTAGCATATCCAAGAGTCCTTGTTTCCATGCTAGGAAGGTTTAGAGGCTTCTACAAGTGGTTTGTTCACTCCAAACAATAACTTGACTATATTTGGTCCCACAGTCCCTAAAATGGTGAAACAGAGCTCCTAAGGGTCTTTATGATTTCCATAAGGTGAAGTTATATTTAGTGTTGAGAAATATTCTTATTCTCACCTTATAGCCCTGTTGTTCCCAAAATCCGTCACTCATTTTTAAGGACAACATATCAACAATTTTGGTCCTGCAGGCCAAAATTATCTCTTCCCTTCTCAAAAAAAATTCTGAGCATCCAAGTTCTTCAATTATTCAGTCTTTTTCAGCTAAGGGACTCGCAGGTTTAATAGGTTCAACAACTTCAACAGGTGAGCTCTCACAAAGAAACAAGTTGCCAATACTTAGGCAATTTCAAGGTTGGTTCAACGTCAGGCTTCAATCAAAAGATTGAACCATTGAACCATTGAACCTTGAACCAAAAGGTTCAAAGGTTCAATAGGTTCAAAGGTTCAATGACATTGGCAGACTTAAAAGAGTTAAGTGCTTTAGCAAGTTTAAAGTTCAACCGCTTTGGAAAGTTCAATAGCTTCGAAGGGCTTAACGAAAAGAAGACTTCAAAGAAGAAAGATTTAACCCGTTGAACCATTGAACCATTGAACCTTGAACTAAACGAGTTTAGAGTTCAAAGGTTCAACAAGTTCAATAAGATTAAAAGACTTAAAGAAAAGAAGACTTTGAATAAGAAAGATTTAACCCATTGAATCATTAAACCTTGAACCAATATGGTTCAAAGGTTCAAGGTTCAATGAGTTCAATAAAAGTTCAAAGTGGTTGGTTGAAGTGGTCAATTGAATGAGCAGAGCACAATATTGAACCATTAAACCATTGAACCATTGAACCATTGTTGGTTCAATCGGTCGGTTCAATCGAAAGGTTCAAAGGAGTCTCCCAAAGACTGAAGGACAAGTGCCCTTGCGGAGGGCAGGGAATAAAAGGAACAAAAGGATATCTTTCAGAAAGATTTTCCATGGCAAAATTCCATAAGAGAAATCCTTTAAAATTTTTGTCTAAAGGAATGTTGCAAGGCCTGACAGAAAAAGGCAGAGGAAATATTTCCTTTAGACAAAATGTCTAAAGGATTTCCTTCAGACATTTTTGCCTGAAGGATTTGAAGAACAAGGCCACCTGAAGGACCCCAAAGGGCATGTACCCTTACGGGGGACTCTCGGCGACCAAAAAATGAACCATTCTCAAGGACCAAAGGGACACCTTCCCTTTGGGGGGTTCCAAAGACAGAAAGCTGAAGGAATTTCAAAGATCGAGAGACTTAGAAGAACAAAGGATTTTGAGAAAGAGAATGAACCGTTGAACCTTGAACCAAAATGGTTCAAAGGTTCAAATAAGCTTTGAGGGAAGGAATGAAGTGGAAGATTCTAGAGACAAGTTCGAAGAGATAGTTCAACTGAAGAGGAAAGAAAATGATTGAACCAAGGAAGTGATTGAACTAAAGAAGCAATAGGACCACTTGAACCATTGAACCAATGCACCTCAAAGGTTCACAGGTTCAAGGTTCAAAGTAGTTCAAATGACTAAGTGACCATGATTCCCCTATGGATGTCAAATTTAGGGTAATGAAATGCCCATTTATTTTCAAATACAGTAAGGAAAGAAGGAACAAGAGAAAAAGACCAAAAATATTTGTGTAGGAGTTATTCTAGTAGGTGGAATAGTCCACCAAGTAGACATCTGAGCACACCAACATTAAAAAGCATGGCCTATTTTTCTCCATTTAAATAAAAGTGAGTGGACAGCCACATACTTATCGAAAGATAGACTAGATGACCCATGCTGAGGAGAAGACATTCGAGATGTTTCTGTACACCAAAGTAAAGGCTGATGCCCTGTTCCAGCGTAACCCCTTGACATAACTAAAAATGCATTTAAGGCATTGAATGCATCATGGGATTTTACATGAAAAAAATCACTAATTATTTCTTGGCTACTATAGATTGTAATCTCTTATTTTATGCAAAGGAGATCTTGTTGTTATCAGAAGCAAAATTTTGCCCAAATTGAAAGGCATTACTGAGACTTTGATCTCAGATTGTTAATCATATTTCGTTATCTAAATGAGAAAGCAAGTGACCTTTTAGAATTTGTGCTGGAATAGCTTGTGTTATTGAGGAAATTTTTCTTATATCTATTTCTTGAATGCATTCTTGTCCATTTAATTAAATAAGCAGAACTAGTAGAAGTAACCAGGAAGGTGTCTGGAAGTTTACTGTGGAGAGACTTTGTGCTGCCACAATTGTCTTTAGTGTGTTTATTTTCTATTTCCATTTAAAGGATCTTGGGATGACTTTGTGCCCCCATTGTCCTTCATATTTCACTCATTGGTAGTTGAGGGGGAGACTTTGTGTTATACCTCATTCTATTGGTTATTTCACCCTGTTACATATACTTATCAGTTACTTTTAGAAAGAATTCCTGCTATCTATTGTAGACCACTCTTGAAAGAAGAGAAGTGCCTTCTGTCATTTCACCAAAATTTCTCCTTTGATCTATGAACATCACATCTGAAAAAAGAGAGATGGATGTTGTTATCCTACCCTTGAGTGTTATTTTTTGCTTATATATATAGTATATATCACCCCATATTTATAGGGAACCTCCCCTTGATGAGAGGAGAGATTTGTCCCCCTCTGATGTGGTCAATCTACACATTTGGCCAACCAATCTCCCTATGCTGTGGTTGAAACAACCTATTTTTACCATCAGTTAGATGGTGACAAAATATTCACCCAACAATTTTTGGTGACTCCACTGGGGAAGAATAAGCAACTTGAAGCCTCGAGTTTCAAACTGAAGCAGTTCTAGTTCTTTTCCATTTCAAGTTTTACAATCTGGTAGCTCCACAGTATACAAGAAGCCAAAGATCCAAAGGTATTATTGACCCTGTATTCAAGTTGGCTTAGCAAAGTGATTTTGATCAATTTCCTTCACCATCTCACCTCCAATGAACTAGGAGTTTTTCTCCTACAAAAGCCAGGTCTTTATTACTAGGTAAAGCATCCATTTCTACTATTAGTAGAGCTTTGTCATTATATACCCCTCAAGCATTTGTTATCCCTCCCTCCAATAGTCAAATAATTGTAGTTTAAGGACCCTGGGGTAGCTCTTTTGGCCCACTCATCTTAACTCCACCTCTACATGAGCTACCATGCAGTTCAAGGAAGAATTTCCCCAAGTTCTTTGGTGATGGGAGAGTTCATTCTGATGAACATATTACAACCTTTAGCATAACTTTTGGTGTGATAGGCATGGAGTATGAGGACGTAGTAGTCAGGATGTTTATGGAAACATTGCAAGGTGCTACTGTAGACTAGTTCTACCATCTGCAGGCTCAGTCTGTGACTGATTGGAACACCCTCAAAGCCAAATTTGAAGCCAGGTTCAAGACTTTAAAAGATGTGCATGCCTTGTTCACCTAGATCACACAAATGAATAAGGAGCCTCATGAACCTATGAGTGACTTCATAGTCAAGTTTGACAAGCTGAGGAACATGATTCTTACCATTACTCAGCCAATAGTTGAGAACCTTAAATGTTTTTTCATCAATTCTTAGCTTCCAAAAGTGAGTTTTCTGCTGAGACAGGCTAGCCACATAGACCTTACTGTAGCTCAGGATTTGGCCACTAAGGTGGAAGATGATCTCATCTTGGTAGAGAAGATAAGGAGAGATCTTAACAAAGGTAAATCTTATTCATCTTCTAAATATCGACCTACATGCATCATTGATCCAATGGTGTAGAAGCTGGTAAAGGAGTTGCTAGCTCTCAAGAAGTAAATGGTGCAAGGGATGTCTTTTGCTCCTTCGTACAGAGATATACCAAGGATAACTTTTACCAATCAATCCTACTAAGGCAATGCTGCCAGTAATCAAGGGCATCCAAATCAGCTTCCTCCCCCATAGGGGAAACTTGCCATTGAAGTACCTCCAATCAATTCAGCAGTTGGATATCTTGAAATAGAATCTAATTTCTCATTCTAGCCTGAGTTAAACCCTGAAGATGAAACTGATCTCTTCACAAAGGACCAAGAAGAATAAGCTAGCGAATCCAACATTGGTTTCCTAAATTATTAGGATGAACCTAGAAATAAAGGTGAAGCACTTGATGGATCATACGTGATATTCACCCAATCTTAGAACTAGTCAGCGCAACAAGCTAATAATAAAAAAATAGAGGAACGTTCTCAACTAGAAATTACAATTGCTAAGTGGGGAACCACTCTACCTTTTCAATCAAAGGACCTGGTAATCGCTAAAAAGGTAAGTAAATCAAGCATTCCTTCATCTTCAACTTCAAATTCGTAGACCAGTGCCCCCCCAAAAACTAGAAGGATGAACTGCCTTCCCTCATTCCTAATTCATTTTAGACATTTGACATAATCGACCATGTTAAGAAAACCAAAATTCAAATGTCTAAATTTGAATTCTTGCAATCCAAGCCTAAATAGTTGGATAGATTGGTGGAATGTGTGAAGGATAAATCCATCCCTATAGGAAAAGAAATTATGAAAGTAACTCCTAGTCCCCCCAAGAACACCTCCACCCATAATAACCTTGTCATTACTCCTCCTGCTACTCCCGAGAGGACATAACCATTTTATGTCTCCTTGTTAATAAATGGACACCATCTAAACAATTGTATCATAGACATAGGTGCATCTAACAATGTCATGCCCACCAAATTAGCTAAATCCCTTGGTCTCACACTAACCAAGACCTTTGAGAGATGTTTCTCTATGGAAAACAAATAAGTGCCACTACTGGGACAAATTAAGGACACCCAATTTGCATTTGTGACATTCCCAGATAAGAGGATTAAGATGACAGTCCTGGTGGCCAACGTCCCAGCCTCATACAACATTATTCTTGGGAATTTTTTTTTGTAAGGCTGTTAGTGGTGAGTTAAGTATGGACTTGTCTAAAGCGAGGATCCTAGTCAAAGGCATGATGTAGAGATTGCTCCCAGAGAAGGAGGAAAAATACATTGTCACTCAAACATCAGTACCTAAAACTCAAATTTTGTTTGAGTCTTCAAGAGTAGGTAATTACTTCTTATCCATGAAGGAGGTTCATATGGTGTTTGATGAAATTCTTGAATGTGACAGCCTGACAATCAATTAAGACCAAACAATAGAAGAATTGGCAAGACACAATGCAAGCCCAGAAGAATCCTCCTCTCTAATTAAAGAGAAATCTAAGGAAAAATTAGTTTCTAATGATGTCTGGATCCTAGAATTTGATGGTAGCTATTCTTCCACTAGTTTTAGAGCTAGGATTGTGTTGATATCTCATTAAGGAGATATTTTTCCTTCTTCATACAAATTACAGTTTAGTAACACCAATAATACTATTGAATATAAATCACTGCTACTCGAATTGAAGGCTACTCGAGATAGGGGCATCAAAATCCTTCATGCCAAAGGAGATGCTAAGCTAGTGGTTTGTCAGGTGAGGAACCTGTATCAAACCAAGAATGGAAGATTACGTCATTATCACGTAATCTAGTTTGGGATCAAATTAAAATCTTTGATACTTTTAGTATCTCTATAGTGCCTAGAGAATTCAATGGCCGAGCTGATGCATTACCTATTTCTACAACTCTTTTGGTTCCTCACCTAGATTTTAAGGGAGATAGGTACACTATCAAACTGGTCTTTCGACCAAGTGTGCATGACAATGCCAATCATTGGTAAGTGTTCAATGGCGACAACCAAATCATTGCCTTTCTAGAACAAAAAGATAGCTTTAAACAGCTTCAATTTGAAGGCAGTGAGCCTCATAAACTTGAATCAACCCCTAAAACAAGTTTAGACGTAGGTGGAGAATTCCTATAGCTCAAAGGGAATAATATCCCAAAAGGATTGGTTTCCCTTGAGAAACTATTTGACAAGCATGACAGGTTCATCAAATAGCAACAAATAAATTCAAGCTCCTCCCAGGAGTTTGATCAGATAAATTTGAGTACTAGAGAAAATCCCAAGATGGTGAACATTAGGAAGTGCTGCACTCCTAAGGAGAAGTTCAAGTTTACTACTCTACTCTGCCAGTACATAGATGTTTTGGCGTACTCCTATGATGATCTGAAGTCGCTTAGGCCTAAAAAAATTTGCCATGAAACTCCTCTTAAGAGTGATTTGGTGCCTTACAAGTAGAAATCTTGGTAGTATAATCCAAATATATCAGGTAATATTTTGTCAATCCATCATTCCACATAGATTGCAAACATAGTTCCTATGAGGAAAAAGAATGGCAAAATTTTCCTCTACGTGGATTTTAGGAATTTGAATCAATCCTCTCTAAAGGATAATTACCCTCTACCCATCATGGATCAAGTCCTTCAAATGGTGACTAGTTGAAAGATGTTATCAATGCTGTATGGCTTCTCGAGGTATAATCAAGTGGAAGTTGGTGAAACAGACCAACATAAGACTACCTCACCACATATTGGGGCATATTTGCATATCGAAGAATGCCATTTGGAATTGATAAATGCTAGTGCCACTTTTTAGAGAGAAATGGACCTTGCTTTCAAAGATGAAATGGGTAAGTTCATTGTGGTGTACCTTGATGATTTAACAGTCTTTTCTAAGCATCATCTTGATCATGTGCACCATTTGCAATAAGTGCTGTAATGATGTCACTAGAGTGGCATTTCTCTAAATCCCAAGAAGTCTATTTTTGGGGTAACAAAAGGGAAACTTCTTAGACACATTGTATCCTTAGAAGGCATAAAGATTGACTCAAAAAGTGTCAAATCCATCCAGGAGCTTACTCTGCCCATAAGTAAGATTGCAGTTCACTCTTTCTTTGGAAAGGTGAATTTTTTACAAAGGTTCATTCCTGAGTTTTCAGAGAAGACTCACCATATTGTGGACATGATGAAGGGAAAGGCCACTTTCAGTTGGATTGAAGAAGGCAAATTGGTATTTCAAGACATTAAGACAACTATCACCCATGCCCCAATTCTAGTTTGTCTAAATTATACCAAAAATTTCACAATGTACAGTTATGCTTTCGAGCACACACTTTCAAAATTTATGGTTCAATAAAACAAAGAAGGTGTGGAATCTCCCATATCATTCATGAGCTGTCCTCTCAAAGCTCATGAACTAAAATATTAAAATCTGGAGAAACATGCTTATGTAGTGGTAAAGGTAGTAAATCACTTCCATTTCTACATTCTGAATTCACACACTATTGCCCTAGTATTAGATACCACAGTTAAATCCATATTAACTCAGCAAGAGTTTAGAACTAAAAGGGGCAATTGGATTACTAAAATCCAAGAGTTTGATCTTGATATCAAACCAATAAAGCTAGTGTAGGGAAGGGGTCTCTACCAATTGATTGCTAATAACATACTAGAAAAAATAGGGCATGAAGAAATAAAAATTAAAGACACACCAATAGTCCTCTTTTTCACCACCATGAATGAGTGGTATTGAAACATTGCTCATTTCCTTACCTATGGTGAGTGTCCTACTCACATGTCTCATAACGGAAAGAGGACTGTCAAGTTGAAATCTGCCAACTTTGTCCTATGGGACAATGGGCTATATAAGAGGAACCTTGATGGGGTATTCTTTCGCTACGTAGATAAAGTGCAACAGAACAAAATTCTAGAATCCTTCCACAATTTGGCCTGTGGAGGACATTTTTGTGTGCTTATAACTACCCATATGATTCTATGAGCCAAGTATTACTGGCCTACTCTATTTCAAGATGCATACAAATAGGTACGAAGATGTGAACTGTGCCAATAGGTCATTTAAAGACCCAAAGTTAGTTGCTTTGCCTCTTAAGCCAGTGGTAATAGAAGAGCCATTTTAGCAATGGGGAATTGATTTCATTGGTGATGTAAACCTATCTTCAAGCACTGGACATGATTATGTCCTCATAGCCACATATTACTTCACCAAATGGTTAGAAGCTATTCCAGCCAAGCATGCTACTTCAGAAGTAGTATGTAATTTCCTTAAAGAAAACATCATTTCCAGGTTTGGGGTCCCAACCAAGATTTTGACAGATAATGTAGCCTATTTATTTTTCCATGAGATTAATCATTTCTATTTTTATTATGGGATTACCCTCTCCCACTCCTCTGATTATTTTCCACAAGGGAATGGCCAAGCAGAATCAAGCAACAAAAACCTGGTGACCATCATCAGAAAGCTGGTAGATGACAACCAACAAACCTGGTATAAAGCCTTGTTTGATGCTTTATGGTCAAATAGAATCACGCCCAAAAGGGTAATAGGTATGTCACCTTTCCAAATTCTATATGGTCTCAATGCAGAGATACCAATCACCCTAGAATTACCAACATTGAAATTGGCAAAGGTGGTCGAAGATCAGACATACAAAAACTCCATCAACAAGAGGATCATGTGCTTGATTGAGTTGGATGAGAAGTGGACTATGGTGGTGGACCGAATTGTTGCACATCAAAGTCTGGTGAAGAATCTCTTCGACCAAAAAGCAAAAGCCTATAATTTTTAGATTGGTGATCAAGTTCTGTTATGGGACAAGAGAAGAGAACTAAAGGGAATGCATGGGAAATTTGATTCCCTTTAGAGAGGCCCATTTGCTATTCATCAGCTCAATGGTGAAAATAGTTTCTTGCTAAAGTTTCAAGATGGTATGCCCTTTTCACTACCTCATAGTGGGCAGCATCTGAAGCACTTCAATCCTTGAAGTATTAGGTGACATCAGTTGTACATATGTATATTTATATAGTCTTTAGCTCTATTTTGTGTTGTTCATTTTCATTTTTTAGTGCCTTTCTTTTTTGGGTAGCATGACTCCGTAGCCTAATGGCATACTTGAAGGCACTAGAGATTTTGATTTTTATTCCCTTAAATTGTTTTTATAATCGATGGAAGTTCCCCAACTGGAGCCAGCTATTGTTCCCAAAATTTGTCACCCATTTTTGGGGACAACATATCAACTATTTTGGTCCTGTAGGCCAAAATTATCTCTTCCCTTCTCAAAAAATGTTCTAAGCATCCAATTTCTTCAATTATTCAAGCTTTTTTAGCTAAGGGACTCACAGGTTCAATAGGTTCAACAACTTCAACAGGTGAGCTCTCACAAAGAAACAAGTTCCCAACACTTAGGTAATTTCAAGGTTGGTTCAACATCGGGCTTCAATCAAAAGATTGAACCATTGAACCATTAAACCTTGAACCAAAAGGTTCAAATGTTCAACGGGCTCAAAGGTTCAATGACATCGGTAGACTTAAAAGATTTAAGTGCTTCAGAAAGTTTAAAGTTCAATCGCTTCAAAAAGTTCAATGGCTTCGAAGGACTTAATGAAAAGAAGACTTTGCAGGAAAAAATATTTAATCCATTGAACCATTGAACCATTGACCCTTGAACCAAAAGAGTTTAGAGTTCAAAGGTTCAAAAAGTTCAATAAGATCAAAAGACTTAAATAAAAGAAGACTTCGAAGAAGAAAGATTTAACCCATTGAACCATTGAACTTTAAACCAAAATGGTTCAAAAGTTCAAGGTTCAATGAGTTCAATAAAAGTTGAAAGTGGTTGGTTCAAGTAGTCAATTGAATGAGCAAAACATAGCATTGAACCATTAAACCATTGAACCATTAAACCATTGTTGGTTCAATCGGTCGGTTCAATCGAAAGGTTCAAAGGAGTCTCCCAAATCCTGAAGGACAAGTGCCCTCATGGAGGGCAGGGAACAAAAGGAATAAAAGGATATATTTTAGAAATATTTTCCATGGAAAAATTCCACAAGAAAAATCCTTTAGACATTTTGTTCGAAGGAATGTTGCAAGGCCTGACAAAAAAAGGTAGAGGAAATATTTCCTTCAGACAAAATGTTTGAAGGATTTCCTTTGGACATTTTTGTCAGAAGGATTTGAAGAACAAGGCTGCCCGAAGGACCCTGAAGGGCATGTGCCCTTGCGGGGGACTCTCAATGACCATGAAATGGACCATTCTCAAGGTTTGAAGTGACACCTTCCCTTCGGGGGTTCCAAAGACTAGAAAGCTGAAGGAATTTTAAAGATTGTAAGACTTAGAAGAACAAAGGATTCTGAGAAAGAGAATGAACCATTAAACCTTGAACCAAAATGGTTCAAAGTTCATTGGTTCAAAGGTTTAAAGAAGCTTCGAGTGAAGGAAGGAAGTGGAGGATTATAGAGACAAGTCCGAAGAGATATTTCAATTGAAGAGGAAAGAAAGCGATTGGACCAAGGAAGTGATTAAACTAAAGAAGCTATAAGACCACCCAAATCATTGAACTGATGCACCTGCAAAGGTTCAAGGTTCAAAGTAGTTCAAACTACTAAGTGACCATGACGCCCCTATGGATATCAAATTTAGGGTAATGAAATTCTTGTTTATTTTCAAATACAACAAGGAAAGAGGGAACAAGAGAAAAAGACCAAAAATATCTGTGCAGGAGTTATTATAGTAGGTGGAACAGTCCACCAAGTAGACATCTAAGTGCACCAACATTAAAAGGTGTGGCCTATTTTTCTCCCTTTGAATAAAAGTGAGTGGATAGCTATGCGTACATATCTGAAGATAGATCAAATGACCCATGCTGAGGAGAAGACATTCAAGATGTTTCTGTACACTAAATTCAAGGCCGATGCCCTGTTCTAGCATGGCCCCTTGACATAACTAAAAAATGCATTCAAGGCATTAAATGCATCACGGGCCTTTCCATGAAATAAAGTGCCAATTATTTCTTGGCTGCTATAGATTGTAATCTCTTATTTTATGCAAAGGATATATTTTTATTATCAGAAGCAAAACTTTGTCCAAATTGAAAGGCATTACTGAGACTTTGAGCTTAGATTGTTAATCATATTTCATTATCTGAATGAGAAAGCAAGTGACCTTTCAAAATTTGTGCTGAGAATAGCTTGTGTTGTTGAGGAAATTGTTCTTATGTCTATTTCCTAAATGCATTCTTGTCCATTTAATTAAATAAGTAGAACTAGTGGAAGTAACCAGGTAGGTGTCCTGAAGCCAACTGTGGAGAGAGTTTGTACTGCCATAATTGTCTTTAGTGTGTTTATTTTTTGTTTCCATTTAAAGGATCTTGGGATGACTTTGTGCCTCCATTTTCCTTCGTATTTCTATCTTTGGAAGTTGAGGGGGAGACTTTGTGCTACACCTCATTCTACTAGTTATTGCACCCTATTACATATACTTATCAGTTACTTTCAGAAAGAATTCCTACTGTTTGCTGTAGACCACTCCTGAAAGAAGAGAAGTGCCTTCTGTCATTTAAATAGGATTTCTTCTTTGATCTGTGAACATCATGTCTAAAAAAATAGATATGGATGGTGTTTTCCTACCCCTGAGTGTTATTTTATCCTTATATATATAGTATATATCACCCCATATTTATAAGGAACCTCCCCTTGATGAGAGGAGAGATTTGTCCCCCTTTAATGTGGTAAACCTGCACATTTGGCTGACCAATCTCCCTATGCTGTGGTTGAAACAACCTATTTTTCCCATCAATTAGCTAGTGATAAAATATTCACCCAACAAGCCCCATCAATGAGCAACCATCATGCCAATTTTGAGCTTGAAAGGACAAGATTTGTATATGTTTTGAAGTGTCCCAAAATGGCTAAAAAACACTGAATAGAGGCAATAATGTCTACAGGATTCTCAATGGGTGTGCACCCTATAAATATTTTGAAAAATCCTAGACCTATTATTGTAAGGGGGAATAATTCCATACAACTCAACAATCATTTTTGAGCACTTAAGCCATGAAGAAGAGTTATGTTGCATGGAATGACCTTTTTTGGCCATCCCTTGTCCATACATAGGGCAGAGAGGTAGTGATGGAAATGTTTCAAGGATTGGCCCAAAGGAAATGGTGTTAAAAATTATTTGGAAGGAAATAATCCTAGTATAGATGATACAGAGCTAAAGGTAACCTCAATAATCCCCTAGACAAGGTGAACATGCTCTAAACTCATCCTCACTGACCTACATGCCTAAAATTATGTAGCTACATCCTGGTTTTGAGTTGAGTCTTAGTCAGGGGTAAAGTGAGGTTTTTAGAGCTCATTTTGAGCATGAAAATAAAGTGAAAGGATTGGAATATGCGGGTAGGAGGACAAATCAAAAGGTTGCTTACCTTTTGAAGCTTGAATACCTTACCAAGATGCACACACAAGCTGAAAACATGCAGATACAGGTGTATAAGTTAGGAATTATGAGATAGATGTGATAATGAATGAGGTGAAGGAAATTTTCATGGTTTAAGAGAAATAAAATACATTAAATCCATAAAATACACTATGAACAAGTCTCAAATCCCATAAGAGCACCTACAGGCCCTTGAACTCATAAAAACATAGTTGAAACAGGGTGTTCTAGGATAATGGACCAAAGCATGGGAGTAAACTATGGTTTAAAGGATTTTATGTGAGGATAAGGCATGAACAAAGTAATATAACCTTATGTAACATAAAAAGGATATCTAAACCCATAAAACAAAGTTTAATCACACCTACAGGTAGGGCTTAAAAGTTCTATCCCAGTCTTATCAGCTAGATGAATCCAGTCTTAAATTTGAGGAAGTATGTGAGAGGTTGGGAGGTTAGATAAAAAGAATTAGGAATATGTGACCTAAGTGTGTGATGATGAAGTTTATTATCATCAAAAATTCAACTTAGACAAAGTGTAATACATCTATAAAAGGTGTCTCAATCACCTACAATAGGCAATAGGGTAGGCTCAGTTTAGTGCTCCAAAGGGCTTGGAAAGTGTTTGTAGGAAATGTTAGGATAAGATGATGTTTGAGACATTATATAATGATATTTAAAAGGTAAATTAACTTATTATAGTGATTCCTCAAGCATAGATGAAAGAAATCACAAAAGCATAGTCCTTCTCCCGCTAACCCTGCAAGTAATTTCTTAGAAAACTTAGTCTTGAATTTTGGTTTAGTTTGAGGGGAATCTCTCAGAGTCAGGAGATAAAAATTGGTGGAGGTCATCCTCATGACCTAGGGTATCATCTAAAATATCTTTTTTTTTGAGATGAATAAGGGAAGTTCCCCCTATTTTGTCTCAGATAAGGGTCACTTTTCCCTTTCATAGACCTTGCAAAATTGGGAAATATGTTCTAAACCACACACCAAATGTGAAGGAGTGTATCTAATAAGGTTTGGTGAATTCAATCACATATAATACCATAAGTAAAACTTGATTTTATTGTTGAAAACCATACAAGATGTTTGGAGCTACTAGGTTTGCAAGAGTAGCCAATTGTGTAACTAATGGGTCTAATGCCAAATAGAGGATCATTCTTAGTTCTAGATTTTGGGAAGTCCTCTAATGTATTGTTTCATGTGTGTCAAAGAATATTTAAGGTCTATGATATATATAAGGCAATAAATCATCAAGAAAGAATTTTTTTTAACATAAGGTTATAGGTAGACTCCTTGTACAAGGTTTAGGCCTAATCCTAAAGAGGAACCATTCCTATTTCTATTTGTCAATGAGCTATCATAACAGTTTGAGGAGATGAATGGGATATATATAGAGGTGATACAACTATTAGTTGGTAGAGGGACTTCCCAAAAAGTCATTTTAGACCTAAAAGGTGCTTAAACCCTTGAAAGAGGTAAGGAATGACTTGAATGACTAGATCTAATTTCTCATATTTTTCATATTCATTTGCATGGGACCTTAAGATATTTAGATAAGTTAGAGGGGGTTTTTAAGAGGCCAAAAATGTAATTTTTGTAAGGTTTCAATGTCAAACCTTATGAATAAAGGTTAAGAGTTGAAACAACCTAAAAAATTTGTAAAACCCTTATAGTGACCTGATTGGAGAGATAGAACATTTTAATCATCTATATGAAAGGGTATGGCCATGAAATTATTTGGAGGTTTTAGAGGAATCTTAGGTAATTCAACACATGTGTTTTTATTATATGGATTAGAGGAAAATATGGATTATTTTGGCCATTTTAAGTGGTGTGGAAGATAAAAAAGGAGTTAGGAGATGAAAAAAACTTTGGGGGAAATATTTACTCTTGATATAACTCCAAAAATTCACATCATCTCATAAATAAATCTCTAAGTTCCTCAACTAGGCCCTCACTTTCAGCCAGTCTAGTGAGCCAAACTAGTGAACACTTAGGAAAGTCAAGAAAAGAAATTAGGGAGGCCTTTTATAGGTTTTTTATTGAAACTAATGAAATAGGAGAATTTTAAAAGTGTCATTCCCTCTTGTGTATGAATCAATTTTTAGTTTTGAGGAGTTTTTAATGCCAAGTGGAGAAGGTACATGGAAAAAAGCCCTTTTAAAATTGCTAGTGATGATTTTGCATGTACAAAAGAATAGGGATGGTCAGGGATCAATACAATGCATGTGGGGAATTTTTTTTAACCCTCCTTGCTCAGATCAATCATCATACCTGACCATATGCAAGGATAGGGGTAGTTTTAGAAGGTAACTTAGGTGGGCAATTTCTCATGACAAAATGGCAATTTTATGACACTTTTCACTATCTTTATGACTTGTTTTGGACAAGTATAAAACTATGACATAAAATATATCACACCATATTTTTATCTTATACATGTTTAATTGATATTCACTTGGTGACACATGTCTTTGTGCCTTTTCAACTTCTTTTTTCTCTCTGTTCTTCCAAGTTCTATAAATTGGGCCTTCTTGGCCATTGTTTTGAATCTCTCTACCTAGGTATGCAAAATCCCTAAATTTTTTTTACCTTGAATAAATAAATAAAAGTAATTTTATCTCATTAAAATAATTCACTAAGTATACATGATAGTGTTTGGTCTTGTGCAAGTGTGATGTTTATTTGCCTCACATTGTTACTCCTATTAGTACCTAGTGGGTTATGTTTTTATTTCTTATAGGTCAACAAGAAGTGTCAAGTGAGGTTGTAGGTGAAAGTGAGTACGTTAATAAATAGAGTGTCTTAGAATGCATATTGTTTATTTCCTCCTATCCTATGTTATTTTGAAGACCCCATGTTGAAACATTGATGTGAGAAGAGAAATTGATGTTGAATGAAGTGTATTTACTACTTGTCCTTAGTTTCAAGCTTATGTCAAAGGTATGAGTAGAGTAAAAAATTTAGTGTATCACCTCCATATATTGGTCTTAATTTCATGCTATTTTTTACTCTTTTCAACCCCCCAAAGTTTTAGTAGTAGGGACATGTGCTTGAATGATACATCAAAGGGAGCTAGTCCTTATCTAGAGGTTCATCTCACAAGTTTGATCACCCACATCAAGTGACATGTACCAATTTTTACACTTGGCTTAGAGGCCTATAAAACCTCTTCTCATAGGGTACATCTAAGTGTCAAAAATAACTAAGGAAGAAACCTAGATTGACCTTCACTCATCCCACTAGTGAAGTCAATCTCTTTACTGATGAATTTACAATCCATAGACTAGTCATTCCCAACTAGTTCATCTATGGGAAATTGCAAAATATCCCATCTCTTTCCCACTCATGGGTCATAACAAAGGTTGGTGTGGATGTACATGATGATCTGAAGCCTTGGATAAAAGATATAATGAAAGAATAGTAAGAGAGAAGAATCATGGTCTCTCAAGGCTCAAGAAGTAAGAAGATGAATGATCTAGGAGCATCTACTAGCTCAGAAGTGAAGTTCCTATAACCTCCCTAGTTCAAAGAACTAGTTACCATAGTTCATTTCAATCTTGAGAGAGTAGGTTTAGAATGGATAAAAAATAGGATGGCCATGGTTGGGACTAAAGTATTCACCTTTGAAAAGGTGGAATATTTTATAGGTTTGACCCCTATTATAGGACAACATCTTGTTGAAGCTACAATACATGAAGAATATGTGGAAATATTGATGGAATCACATTCAAAACAAGCCAATGTTAGAGTTTGGGGTCTAAAACAAAGGATTCATAATTTTGAAATGGAAAAGGAGAACTTCTAAACCTAGGTAATCTTATCAGTACTAGATGCCATGATCAAGATGCTTGATGAGTCATTATATGATATGTTTGAGTCATTAAAGTCAATGAAGATGAGGCAGAGTAAATTAAAAGACCAAGATGTATTGGCCAAGGACCTAGTCACCCAATGGCAAGCCTTAAAGGACAAGATTTCCCAACTCCTCAACATTTAGGAAAAGAAGCAGATCCCAAACTTTAGAACCATAAGTATGGGACACCTAGGCACAATTTGGGGATTGTTATTGATAAAGCTCAAATCTTGATTACTTGGCATACCAAGGTGATGAGGCTTATAAAATATGATAAAGGGCTCATTGGTAGAATTGAACAACTTCTTAGGACCATGATTATCAATATTACACAACCTAATACCCTTGGCCTCATCAGTAATGAAGAGTTAAAACATAGAGCCACTTTGGTGACTCAAGAAGTCTAGGGTAAAAGCAAAGGCTAGTCTAGACAAGATAACAACAAGATATTGGATATGATATTCAATGTAGATGAGAGGATCAAAAAAGATAGAAGCATTAAGGAGGCCTTAGAAGGAAATTATCAAGAATTTGATGAGCTAGCATACCAAGAGAAGTACATCATGAAGCCTACTATGGATCTTGAGCTTGTTGATGAAAAACACGAGAGGGCCATGAACCTCATCCAACAATAAATAGGGTCCCTACTAATAATTTAGAATAATATTATATTCTAATATATATTAGGTGGCATTTTTTAATAGACTATTCCATTGTAAAGGCATATGCTAGTTTGTTAACATGTTTTCTTCTTAGTCAGTATGATTTGGAAAACCACATGTATTATAGAGCTTGTAAGGACAACTATCCTTACTTTTGTACACTTGTATTTTGTAGCTAATTGGTATACCACCTATTCTTCCTATAAGGGCATGTATCACCATTATAAAAAGGGAGAGATTTTTGAGCAACTTTGTATACTTGAAGTAATTAATATAATCAAGGATCTCCACAAGGATTGTCCATTTTTGATGTGTTTCTAATATAGTTTTTCTCTCAATTGTTAGTAGAAGTCTTGAATTTAAATAGTATCTTTGAATTTTGAATAAAATTATTTAGTCACAGGGTTTTTGATTTGTGCTTATGATAAATTAACTAAAAGATCTTAGGTTCTACTTCATTTCATTTTGCTCTGTATCTAGATGTGTATTAGCTATTTGATTATAGTAGTAAATCCCTAAAGTAGACCTGGTTCTTACTTGTGATTCTTAAACATTTTCCTTTGAAGTTTATCTGATATATAGTGGAATGTGAGTTTAGGCTATGTTTCACTATATATTTTTTAAATACATATTCAGTTACCATTAATACTTTGTCATAATGTTCAGGACCAAAATTGGCAATCACTTATTTTTTCTACCTTACCCTTCTCTTTACTCTCTTTTTTACACCATGATCACTTTAGTTTAAGCCACACTATAAATATCCATTTAGATTAGTCTGTAGTATAAGAAAGGAATGTAATTCACTAAGTGTCAACAAATATTCACAAGAGAATAGACCAAGGTTGCTCTCAACCACTAAAATTATATAAATATTGTGGAATAATTATCTTACTCTATTGATATTTCACCATAGGCAACCAGATTATCAAACCCTGTAACTCATGCTCTAAATTTTCTAAATTATAAAATAAGAAGTTTTATTTAAACACTAATGTCACTTGTGGTACATTTAGAAGCATCAACAAGATAGCTTCCACTAGCACTAGAAGGAGGGCCTTCTCAAAATTTTGGTGATCTTAGTTTGTTTTACCTAAAGATCACTATCTCATTGTGTTTTGAGTAAATTATTTGCTTAGAATATATAAATATCATTGACCTTTTGTGTTTTTAGTGCATTTTTGTGCTTCCTTTGATGTTATTTGAGAATTAGTGCTTGTCTCTGTTAAATTTGGCTTTAACTTTGAAAATTTGTAGTATCTGAGGTTAGAATGGTTTGTTTTGATCAAAGGTGGGCATATATTTCATAGATATGAGTTCCTTTAGTCTTAAACTTGTAAATATATAACATATTCATGTATTTGAATGCATCTTTGAGAAAATTTAGTAAAAGATCAATGTCCTTTGCAATTCTTCATGCCACCTTTACAAATAAGCTCAATGTGTAGGTCTAACTCTTGTTCATTATAAAAGTTGACATGACACATCATATTTTAGGCATGATATTCAAATTTCAAGATGAAATTACCCAAGATGAGGACAAGATCACACTAAAAAACCATAGAACCTTTAATTGAAATTGAGGTTCATCGAAAGGCCAAACGTGATAAAGGTACACACAAGAGATCTAAATCTCTTCCAAATTTACTAATTCAAGGTACCTATGTCTTCAACCATCATTCAAGTATGGCATGGTTAGGGGATTCCTTAATTAATGTGCCAGGGGTGGTTCATGATCTTCCAATAAACCTCAAGAAGTATTTACCTGTACTTAGTGTAATAGGTGTAGTGAATATAGAGAAATATATACAATTATTTAAGGCTACTTTAAGATTGCTTAATGTTGTGCATGAAGATGTGGCATGTAGGTTTTTTCCATTTACTTTTAAAGATGCTACTTATGAATGGTTCTTAAATTTTCCTGATAACTATATTACAAATTGGAAGGATTTTAATAATGTCTTTATTGACCAATTTGGTAAATTATTAGTCCTTATGTTATTTTCCACCAGTTCACTACTATTAGAAGGGATACCAATGAGCCCATCAGGTCCTTTAATGCTAGATTTAAAAATATGTAGAGTAGGACCATGGATCCCTACAAGCCCAATGATGTCCTAAACCTAGAAATCTACAAAGACATAATAGAACCTATGACCTCTATGTTCTTTAAAAGGTCTATCCCAGTTATAGATTCATTAGCCCAAACGTCTTTTGAGTTAGTGATCATTAATGATTAAATATAGCCCTAAGGGCAAATGGCTTATTTAGTCCCAAATGTGAACCCACACCTACATGTGATGAACTTGTTCCCCAATAATAACTAAAATCTCCCAACCTTAAACCAACTCCCAAATATGACCCAATTTCCATTAAGTTATGTGACTCCAAACCAAAACCCAGGATTCCTGACTCATCCCACTAATGGATACAACCCAAGTGATCAAAGGGTTTTGGTACCATCTGCTAATAATAACTAGGTACATAATTTTGAAATTCCCAAAAATGGGAATGAGTCCATCTTGAAAATGGTCCAAAAATTAAGCACTAATTTCCTTTAGTTGTAAAAATAAGTGGGAAATATCAAAGAACATCATGGTAGGAATTTATCATTTCAAAGGTTTAATAGGCTAAATAAGAGATTTCAAAATGATTGTTTTCATAATAATAAGGCTAATGAACCATCTTCTAGTAATAAGAATATGCATATTAATCTTACTGAGACTGCATTACCTAACTCTTATAGGGTATATTACAAAACCAATCAGGGGGAAATTGACTATATAGAATTTTGCAAAGCTTTTGAGGCCTTCCAGGAAGAAATAGACACATTTAAAGTGGTCTCTAACAAAGAAAGTGGTGTAAACACCTATGGATCTAAGCCATTTGATCAATCCTTCATGGTGGACACCTTTGATTTCCCCTTTCAAGAGGAAAATGAACCTGATGAGATCCCTGAGGAGATCTAAGCCTTTCAATATTTCCTAAGAAAGACCTATCCCTTGAGGAATAAAGAGCAGAGGTAGCCCCTAACTACCTCAACACCTATAAAAAACTTTGAAATTCTTCCTGAAACATCTTCAAGCAACAATCCAGAGCCTCCAAAAGGGAGTAATTCTAAACCCAATGTTGATATTCTTAGTCCTTTTGGAAAAAACTAGTTATAACATAGTTGAGGACATGAAGAAGATAAAGGCTAATATAACATTGCATGAACTCATTAAAATTATAGAGTAGAGGGATCCCCTGTTAGAATCCTTGTCTAAAAAGCATAGTCCTTTCAAGACTGATCATGCCATTGTAACAGTCCATAAAACTAAAGCCGAGTCTCCTCCTTTTTTGATCACTATCAAGATGTTTGGTAAGAACTTGCATAATTGCTTATTAGATTTAGGAGCATCTACTAATATCATGCCTACAATAATATGCAAACAACCTGGTTTAACACTTGTAAAGTCTGATAGAGTTGTCACCCAATTAGAAAAATTTAGGGTCAAAGTTGTAGGATAATTATTAGATGTTCATATGCAACTAGATTCTGAACCTAGGGTGTAATAATTCATTGATATTCAGGTGGTTGAAATACCTAATGTTTATGGAATCTTATTGAGTATGGAATGGATTGAGGCTTTGAATCATTACATGTCTACAAATTTCTCACATCTGTGGTTATCTTGAAAAGGTGTTCCTAATCAGATCAAAGTTGAGAGAGAACCAAGAATAAAGCATATGATAACTGAATACAATGTTGTAAATGAGAGAGTCAACATAATAGACTTAGACTTGGGGGTTTTCTCCCTAGAGTCTGACAAGGTATGTGATACCAAGGATGCTTATGTTGTTCCTAGATTATTGAAATTGTACTTTGATGGTGCTAGGTGTAATGCTAGATCAGGTGTTGGTATTGTTTTGACTAACCCCATTGACAGAAGGTACCAAGATTCTTATATAATCCAATTATCTTGTACTAAAAATCATGTTGAGTATGAATCCCTTATCCTTGGCTACCAATTTTCTATAAAAAACAAGGTCAAAGAACTGCTAGTTCATGGGGATTTAGAACTAGTGGTTAACCAGGTTAGAAGTAAATGCCAATGTAAAATTTCATATTTAAAAAGGTATAAATTCAGAGATTAGGATCTAATTGAATCCTTTGATGCCTTTGGCATCACTTCCATCCCAAGGGAAGAAAATCAAGCTACTGATCAATTGGTATTCTATAACTAACCTCATGCCCAATCATGATTCCCCTAATTTTAGCATTAAACTGATCTTTTGTCCTTCAATACCAGACAATATCAACCACTTCCAAGTCTTCAATGATGATCAATAGATATTGGATTTAATGACTAATTATAGGGCATTTGATGCTCATATCATTGATGAAGATGATGGAAGTACATTTGGGGAAGATAAATTTAATGGTAAAATCATTCAGTTGAGTGACAACAAAATCCTAAAGGGAATGATTACTTTAGAGAGAATATTTGACAAGGACAAAGTTGCTGAGGCTTATAAGGTTCTTAAGGTAAATGGGAAGGACTATAATGCTATTTATTTAGGCATTCATAATCAGCCCCAATTGGTAAATGTTGGGAAGGCCTGAACAAACATTGAAAACAAGAAAGCTAAGGAACTTCTTGCTCAATACAAGGATCTCATAGCATGGTCCTATGATGACTTAAAAATATTTGATTTGAGGGTCATCATGCATATTATACCCATTAAAGAGAGTCGAAAACCCTTTAGATAGAAATAAAGGCCTATGAACCTGATCCTAGAACCCATGATATTCAAGGAGGTCAAGAGACTTCTAGATGCTAGGATAGTCTTTCCCATTAGGCACTCTTCCTAGGTGGCCAATTTGGTGCTAGTCAAGAAGAAGAATGGTGAGATTAGGCTTTGTATAGACTTCAAAAATTTGAACAAAGAATCAAAGAATGATAAATACCCCCTTCTTTCCCTAGACCAAGTAATTCAAGTTGTTTCAAGATTAGCTATGATGTCCTCTCTTGGTGGCTTTTTAGGTTACAACCAAGTATTGGTTGATAGAGAGGACATGATGAAGACAACCTTCACAACAAAATGGGTAACCTTCATCTACAAAAGAATGCCCTTTGGACTCATCAATGTAGGAGCCACTTTTCAAAGAGCTATGGACCATGCCTTCTAAGGCTTGATTGGTAAGTGCATTATTATATACATGGATGATCTAATGGTTTTTAATAAAAATAGGGAAGATCACTTCATATATTTACATCAAGTTTTTAAAATATATAGAAGGTATGGCATATATTTTAACCCTAATAAGAGTATATTTTGTGTGACCAAAGGGAAATTATTAGGTCATGTTATAACTAAGGATGGGATCTCTCTAGATCCTGAAAGAGTGGAGGCCATATCTAGATAGAACCTACAAATAGTAAAAAAGAGATAAAGTAATTTTTGATAAGATTTATTTTATAAGAAAGTTCATTTTTGGTTTTGAAGAAATAGTCAAACCACTAAATGATATGATAAAGAAGGATGCCAAGGTCATATGGAATGAAGATTATAGAAAAGCATTCAATGAAATTAAGGAGGCCATCAGTCAAGCTCCAGTCCTTATAAGTCCTAAGTTTTCAAGAGACTTATACCTCTATTTTTTTGCATCTGACCACACTATGGATGTAATGTTAACTCAAAAAATTGAAGGATGTGAGCACCCAAATGCTATTATGAGTACCAATTTTAAGAGTGATGAGTTAAATTATTCATTGATTGATAAACAACATATGAATTAGTCAAGGTAGTTAAGAAATTTAGGTATTACATCCTTATAAATAAGGTGCATGCCATCTTACCTGACCTTGCCACCAAACTTATGTTAAGTCAAAATGAATTGGGCGAACATAGAGGTAAATGGATGTAAATCTTGTAAGAATATGACCTAGAGATGAAAACAACAAAGTTGGTAAGATGCCAAGGTTTGATTCAGATGATTGCTAATACTAACCCTAGACTAAGTAATATATAGGTGGATCAACAAAAATTTCAAGCTAGTGAGTGGTATGACCCAATCATAAATTTTCTAATCAATGGTACTTGTCCTATAGGTTTATCTAGGGAGAAAAATAGGGCCTTAAGGCTAAAGGCAACCCACTAATTTATCAAGAATGGAATTTTGTATAAAAGGAACTTTGAAGGGATCTACTTGAGATGTGTCTCACAAGAATAAGCCACCCAAATCATGAACAGCTTTAATGAAAAGCTAGGTAGTGGACATCCATCTGGGAAAAACATAACCCACAAAATTATTGGGTCTATCTATTATTGGCAAACTATTATTAAGGATTCTCACAAGCATGTGAGGGAGTGTCATTCATGCCAAATTTTTAGCACCAAGGAACTAAAGGCAATAATGCCTCTATAGCTAATCATGATTAACAAAACCTTTGCTCAATGGGGGTTGGACTTTGTTGGCATAATCAACCCCAACTCATCTAAAGGTCAAAAATATGTCCTTATTACCATAGACTATTGTACAAGGTGGAATGAAGTTGTAGTAACCAAGTAATGTAGAACTAAAGAAGTGATCAAATTTTTAGAAGAAAACATCTGTACCAAGTTTGGGGCCCTAGTATCTCTAATATGTGATAACAGATCTAACTTCATATACATAGAGATGACTGAATAGTCTTATTATAATGGCATCAATCTCAAGTTTTCATCCAAACATTATCCCTAGGGAAATGGAGTCTCTGAGACAACAACTAAGAACCTAATGAAGGTAATCAAGAAGTGTGCTAAAGACAAACCTAGAACTTGGCACAAACTCCTTAAATTTGCACTTTGGGATGATAGGATAAGGATCAAGAAAGATATAAGAGCCTTAATATTATTTATGATATATGGATAAGAAACCATCTTTCTTATCACTCTCAAGTTTCCCACATATTGATTTATGCATACATAAAGGAGAGCCAAGAACTAGCCAGTTCAAGATTACTGGATATAATTCAAATGGAAGATGCAAGGGAGAAAGCCTTTACTAAATTTAGTAGACATCAAACCATAGTCAAGAGATGGTTTGATAAAATATTTAAAATGAAAGTGTTTAGATAAGGAGAGTTGGTTCTTATTTGGGATAAGGCATCTGAGCCTAAGGGTAAACATGAAAAATTCACATCCTATGGATTGGCCCACTTTAAATTACAAAAGACATTAAGTAACAACACTTTTAAACTCAAGGAATTACAAGGACTAGAGTTTATATTGCCCACCAATGGGCAGTATCTCAAGCACTGTTTCTTTACTACTCCTCCTAGGTTCTTCATGGAGTAAACTATAAGATGTTTAGATTAGTGTAGATAGGCTAGTTAGTTTCCTTTCAATTCTTTCTTTCTTGTCCCTTATTTGTACATAATCATGCACATATTTGTTTTTTTTCCTTTATTGTTGCCTTTCTCTATATGGTGTGTTTCTTTCATGTTTCTTGGTTCCTTGATCTTAATAAGTCCCTAGGGACAATCTTGAGCTCAAAATTTATGAAGTTTTCTTAAAATATGCCCCCCAATTCAGGAATGAAGGTATGAATCTCATACATGGAGTAACCATAGCTCTAAAATATAAAGCATGATGTTATATCTTAAAGAAATTGATAAAGACCAATGGAAAGACCCATCATTTCATTAGACCTTAACCATTATCTCAACCTCAAAATAGTTTTAAGAAGACTTACACTTGGGGAATGGAGACTCAAATTATCATGGAATACCCTAAGCTATCACTTAATTAACATCCTTACTTGGGATAAAAGTTGGAACCATAGACGATTTTCCAAAGATAAAATACTTGACCAAGTCCTAAAACCTAGATATCTTGGTTCCCAACCTTGTTGAAAGCATAAATAATTAAGAAAATACAAAAATAGGATACAGTGCAAACTATAAAGCTTTTAGGTAAAAGTGATTCTAGAAACCTCCATCGAGGCTATAGATGCTTGATTGGTAGTGAATCAAGGCCATGAGTAGAGCCAACGGTATCTATATCAAGGATATAAATGCCTGGTTGGTAGTAGAGCAATGCTCAAGCCTTCCCTAAGTTAAAACATGGTTCATAATGAACATTTCATTATATTATAAGTTAATGTAAGTGATTGAGGACATGAAACTAGAAGCTATTTCTTGAATCCCATGGTAAATAGTAAGTGGAATCAAAGCACATATGTAGTTTGAGTATGTCTTAGTTTTTGACCTTAAGTCTACATGTACAAGGTTTGTTTCAACCATAATATGATCTAGATGGTGTTTTTTTTGAGTAAAGTGAATGAACTAATTATTAGTCTGACTAGAGTCTCTAGGTTTAAAATTTTTTCTATGTTTCCCCCATGAGTCACCATTTTTTGGGACCAACATACCCCCATTTTTTTGAATTGGGACCCTTGAGAGACCCTTAGAATAAAGTGTGAAAATCTCAACACATGAATTTTTTTCCTATAGAATTTGAAGATCATCCACTTTTTTAAGAAATAAGCATATATGGTCTTGATTTGCTTTATCTGGACTAACCTTGCTAATGAAGTTTGTTTGACTATAAGTGCAGGTTCCATGGTGGGCATCCCTAAGAAGTCTACATTTTAAAACCTTAACAAACCTTTAGTTTAAATTTGAATAAAGGTGGAAACCTAAATTGGTGGGAATAATTTTTTGGACTTAGATATAAAAATACATGTCTTAGGCTTAGTAGTGTTTTTTAACACAACTTGACTAAAAAAATTGACCCCCTTTCATTATTTCCCCCCCTTTTTTAAAGTTCCTTCTTGGCCTAACAAAATTTTATTGTGAAGGGTCCTTTTATATTCCCCAACTTGGCCTAAGAATTTAATACTAAGGCCCCAATGTATTCATTAATACCATCTCAACCTTAGCCTTAACATTTTAGGCCTAAGTTTTTATCATCCCCATAACCCTAACTTAAATTATTTGTATCTTGTAGGATCTTTCAGTTGTCACTTTACCTCAACATTTGATCAAATGGAGTGAAGGTAACTAGGAACTTTGATTTAAATAGCTAGTCTATTGGATGATCTGTGCTTACTCGCAAGGACTCAATTAGACAAAATGAAGCATGTTTGAAAAGTTAAAAGTATATAAGGAACTTGAAAAAAAGACACATGGCACCATTACATTTGAGGACTAAAATAAAAAGGGACCCACTTGACACTATAGCTAATTGATATCAAGTCTCTAGATCATGATCCTATAGTTGTTGCTTTATCATGACATTTGATCAAATAGAGTGAATTAACACCCAAAGCCTAGGAAGCCCTACAAAAATGTTAAGTGGTATCCTCAAATTTGAACTTGAATATTTTAACAAACTTAAAATTGATATTCATGTGACCATCATTTAAATGTTCAAAAAGACTAATTTGACCCGCACATGACTATCAACTTTAAGTCCTTTAAAGTACAATTTTTTTGGTTTAAACTTGACATTTGCAAAAATATCAATAAACACCTGAGAAAAAGTGTATCAACACCCACAAGATCATCAATTTTAAACTAATGAAAATTCCTTACTCAGAATTCAAAGAGCATCCCTAAACCTTTTTTCACTCACCAAGATAATGAAAATGTTCAAAATATGCCCAAAATAGATAACCTCAATTTAAAAAACATAAATATATGAAAGAAATATACTTAGCATAAGTATATGATTTAAAGATCCACTAGCATTTTGCATAATGGACCTTAAATCATAGACTTAGCCTATGTAAAATTCATTTCATGTTGGACCTATTTTAAGCATGGTTTGTGATTCATGACATAAACATTTTAGCCTAATGTTTTCATTATGTTTGATAATTAAAACACATAAATTTACCTAAGATGATTATACCTTGACCCATTTTTAAAATCATAACTTAGGTTTAAAATCCTTAGCCTAAGGTTTGTACCATGGTTAATAAACATGAAGCAATCCTTAGCCTAAGGGACATGAGCCTAATTCTTGATGTTTAAGAGTTTACTAAGTTAATGTTTGGGCATGATTGGAGATCAATAGTCAGTGCTTTATCATTATATTTGATCTAATGGTGTGAAGGTCCCTATTTAATTTTAAACAAAACCCCAATAACCCATAGACCCACTATGTGGCCAATGATTATTTGATAAGGGACTGACATAAGATTTGGAACATGGGGAAGATGCGTGAGCATGCTAAGTGTCACGATTTGATGGCTTAAGGTTTGAGAACCAAGTAAAAGATAAGGGCCTAGATTATGATCAATGACTCATGATAATCCAATATTTTGATCCTATAGAGCAAAAGGAAGGAGGTATTTCTAAATACCAATGGCTAGTGTTTAAATGGAATTTATGAAAAATGCCATGAAAGATCTAGACTAGTACCACATAAGCTCCATGCAAGAAAAAAAGGACAAAACTAAAGATATTGAGGGCTTGAAAACATAAAGGTATAAAGGCAAAGGTCCAAATCAAATCTAGAACATGTATAAGAAAAATCCTGGATATCTTATACCATTAAAGCTCCAAACCCTAGACCCTACTTAAAGGCAACCCAAATGGATCCAATTTATTGTAATCCAATCAAGAGATAGCTAAATTATGTTTCTAAGCATGGGAGAGATTTAATAAGTATTGTCTATAATCTGACATGAATAATTAGTAAGAAATAGAGACCATGGTAGCTAGTAGACAATAATTGAAGGAAGAAGCTGAGCTTTATTTGATGATTAATAGTGAGGGCTGAGTATTCAAGGATACAAAAATAGAATTATCCATATTAAACATCCATGACATTAGGAATTGGCTTGATATTTTATTTATGATAAAATAATTTTAGCCCATCTCAAAGGAAGATCAAAGAAATGCCACCACCCAAATATGATATATTGACTTGGTTACAATCTAGATGGCCAACCTCCATCATGCCATGGCAAAACTAGAGGTATTGCACTACATTGATGTCCTTACCCCCATTTTTATTGATTAAAAAATTTATGGTGAATAAATTATTAGGGAGGGGAACTCAAAATAGGTGGAATACATTTCCCCTATTGATTTTGAAAAGTAATACAAGGTCCCTCCTTCCCCTATGGACCTTCCCAAATGAGAGAATAGACAAATAGCCATGACCTAGAGTCTATCCTAAGACCTTGGCTCTATAAAAGGCCTCACATATTTAGAACCCTTGATGGAAAAATACATATCATCCAATTTAGATAAGGTATTAGGGTGATTATGACCTTGTTGAATAGAGATTTTTGTGCCCCTTCAACCACTTATGTAAATAAGGTTTGGGTCTCATATGTACACTTCCTAGTAGAATCAACATATTTTTGGCCAAGTAATTCATTGCCATCAAGAAAAGAACCTCCAAAAAATTATACATGATGTCTTATCTCCTTGATGTCCTTACTAATTCAATCACCTTCCTTGGAATTAAGAATTAGTCCCCAGAGGGTAGGAAAACTATCTCACACCACTACTCAAAGTTGCACATCTTCAAGTACTAGAATCACATGTAGTTTATCTATGATTGCATTTTCCCAGAAATAGTGAATCCATCATAGGTGTTCTAATGCCTAAGCTCCACACCCTCATTAAGAGATAGGTTGAAATGATAGGGGACATATGGTATTATCATGATTGCATAGTCATTAGGATAGAAGGAATCATGTCCCAACCCTATAGATTACCAATGTATGTCTTGAATAAGCTTATTGAGTAGGATATTGCCTCCCAAATCATCTTTGGCATTAAAAAGGCTTGAAAATAAAAGAGGAAAGGTTTGCTTCACCCTTTCCCCTTGGATATTGGGAAAACCCTAATTAAAGAATGGATATAGGTGGAGATTATGGTCACACATAGGAATTCATTTGGATTTCAACTAGATGAACTTAAGATGTGAGATCTAAGGACCAAGGTGGGGGATCATATAAAGGATAAGAATCTCAAAATTAAGTATGTACACCAATTGGGTGTCCATGACACCATATACATCAGAGCGAATAACTATGGGGAAGTATTAGCTAGAGTCTAAGGTCACAACATCAAGATAGAGCACATATTGGTCAGAGACCACAAGCCATCTAGGGAAACATGGAAAATGCACCCATTATAGTATCATTTACTAACTAGGCCATCTAGAATAAATCAAGAATGACCTCAAGTAGAACAACCACAACAATCTCAAAAATAGGTTGAGTTAACTTAGGATGATCAAGGTAAAATAAAGAAGAAGGTTGGAGAAGTAATATTAGAAGAAGGACCTAGAGAAGGACCCTTACGTTCAACCAAGTAGTAGAGACCACCCTCTCTAATCTAGTATATTGACATGATGGCCTTAGATCTAGAAGAGACACTTGAGGGTGCTCTCAAGGAACTCATAGAGTCTTATGCCTCAAGAGGAGAAGAGGACCCTTTAGTGGAGCCCAAGGAAGATATAGGGAAAAAAATTGTACCAGTGGCCTCCCATGAAAAGAAGAAGGAAGAATTGGCCTTGGTCCTAGTAGAACTAAGGAAAACACCTAAATTTACCTTCACTCATCCTATTAGTGAAGTCAATCTATTTAGTAATGAATTTCCAATCCATGGGCTAGTCATTCCTAACTTGTTCATCTATGGGAAATTGTAAAAGATCCCATCTCTCTCCCACTCATGGGCCATAACAAAGGTTGGTGTGGATGTATATGATGATGTGAAGCCCTAGATAAAAGATATAATGAAGGGATAGGAAGAGAGAAGAATCATGGTCTCTTAAGGCTTAGGAAGTAAGAATATGGATGCTCCAAGAGCATCTATTAGCTTAGGAGTGGTGTTCCTAGAACCTCCCCAGTTCAAAGAACTAGTTACCATAGTTTATTTTTATCATGAGATAATAGGTTTAGAAAGGATAACAACTAGGAAAACAATGGTTGGGACTAAATAATTCACCTTTTAAAAGGTGGAACCTTTTATATGTTTTACCCTTGTTGTAGGAAAATAAATTTGTGAAGCTCCAATACATGAAGAAGATATGGAAAGCTTTATGGGAGAACATTCAAAACAAGCCAAGGCTAAAGTTTGGGGTCTAAAAAAAAGGATCTAAAATTTGGAAAGGGAGAAGGAGAACTTGAAAACCTAGGCAATCTTATCGATACTAGATTCCATGATCAAGATGCTTAATGAGTCATTTTATGACATGTTTAAGGCATTAAAGTCAATAAAGATGAGGTAGAGTGCATTAAAAGACCAATATTCATTTGCTAAGGACTTGGTCACCCAATGGTAGGCCTTAGCGGACAAGATTACCTAGCTCCTCAACATTCAAGCAAAGAAATAGATCCCAAAATTTAGAATCATAAGTATGGGACACCTAGGCACAATATTGGGGATTGTTATTGATAAAGTTTAGTGATTGAGTACTTAGCATACCAAGGTGATGAGGCTTTTAAAATATGATAAAGGGCTCATTGGAATAATTGAGCAACTTCTTGGGACCATGCTTATTAATCCTACACAACCTACTACCCTTGGCCTCATTAGTGATGAAAATCTCAAACATAGAGCCACTTTGGTGACTCAAGAAGTCTAGTGTAAAATAAAAGGCCAGTCTAGACAAGATAACACCAAGATATTGGATATGATCTTCAATATAGGTGAGAGGATCAATGAAGCTAGAAGAATCAAGGATTTCTTGGCAAGAAATGACAAAAAATTCAATGAGCTAAGAAACCAAGAGGAGTGAATCATGAATCCTATTGTGGATCTTAAGCTAGTTGATGAACAACATGAGAGGGCCATGAGCCTTCTCCAACAACAAACAGGGGCCCCACCAACAAGTTAGAGAAATATTCTATTCTAATAGAAATTTGGTGGTATTTTATAACCGGATATTCCATTGTAAAGGCATATGCTATTTTGTTAGCATATTTACCTCTGAGTCAGTATGATTTGGAAAACCTTGTGTATTATAGAGCTTGTAAGGATAACTATCCTTACTTTTGTATACCTATATTTTGTATCTGATCGGTATATTGCCTATTCTTCCTATAAAGGCATGCATCACCATTATAAAAAGGGAAATATTTTTGAGCAACTTTGTATACTTGAAGTAATTAATAGAATCAAGGAATTCTATAAGGATTGTCCATTTTTGATGTGTTAATTTTTAATATAGTTTTTCTCTCAATTATTAGTACAAGTCTTAAATTTGAATAGTATCTTTGAATTATGAATAACATTCTTTCATCATAGGGTTTTTGATTTGTGCTTATGGTAAATTAGTAAAAGTTCTACTTCATTTCATTTTGCTCTATATTCATATGTGTAATAGCTATTTGATTATAGTAGTAAATCCCTCAAGTAGACCTAGTTCTTACTTGTGATTCTTAAACATTTTCCTCTAAAGTTTGCCTAATATATAGTAGAATTTGAGTTTAGGCTATGTTGTACTATATATTTATTAAATACATATTCAGTTACCATTAATACTTTATCATGATGTTTAGGACCAAAATTGGAAATCATTTATTTATTTTCTACCTTACCCTTATCCTTTCTCTTTTTTTAACACCATTATCACTTTAGTTTAAGCCACATTATAATTATCTATTTAGATTAGTCTGTAGTGTAAGAAATGAACATAATTCACTAAGTATCAACAAAGATTCATAAGAGAATGGACCAAAGTGGCTCCCAACCACAAAAAATATATAAATATTATGGAACATTTATCTTAATCTATTACTATTTCACCATACATAACTAGATTATCAAAACCCGCAACTCATGCTCTGAATTTTCTAAATTCTAAAATGAGAAGTGTTCTTTAAACACTAAGGGCACCTGTGATACATTTAGAAGTATCAATAGGTCCTAAATGATTTAATATGTTTTAAAAGGCATATTAACCTCATGTAAATGTAAAATAACCTAAGCACTCACCTAGAATGATGATCATACATTGGAGAAGGCAAATAGGGCAAATACCAAGTTGGGAAGCAAGAAGTTGTGAAAATCTAGGACTTCTCTCGGATCCAAAAACCAAACTTAGATATCAGTTTCTAAAAACAATAGAGTTTATCCTTGTAATTTAAAGGAGAAGATAATAAAGTGATGCATATATTCTAAATAGGATACCTACTACTACACAAAGAAAAGAAATAAAAGTCTAGGGGTAGGTCTATAAATAGTAAGTCTGCAACTAGGTCTATGAAAAGTATTCTTATGAATAAATAAAGTGTATTTTTGATGATAAAATATTATATATATATATATATATAATGCATGCCTATGTGTCTTTGAAATGATTATGAGGTTTATATATGCACTAAGGACTCTAATACTGTATTAGAAGATCTATAAGTTTGTCTATAAGTAAGACTAATCTAGAGCAAGATTGAATGTTAATTCATATGAATAGGAGTCTAAAAACCTTATGGAAGTAAGATATGATAGTATTTTATCTATGTGATGCATAATCCTTGATTGATCAATGTAAAAGTGGTAGTTTTATCCATTTGTACTCTCTTGGGTTTTTGTGACAAAATACAATCATGAACAATCATAGAAAAATAATTATATCACGAGATTGGACCAATGATTTTTTTTGAAATTTTGTGTGAATATGCACCTCTAAATAAAAAATATAATTAGTCTAATTAGAGATATATTGGCTAGATATCAAGGGAGGTATCACCAAAACATAGTTAGTTATAAGGAGGAAAATGTAATCTTCAAATCCTACAAGGTAAGATTTTATGCATTTTAAGTGAATAAAAGCCTAAAGGAATGAAAATTACTATGTGAATGATTTATAATTACCTTAAATTATTTCAAGTCATTATCATTGTATAGTTATTGAAATTAGGCATATATTTTTGTCTATATTACTATCTACATATTAAAATAGGGTTTATGAGAAGTTTTGGAAGTTATAATTTCCTTAAGAGTCTTTAAAATGATATAATAACTTGTATGTAGACAAAAATGAAAATATTATTTTTAAAAGGGGGTAAAAAACATATAAGGCTAGGTGTAAGACTTAGTAAATGAACTTGTGTATATTCTTAAAGGGTAAACAAGTGACCTCAAGGTCAGATAATAAGAAGATTATTATGAATTGAAATTTTAAGGATAGTTGTAGGTCAATGTATTGGCCTAATGTATGAATAAATGAAATTGGATATGAATAAGATTGTATATTTGTCATCGAATCATATCTTATACATTTTCCCAAATTTTCAACTTTGAAATATCTTTTATTGCATAATCCAAATCCTCTTAAAGGGTGCATCGTGGATCTCATTTTAGCACCCAATACTCAAGAAAAATATGGTCAAACTGATGAAGAAAGGATTATTAAATATCTTCATGAAAATAAGGAAAAGGTTGACTCATTTTTATATGTTGATAGAGATGAACAAAATAAAGTATACCAAGATATTCTCTCCAATCTTTCTCCTTCCACTATTGCATCTATTCCCACTTCTACACCTCTAGTTACTTCTATAACATTACCTTTTGGTTTGGGAACATTACTTCATTTCCAAAATGTATATATGCCTATGCCTACTCATACTACTTACTCTCCTCTAATTATCTCTAAAAATTCTACTCTTGAGCATGTACTTATTGCTTTACAAGCTAATCTATCTTACATTGAGTAAACAATATGTCATGGTAGCCCCTCTATGGGCTCATGTTCTTTATTACTTAACCCTTTGGCACCCAAAATTTCATCTTATCCTTTACTAGTCAACTTTGTGGCTCTTAATATTCCTTTATATGAAGGCAAAGGTGATCCTGAATATCATTTGTGTGTATTTCATATAGCTTGTCTAGACTATGAAAATAGTGACAAATTGTTGATAAAGATTTTTATAAGAAGTCTTAAATAATATGATCATAGATGGTTCTATGATTTCCTCTTAAATAATTAAATGATTTCAACCCTTTGGAAAATCAATTTTTAACACACTTTTCTCTCAACATTGGTGAAAAGTTATCATATGCTCAAATTGTAAAGCTCAAATAAGGGTATAATGAAACAATTAGTGAATATGTGCTAAGATACAAGACTATGCTAGAAAAAATAACAAATCAAATGGTTGATAATGAGCTCCAAGATATCTTCACTTAAAGTTTTATATTTCCACTTCAAGATTAATTTATGTTTGATAAATTTAAATATTTTAATGAACTATGCCATATATTCAAAGAGCATGAGGTAAAATTAATATCTTTGAACAAGCTTAAGTATAATTCAGATCTTCCTTCTACTTCAAATGTTGAATTTCAAAGAAAGATAAATTATAAGAGTGTTTAACAATAAAAGTATAAATATAGGTTATCTAAGGTTAAAGTGGATAGAGATAGCATAAGGTACAAGGGTGATAAACTATCTCTATACTAGACCAATTAATTACAAAACTCAAATAAAAAATATAATGAATTTATTATGCTAATCTAGGCTAAAAATAGTAAGTACAACTATGTTAGATATGGAAATAACAAAGAAGTATTTCACTTATCTAGTTCTGATGCTAACATAATTTTAGATCTGGAATAGGTAGGAAGTAGATTGGAAGAGGATTCTAGAACAATCCAAAAATTATGGATTGAGTGCCTCTGGAGCTGTATACACTAGTGTCAGCCTTAGACAATTGGGTTGATGCCACTATCTAAACCTGATGCAAATGTCATGTACATAATACCTAATAAAAAAGGATGCAACCATTGAGATGCTTCTAGGTTTATCTCCACCTTTACTCTGGTGCCAAATCTTGGTCATGGACGATCACTTCTTGTGAAATTACAAAACCATAGTTCTTCATATTCATAGTGATCTTGGAAAAAAATGGGTTAGTGGGTGCATGGTGTTGATTTGACCACAAAGACACCTCTATCAATGAGTGCTTTCTACATAGTTAATACTCTAAAGAGGGACTTATATTGATGTAGTTCTCCCCTATGTGTTGGCTTATGTGTGAATCATGTAATATGTGAAAAGCAAGTACAACAATGATGTATCTTGTAACTTGGAAAGTATAGATCTTGGGCTGCTCATTTAGTACTTCAGACCTATGTATGTGTTGCACTTATGAATAATATGAGAATAGGAGAAAATATGAGAACTTTGAATTATTAAGTGCTTGATTGAATGCTTTGATAAGTTTCCTTGGTCTTCCTAAGTTTTTCTAGGTGAGAAATGAATGAAGATTGATCTTAAATTTATATCAATCCATTTAGAGAAATAACTCACATTAAAATACTTAGGCCAACCATTAGGATATGTTTTATTTTTAAATTAGATGAATTGAGGGCATTAGACACTTATGTCAGAGTAAGACATCTACATTGATGTAGGTATCTATTAGGGATGCTATTGTCTAGGTTATAGGAAATTAGGTACTGGCTCATAACTTGTAGAGGTGTAAGATAAGCTAGTTTTAAGCATTCTAGGCAAGACAGAAGGTTTGGGTCATCAACATAAGAATGGTCAGACCAAGAGATAGGCTAAAAGGGCAATAGATGTGAGACTTATAAAAGTACAAAAGGTCCAAAATTGAGATGAAAAACCAAGGTCTAAATTTTCCAAGTGTACACGACTAAGGTGTTATATAATCCATAAATATCATTTACATTTCCCCCCTTTAATCTAGTAATAAAATTATAAGTTTAAAGGAGAATAAATGTGTACCTAGGTGTGTATAACACACCTTGTATTTGATTGAGTAAAACTTGAGTGTTTTGATGGTGACTAACCTTAAATCAAGATCTTGATACAATACATAATTAGTGCATATAATATAAAATTTAAGGTATTGAAAAGATCTGAATTGAAATAACAAAGTTTAGGAGTACCCCTATGTATCGATGCAATTGCCTTGCCTATTGACAAGTTAATTTTAAATATGTATCGTTATAAGGCTCTAAAACTAAGATTATGAAAATTATATAAATATGAAAAGTGCATATATCTAAGTATATAGAAAGAGATTGGAAGGAATATACCCCCAGCCTTGGAGAAAAGGTGAGTTCCCACTCGATAGTTGAGATTAGCTCAAATACAAAACCCAATCATACTTATAACTTGGAGAGCATGAGTGAACAAAGTCAACTCATAATATCAAATTGGTGAGGTTGGATGATACAATCAAGTCCTACCTAAAAACATGGTAAGATTAAGTGATTTATTCACCTCAACCAAACCAAAAGTGAACCAAATACTATAGTAGATTGGCTCATTATAATCCATAAAAGTCTATCCTAGTGGGTGATAATATTCCTTTAGAGTGTTTTGAAATCTAGCACTAATTTGGATTTTTTAAATATTAGGTGCACATTGCATAACATATGCACCTTAGATATGTCTCATGCTGAAACTACGTATAATAATGGTATCAATGTATAAAATTATACCACAATTATAAATCTAAATTATATAACTATGTGATCTAACCAATTTATAAATTGTGTAAGTGTGGATAACATGCTTCCAAAGCATGCCCCGACTACATATGGAGAAATCTAAAAACTGAAATAAGTGTCAATGTAGAGGAAATATTTCCAAAACATGCCCCCATTGGATATGGATGTGTCAAATATTGAATAAGTATGGAGAACATGCTTATAATGCATACCCCCACTGAATCTAAAAATTATGCCAAATTCTAAATAATTTTGGAGAACATGATTCCAAAGCACACCCCCATTAAATGTAAACATTATGCCAAATGTGGAGAACATATTTCTATGACATGAACCCCCTTTAAGGTGAGGGAAAAATAGAAATCAGTAGTTACCTAACATCAAAAGGACAATAAAATCATATAATCTATTAATGGAACAACAAAGCATGCCCCTATTGAATCTAAAAATTATGCCAAATACTAAATTTTTTTGGAGAACATGCTTCCAAAGCATGTCCCCACTGAATCTGAAAACTATACCAAATGTGGAGAAAATGTGTACATGACCCCCCTTTAAGGTGAGGTATGAATATAAATTGGTAGTTACCTCACTTCAAAAGGATAAGAAAATTATATGATATATGAATGTAACCATGTATCATATATAAGAACATGTCTAGGCAAATGTAGCATCAAAGTACATAGAAAAATGTGATCACATGAATGCCTAAGATGCATGATAAATATCATGGAAACATCTAGTTAGTAAGTGTAAAATCTCAATACGAGAATAATTAAACACACAAAAACACTCAAAATCAAGTCAACATATAATGGTCCTAGGATATCGCAAACAAGGGGCATGCTCAAATGCCATAAAATCTAAGGGCCATGAATTAATCAAAAGTCCACAAAATAAAGAATGACATATTTAAATGTCCATACAGTAAAAAATGACATATTTAAATTAAAATAAAACACACATAGATATGGGGGATGTAAAAAAAGGATCATATTCAAATTCTCAAACAAATATGATAATAGAAAGACAAGACACTCAAGGAAGTGTATAAAGGAAAGCTTAAACAACTAACATAAACATATCATAGGAACTCATGGATCAAATGTGCTAGAAGAAAATGTCAAGTGCATAGCATATCAAGTACCCTATGAAATATATAATCATATTTTAAGGTATTTTTAAGTATATATAAGATCAAACATGATAATGAAAAATGTTCCTCTAATGATATAACTTGTGAGTATCATGATTAGAGAAGCAGGAAGGCCCAACATATGAAATAGGAATAGACCATATATCTATATATGCCTATATCACACTATAGTATAAGCATGACACACATGTATGTAAAATTAAATTATATGTGATACATCAACATGGAACTAACATATATATGCCAAGGATCTAGTAAAGTATGTTTATGATGAAAATATTTTTAGATTTTTGGATTTTTGAATGCTTTTTGATTTTTTGGTATTTTTATAATATGTGAAGCTTTCAAACCTTAAGTTAGATATTTTACTTTTTTCTCATCATGATTATATAAGTTGAAAAGGTACATATAATTTTCCTCCTCATGCTTTACATGTGTAGTATAAGAACCAATACTATCATTTGGAATATTGATCAATTTTCCTTCATGAGAAAAGCAAAAACCTTGATGATTTGGATCACTTTTTAATTATATTTGGTATAATCAAAGAGTTCCTAGTGTAAATACATATGGATATGTTTTAGGCATAACCCAAACCCGTGTTTGAATTACTTTAGGCCCACAATCAGTTGGTATTTTTATGTTTCCCAAGGAGTCTTTTCAACCTCCCTTATTTTTTAAGTTTTTTAGATTGAATCCAATTTGTTGTAAGTGTCTTATATTACAAGAAGTTATTGTTTGTGTAGGATCAATTTGGTTATGCCAAAAATAAGAACCACCCATGAATACTATAATTTTTAAATCTTGTTGACATGGATGCTTTTTATGTTGTTTACCATGGGGTTTTTGCATAGGATGTGGACCTTGGAGTGGTCCCATTTTGAGTAACCCTTATAGAGTGCCCATGTAGAGATTAGGAAATCCACATTTTTTTTCATAATTTTCATTTGGTAATTCATCTTCCTCATTTATGTGATGAATAAAGATTTGGTACTTAGAATTGGATATGTTAAACTCCTTTAGATGAGTAAGGATGAATGAAGCATATCTATGGAAATCCACATATAAATGTGTAAATGACTCATATTTTTTATGCATTAATCTTTATTTTAAAGGGGAAATAATACTTAGACTAAAAATAAATTATAATTCTTAATCAAAGGGTGTAAATTCTAGCTCATATGATGTACTTTTGAATCAAATAGTATAATCTTGAAGGGATTCATCATCACATTGCTTGAAATTATGCAAATTTTCTAATGTAATTTTTAGCACCTTGTGGATAATTATAGCAATGAAAAAGGAATCTTCCAATTGGGAAAAGTGGCTAAGGAACCTTTTGGTAGGCTATAAAACCAATTATGAGCCTCATTAAAAATGCTCATGTGGAATACTTTTAGAATTAACTTTTCATATTTTTCCCATTGAACAAAAGAATGTATATAGTTAATCATGTGGCTCAATGGGTCCTTATGACTCAAAAAAAGAGGTAAATCTGGTAATTCAAAATCTTGTGGACATTAATATTCAAGTATACATTTTGCAAGAGGTGATTGTTAAATGAAGTCACATTTGCATTAGTATTATGGAAAGCCATTTGCATTTGAAGTATAGAAACATATTTTTGAATATCATCAATAGTGGCCATCATATAAATAAGATATTTCATGGGAATAGTGGTGTTTGTCATAGGTGTTATCATTGGTTCCAATCCACCACCTTTTTTGATTGAGGCATATTAGTATCATCATCCTCATGGATAACAAGTGCAAGTTCATGATCATTATATTTAGGATATGTCAGTAGTAGTATTGGATATGTGAATTTTGGTACTTTTGGTATATCATTTGAATAACTTGGTCCATTGGAAGAATTTGGTGCACTCCATTTATAATTAGTTTGTAAATTAGTCATAATTTCCTTTTATATTTGTCTAAACTTTTAAAGATCATATAAAAGATCATCTTGGTTCAAATGCAACCATTTTTATGGTAGAATGTGCATGAAGGGCTTGATTAGATGACTTGCCTTATTATTGAGTCATGGTTTTTTATAAAAATCCCAACCCTTACCAATTTATATTATATTTAATAAATACAAGGTGGGTTATACCTTGCTAATGTTTTCCCAATCGTCAGCATTTGTATCCATTTTTATATGGTGGTGGTGTGGGTAATACTGGTAAAGGATTTTTATCTTCCTTAATATGGATCAAATCATCTATTGAAATGGTGAGAGCATGATAGAGGAATAGTAGCTACCACCATTCAAAGATTTGATATTTTAATGTTTATCACATGGAAGAATACAAAAGTAATCAATTTTCATCCCTTCATTAATAAAATATTAGAGAGTTTGATAATCACATACATCAAAGATATTGATATAATCCATGACAAGACAGATAAAGAACATAAAAAATGGGATAAATTAGGTAAGAAACATCCTAAATGGTGTGATTAGGGAAGAATGATGTTCAAAGGCTATGTTCAATAAATACTTAAACCTAAAAATATAGATTGGGGTTATCTAGGGTTAAAGGGGATAGAGTATCCTAAGGTATAAGGGTAATAAACTATGTCTATAGTAGGCCAATTAATTTCAAAATTTAGATAAAACATATACTAAATTTATTATGTTCATATGGGCTAAAAATAGTAAGTACAACTATGATAGATATGGAAATGATAAATAAGTAATGTACTTAGCTAGTTATGATGATAACATAGTTTTAGATATGGAATATGTAGGAAGCATACTAGAAGAGGATTATAGAACAATTGAGAAATACTAGATTGAGTGCCTCTAGAGATGCAGATAATAACATCAATGTTGGATGATTGTGTTGATGGTACTATCTAAACCTAACATAAGTGTCTTATATGGAATACCCACTAAAAAAACGATGCAACCACCTAGATGCTTTTGGGTTTGTCTTCACCTTCACTATGGTGTATTCATATCTAGGTCATGGAATGTCACTCCTTGTAAATTTACAAAGCCCTAGTTCTTCATCTTCATAGTGACCTTGGGAAAAAATGGGTTAGTGGGCACATAGTTTTAATCTAAACCTAAATACCCCTTTGTTAATGAGTGTTACCTATATAGCCAATACTTTTAAGAGGGCCTTAAATTGATGTAATATCCCTTACGTGTTAGATTGTGTGTGAATCATGTAATATGTGGAAAGAAAGTACAATAGTGACCTATATTATAACTTGAAAAATATAGATCATGGGATAATATTTTAATACTTTAGACCTGTGTATGTGTTATACCTATGATTGATATGAGAATAGTTGAAAATAGGAAAACATTTCTTTATTTATTTCTTGATTGAATGATTTTGATAGTTTTCCTTGGTCTATCCTAAGTTTTCCTAGGTAAAGAATAAATGAGGATTAATCTTGTATTTATATCAATCCCTTTAGAGAAATGACTCACATTAAAACACTTAAGCTGACCATTAAGATACATATCATTTGAAAATTAGATGAATTTAGGGCACTAGACACTTATGGTGAAGCATGACCCCTGCTTTGATATAGGTGTCTCTTAGGGACACTAGTGTCTAGAGAACAAGAAATTAGGCATAAGCTGAGAACTTACAAAGGTGGAAGATAAATAGGTTTTAAGCATTCTAGGCAAGATAGAAGGTCTGGGTCATCAACATAAGACTGATCAAACTAAGAGATAGGCCAAGGGGCACAAGATAGAGTAGATGCAAGACTTTTGAAAATGAGAAAAGTCCAAAATTGAGAAGAATAACCAAGGTCTAAGTTTTCCAAGTGTAAAATATTGAGGTGATATATAATCCATAAATATTGTCTACAAAGAGAAAACAAAATGAAATCAAGAATGAAGCTAAGATTACATATAATATTATCTCACAACAACCATAAAAGCTTTAATTATAAACTTAACCAAGGAGGAAATTCTCAAGGTTACCATCACCTCCTCATGTATTATTGTAAAAATTACTTGAATGAAATTCCTTCACTCTTCCTCCACCAATGGATATGTAATATCTCATCCAAACATGCAACATCTATTATGTGTTTTGTGTTTTGGATGAGACATTTGACATTGAGATTGTAACTATTTGATTTGTTTAACATTAACTTATGAGCTATATTATGATAATGTAATTATGTTAATGATTAGGCATATATTTAGTTTTGTATATTTAAATTAGTTTATATTTTATCAAACTAATACTTCTAATGTCATTATGTGATTTTAGGTAACAACCAAATGACTGAGCTAGGTTTGAGATCATAAGGCATTGATAGACATTTATAACAACATAATCCCAACAAATGAGAAATAATCTAAACAAAGTGAACAGGGTTAAAAATTAAATTTCTTATTATAATCCACCACTTCTTATGTTATATTATTTTATATCATGATATTTTTTAGTATCATAAGTATTTATATTTTTATATAGTTGGGGTTATCATTGGCTTATATCCAATTCTACCTATTTTGTCTATGTTTTAATTTATGTTCCTTTTGATTGAGATTGTGGAATTGATGCGTTAAGTTCACTATAAAATTTTATTAAGATTGTAAGTTGTCTTTCCCTTGTTTGATGGAATTATGACTTGAAACCACACTTTGATTGTATCATGCTTTAATGATATTTTATTGGCTATTATTGTGATGCCATGCCATGGTTGTGAGATTCTATGGTGGCCCTAGTAATAATTTAAAAATGACCTAATTTGGATTATTTATAAGTTTGAACCCTATTTTGATAATTCCATGTTTAAAGCCATTATTGACTTAGGTAAACATTACAATAAAGGGGTCAGTTTAGACCTCAAGGCATCATTGGGAGTTGACACTTTTAATACACCTAATCATGAGATTAAGGTTTCAGATATTACATGGATAAAGTATTTTGTTGGAATCATGTGGTCATTCGACCTAGGATATTAATGATGGAATGGAAGTTAGATAATTTAATGGAAAAACCTTAGGGTTTTGTTTGCACGTAAAGGGAAACTATGATGATAAATGTGTGTGGTTTACTCACAGACATTAATGTGAGAATTTAGTAGAAAAAGAAGGGATATTGAAACAACCATGGAAAAATATGGTAGGGTAGTTTGATAAGGTATAAAAAAGAAGCTGGAGGAAAAATAAAGAGGAACACAATACATTGGGGAACTTATTCTTTTTACAAGTAAGTTCTATTTTTAATACTTATATGTTGATTTTACTTATTTAGTAGGGAGGGCATGGAAGAAACCATAGGGATGATCAAGTTTTAGGAATGATGTTTTTACTTTTTGGAACTCTTCAATACTCTTGTACGTCATTTTGAATCTTTACTTCTATAATACGTATGAATGCTTTTAAAAGGAAAGTCAATGTTCTTTGTTGTGGAAAACCTTTGCTCTTTTGATAAATGTCATGGTATTTGGTTTGTGGAACTATGAAATAATGTGTTCATCAAGTATATATTCCTTCATGTTGCCTATCTTTGAGTATTCTTATATACATTGTATATTTTGGATTATTTTCCTTTTTGGCATCTTGTTGTTGGCAGTTTTGGGTTGTGCTCATTTTTAGCGGTTTGCATTTTTTGGAAGTTGGTTGTTGATATATTTGGTTTGATGTATTTTGATGGTAACCATGGTCATTTTATAATGTTTCCCATTTTTTTTGAGAATATATATTGGTATTTGTGGCTACCTCTTTTGTAAGAGCTATTACTATTCTGGGGTTTGTTTTCTTTTGATGTTTCATAACCATTGGGCATGGTAACTTGTTTTTACTATATATGGAATACTTCACGGACTTTGGTGTACTATATTTCACTTTTAAAACCTATGTTTTTCATTCAAATAAATGAAAATATATTATTTTGGGAATGTTTACCAACCCCAAATTGATGGTTGGGGTGGGTAGGGTTACCACCAGATGGATGGGCTCAGGTTGATTATTTTTAATTTTCAAACTTTAAAAAAATTAATATTATTCATCTTTGACTATATGAGATGGATTTCCAGTTGTGTTGAGGATTAATGAGTCATGAATGTAATTGGTAGATTCTTTGTGTTAAATTTATTCTTAAGAAGGAAATTTTATTATAGATGAATTTATGTTTCATTTGGATCTTCATGATTAAAATCATTATGTATTATCATACATGTATAGTAGTACATAAACAAAAATGTCACAAATAAATATTTGGTCTTAATGTTTGTATTGAAGTTATGCATATTTATCATGTTTTAAAAGATTTGGGATTAATTTAAAGATTTATTGAAAGTCTTGTATGATTGGTTATTATTCATTCAAATTGTTTCTTTTAATTCAAGTCATATGTATGACAATGAAATTTGTGTTAAGCAAGAATGATTATCATAGGAGGTATAATGTTATACTATTTAACTTGGATGATTCAATCATCTAATTCAAAATGTTAAGGAGAGATGTCTAATTATAAAAAGAACACACACACACACACCTTCCTATTAAATTATCTCTTCCAAGAAAATTATTCTTTTGTTATTTTAATTGAATTCATTATGTGAAATGGAAATTATGTAAGTGAGTTTGTTTTGATATTAAAAGCTGTAACATGTCTTTGAGACATTGTGGTTGAGATTGTTGTTGAAATCAAATAATTTACATGTACATAATGAGGTTAATAGTATGACTTATGAGTAATTTATAAATAATTTATTTGAGTAATATCATTTACTTACTCATTTATATTGTTATAGCATGAAGAATATAACTGGTCTTAAATCTATTTATTTGGTGCTCAGTGGTTTATGTCTTTGTAGACCTGTAGAAAGTTTATCTTTTGATGAGTTTTGTGATAGGATATAACTTGAAAATTATTCAATTTTTGGGTAAAATGGATTTGTTTTACTTAATCCATTAGTTGTGAATTTAACTAATTACTTGGTTGTATTCTAAACTAGTATGACATTTGGTCAAGCCAAATTTATTGGTTGTTTGTTTCCTATGTGCAAATTCATTTTGGAAGTTGTTTCATTAATTATTATAAACTATGTAAAATAGAAGTAACTATGGTGGCATTATTTCATGATTCGTTAATTATGGATAAAATGGTTAATCTTGATAATATGGTTGTTTATGTTATTTTCGTAAACCATAATATTTTGATGTCACTTTTATGGACATGAGTATATGCTACTAGTTTATGGTAAGCTAAGGAATGAAATATTTATATGGTGGAGGAAATTGTGTATACATCAATGATATGAGAATTATTAATGGAATGTATTTGTGGAAATGGTTTCATGATTGAGGTTTTGATTATTCTCAAATTATAAATAAGGTAATTTTAATTACCCTTAATAGGAGAGAGAATGAATGACAAAATGTTGGAGCAGGTGTGGTGTCATATGTAATACTCTTTTTTGGGTAAATTGAAAGTGTTAAGTTAATTAGTGGTGTAATGTTTTAGTAACATTGATAACATTGTAATTGAATATATAAATGAATGAATAATGTGGAGACTCTTAAAAATCCCAATGTGATATATAAGGAGTAGAATAATGAATGAAATTAATAAAAAGTCATTGTGAACTACTAAGAGACTAAGGGATAATGGGTTTAATAAATCTTATTTATTAGTTAAATATTTAATCTTATTGATAGATATAAATGTATTCCTAATTGATTATAAATTTAATAGTGATTAATATCTACTGGGATATGAAATGTATTGACCATAAAATAATTAATAATTATTTAAGATTGTTTTCCCTAAGTTTATATTTATAAGACACAAGGTTCTTGATTTATCATGAACTAATGAAATTGAGAATAAGAAACAAATCATAATATATCTCATAAGATTGATGAAGGTTGTAATGAGTAAACTTAGCATGTCAGAATGATCCTTGGAGTTAAGAATGGATTATGATAGGCATTACAATTTATGAATAAATTATATGGTGATCTAAGCTTAAGTGATTATCCTATCTAAAGGAGACTATAGGCTTATTACTCAAAACATTAATCTGGTTCTTGATAAATAAAATAATATCATTTAGTTTTTGGTCATGATTTATTATTTCAAATGTTTTGTATTTTATAAAGTTAAGATAATTTCATTGTATGATTTTGTTTAACCCTAATTTGGATGTGGGTCCTACTTGGGTAGATAGGGTTAAGGATATATAAATGATAGGGCATAAGGGTGACTATCAGATCTAAAATAGGCTAATTAATGTGCTAAACTTTATTAAATTGATATAATATATAAATGGAAAGTACAACTATGCCATATATAGAAATAAAATAAAATAAGGTACTTAGTTGGCTTTGATACTATGCAAATCTAGATATAAAACATATTGAAAGTAGGTGGGAAGATAGTTTTGGAACAATTGTCAAATGATATATCTAGTGCCTCTAGGTCTCTATATAGTTACATCATCTATGGATGGTTATGTTGTTGTTACTATCTCAATTTGATTCTAGTGTCCTGTACAAAATATGAGCTCAAACATGATGCAACCACTTGGATGCTTTTGGGTTTGGATTCAACTTCAATTTAATAAATTTAGATTTGGGTAATGGATTGTCACTCTTTGTGAAATGAAAAAACCCTAATTTTTAATATTAAATGTGAACTTGAGAAAAAATGGGTTAGTGGGCACACAATGTCAAGCTGACTCAAAATGACCCCATTGTCAAAGGGTGATACCTACATAGCTAATAGTCTATAAGAGGGTATCAGACTCATGTAGTTCTCCCCTACATGTTAGCTTGTGTGTGAATCATGTAATGTGTGTAAAAAAATTACAATAATGACCTAACTTTTAACTTGGAAAATAAGACCTTATGACTGCTCCTTTAGAACTTTAGACCTATAGCTAGGCTATTCTTTTAACTTATGTCAAAGTAGGGTAGAATAATAAAGATTTTGATAAATTGAGTGCTTGTTGAATTTTCTTTTGGTCTGACTTCTAGGTGGTGAATGAATGAGGGTTGATATTATATTTATACGAATCATATGGGGATATAAATTGCATTAAATCACTTAGGTTGACCATTGTAATATGTTTCATTTGCAAATTTGATCACTTTAGGGCACTATAAACTTATTTTAGAGCATGACAGTAAATTTGACACTATTGTCTATCCCATATGTTAGTGTTGATGTAGTAAGAGAGTAGGTATAGGCTCAAAACTCACATAGGTGAAAGATACGTACATTTTATGAATTCTAGGTAAGATAGGATGTATGTGTCATCAATATAAGACTAGTCAAACTAATAGATAGGCCAAGGGCATAAGATAGAATAAATGCAGAGGTTTGCATAAGCAAGGCATGTGTAGAACTAATAAAATTAACAAAAGTATGAGTTTTCCAAGTGTACAAGACTAAGGTGCTACATAATAAAAAAATATTACCTACATTTAACCCCCTTTAATATAGTAATGAAATTTTTAGTTTAAAGCTAAGGAATAAGTACCTGGGTATGCATGCATACCTTATCTTTACTTGAGTTGAATTTGAGTGCTTTGCTAGTAACTAACCTATAACCAAGAACATATTATAGTGTAAAATTAGTGCATATAAACTAGGTTAAAAGTAATTGAAATAGATTTAAATTGAAATATAAAGGTTTAGGAGTACATATTTGTGTCGATATATCCACCTTACCTATTGGTAATTTTTTTTTCAAAGTATGTATCATTGTAAGGATCTAAAACTAAGATTAGGATAAATGTAGATGAATCTTTAAAGTGCATATATCTAGAGAGAGAGAGAGGGAGAGAGATGCTCCCAACCTTAGAGAAAAAGTGAGTTTCCACTTGGCAGTTGAGATTAGCTCAACCATGCAACCCAATGATAATTATAATGTGGTGAGGTTCACTGATGCAATTAGATCCAACCTAAAAAATTATCAATATTGAGTGATTTAATCACCTTAAGCATACCAAAAGGTTAACCAACTATTGCAATAGATTGGTTAAATAAATTCCATACAAATTTGTGGGGTATTAGTACATGCAATGGTTTTGAAATCTAAAATTAATTTGGATTCTTAAATATTAGGCACATTTTTCATAGCATATGCACCTTATATATGTCTCATGCTGAAATAATCTATAACAATGGTACCATATATAGAATTATACCACAACTATGAATATAAATTATATAACTATGTGTTTTGGCCAATTTAGATAATTATGTTGGACATGATTCTGAAGCATGCTCCCACTATATATGGAAGAAACTAAAAAATAATATAAGTACCAATGTGGAGGACATGTTTTCAAATCATGCCCCCACTATAAATTAGAGATGTTGTGTATTGAGTAAGTGTGGAGAACATGCTTCTAAAGTATGACCCCATTTAATATATGAATTGATATAAGTACCATACTAAATTAATGTAGAGAACATGCTTCCAAATCATGCCTACACTAAATCTAAAAAATATGAATGCTTGGAATCCATGTCCATATGTCATGCCCCCAATATTGAATAAATGTAGAGAACATGTTTTTAAAGCATGCCCCCAATGTAATCTTGAAATTGTGAATGTGTGGAAGTCATATCCATATGACATGTCCCCACTAAATATGAGTACTATACTAAGTCTGGAGAACATGCTTCCAAAGCATGCCTCTAATAATATGCCCCCTTCTTTGAGGTGAGGTAAAAATAGTACCTAGATGTTACCTCACCTCCAAAGGGTATTATAATTATAAAATCTATGAATCTAACCATGTAGCATATATAAGGAAACATGTATAGGGAAATGTATTATTTAAGTGCATAGAATCAATGTGATCACATGTAGGCCTAAGATGCATGATAAATATGATGACAATGTATAGATTGTAATAGTACAAGCTCAAAAATAAAATAAACACACACATAAGATCACTCAAAATCAAGTTAACAGACAATGGTCCAAGGAGACTGTAAACAAGGGGCATGTTCAAATGGCACAAAATCAAATGGACATGACTTATTCAAATGTACACAAAATAAGGAATGACATATTCGAATGTACATAAAGGAAAACATAGGCATATGGGGCACATAGAATGAAGCATATTCAAATGCTCAAACAAGTAAGATAATAGCAATGTAAAACACTCAAGGAAGTGTATAAAGTATAAGCATAAGCAATCGACATAAACATGTCATAGTAGCCCATGGATCAAATGTGCTAGAAAAAATGTCAAGTGCATAGAATATAAAACACCACATGAAAGGTATAAGCATGGATAATGCATATATAAGTATATATGTAAGCTCAAACATTATAGTGTAGAGTGATCATCAAATCATATAAACTATGTATCAAGATCATAGAAGATGGATGCCCCTAACATCCTAGTGATGTGAGTAGAGGGAAATCCTAACACCCATAAGTGTATAGGATCATGTATATTTGTATTCATGTAAATGCATATTTAGGAGTAAATTATATGTTATCCCTAAACATGAACTAACACATAGATGCAAAGGACCCAATAGAACATGTATGTGCTGATTAATTTAGGTTGATTTTCACTACATGTTCAACAACAAATATGATAATGAAATTATTTGACACTCATTTGAAGTAGGTAAGATTTGAATCATTTTAATTTTTATTTCCTTACATTCAAAGTATGATTTTTGGGTTCTAATGTTATCAATATTGTTAAATAGATTCTCACTCATATAGAGTGTATGTGTATAAGAGGTTCATATAAATTATAAATGTATTGTCTTAGTATCATTCCTTTTTATAAGAAAGGAATTTATAAAACCATGTAAGATTGTATGTAACCCGAATAAATATGGAAGTGGTGATCATATAAATGATGTCAATTTTATAGAGTAACCATCTCAGAGGCTCATCTTCACTCAACAAAGAGGGCACAAACAATTTACTAAGCTTAATGAGCACCCTTCATTTTTTTAAGAGAAATTGCTTGAATGCAATGTGATTACCTTACCTCCAATATGAGAGTTGGATCCTTATAGACTTTTGCCTCGATCTTATGAGTCTACTTCATTTTTTTACTGTCATAGCTTCCAAGGACATTCCACAAATGCTTGTATGGATTTCAAGCATCAAATTCAATATCTCATTAACAGTAATCATTAGCTCAAATAAATTCCCAATTGGGTTAATCCAGGTGAGAGGATCCTTACCATTGAACTTATACATGTCCATTTTTAGTAACATCAGTTTCATACCAAGATGGGCATTGTTGAGAGGAGGATTTGAATGTTAAAGTGGAGGGTTGTTAGGCTAAAACTAAGATGTGATGGCAGCCAATTACATAGTGATAAACTACAATTCACTATGACACTTCATTAATGTCTCCATGCTTGTCTATGGTATCTATAGCTACAAACATATCCCTTCCTAGTTTCTAACTACATATCTTACACATACACTCTTTTGGTAGTTCATTAGTCTCGTTACTCAAAATAGGTTGAATAAAAAGATATTTAGAAACCCATTCAACATGAAAACTCATTGAAATTCCCTATTTATGTGACTTCATTTTTTTGGATTTATGAATTTCACCCACAGAAACTCTACAAACTTGAATTCCATAAACATGCTGCTTGAACAAGGGAAAACCTAATAGTGACACGATGCAATATGAGGTACTTCCCATTTTATTTTACAATGTTGACCTTCTGGTTTTAAGATGTTCATGTAGCCAAGAATTATCGAAAAAACAAGTTCTTGGAAGTCCATGCATAAGCCCATATCATAGAAGTTAAAATTGAACATTCCAAAATAGAAAATCCAATCAAAAGATCAGGGTAACAAATCTAGAATACCTTATGAATAGATCAAATGACCATCGATTGTGGTTGATTAGCCTATGGAGATAATAGTCACATTACTACTAAAAAAAATAATGGGAGGTTTCAAAATGTGATCTAGAACATTATTAATAATTCCCAAAAATACTTAAATGAAATATAAATGCCACCAGATTTTTTAATGTTTTTGGTATTTTTGTAATTTTTATGATGAGGATTATCCTATGATGACATAAAATGGATGGTCATAGATATATCCCCACAATCTAAACCTTAAAGCCTTAAGTTAGATATTTTACATTATTTTCATCATGATTGGATAGGTTGAAAAGGTACACAACATATTCCTCCTCACATTTTGCATGTGTAGTAGAAGATGTAATGATATCATTTGAAATATGTATTAATTTTCATTCATTAAAAAAGGAGATGCCTTGTTGGGAGATAATGTATCCAATGCATTTTCCTGAAGAAACCCCCAAACCACACTTTTTTAGATTTAATTAAACATTGAACTTACGTAAGCATTCAAATATTTTTCACAAATCAATAGCATGTTCCTGGCAATGTTTAAATTTGGAAAGTAAATCATCAACATAGTTCTAAAAAATTTTATGTATAAAGTCATGGAATATATGAGTCATTGCCCTTTTATATGTGGCTCCTATGTTCTTTAGCCCAAAAGGCATGACTGTATAGCAAAATGTAACCCAAGGAGTAGTAAATGTCATATTTTATTAATCAATGGGGTTAATTTTGATATGGTTATATCTTAAAAATCCATCCATAAATGAAAATGTCTCATATCTAGCTATAATACTAAAAATCATATTGATATTAGGTAATGGAAAATCATCTTTTGGATAGCCTTATTATATAAATTAGCTACATGATCTAATGAATCTAATAGAAAGCATAAATAAGAGATAAAATAGTAATAGTAATAAATAATAATTGTATATCAAAGATAATAATAAAAATGAATAAATAACTGAAATATGATGAATTACTTTGATAATTTAATATTAATCTGATATAGAATACATAAATAGCCATTGCTTATATAGAGCAAGGTGTGCATGATAAATATTAGGGAATTCACATAACATGTGTAGTTCAACTGATATCTATCTATATGAATAGTGGAGTATAACTCCATACTAACAAGATAGGTGTCCAACTTGTGTAAATGATCAACACAAGATAGCTATTAATTAAACAATCTTATCTTATCTTACCCTGAATAGTGAAGTGGAACTCCATTGTAACAAGATAAGTGTCTAAGTTAACTACTAGCTAAGCAAACTTATCCTATTTGGTGCAAATTATTAATAAACATAATAAACTAATTACAATAATTAATTAGTACACCAAAATAATAAACAATAAATATAAGTAAATGAAATAAAACAAACAAATGTACCAACACCCCCCCCCCCCCCCCATAAGCGAAGCTTAGGTAGGGCTATGCAGATAAGAGTCTTGATAATGTGTAGCCATATTAGGTACTCTATACAAATAGATGAGGAAAGGAGAAAACTTGAATGAAAAAAACTCCTCAAAATGAAGACTAGGAGACCCCCCCTAAAGAACTAATGTCCCTTGAAGAACTAATGTCCCACACCCCCAAAAGAGATCGTAAGTGAAGATACTTACTCTCAGTGAAAGGTTTGGTGAAAATATTTGCAATATGCTCCTCCATAAGATAATATTGAAGATCAATGATCTCCACCTAATCAGTGCACTAATAAAGTGCATATGGATCTCTATTTTTGGTTCTCTGATTATGAACTAGATTCTTTGAGATCTAGATAGTTCTCTATTTGTCATAGTAGATGATTGATGGATTTTGAAATGGAACACCTAGGTCATTGAGAAATTATGAAGCCAAATAGACTTAGTAGTGGCATTAATAGTGCCATGATACTTAACATCTGTAGATGAAAGAAAAATAACATTTTATTTTTTACTCTACCAATAAATGGGGCTAGATCCAAAGTGAAAGCTATAACCAAAAGTGGAATTATGATCATCATAATCCCCAACTTAATCAAAATCTATGTATCCCACCATGTCTAAACTTGTACCTACTGTATAGTGAATCTCATATCTGATAGTGCCTTGAATGTAGCTCAAAATGCACTTGGTAGCTCTCCAATGAAGCTCATGTGGTGTCTACATAAAGCATGAAACCATGTCAACTGCATATGAAATGTTGGGTCATGTATGAGTCAGATAGATGAGTCTGCCTACAAGCTAGCGATATAATGTGGCATCAACCAAGGGAGTGGAACATTAAACCTCAAGTCTAACTCTAGATAAGAAAGGAGTCAGTGTAGCCCTACAATTATCCATATGAAACTAAGCTAACAAGTCCATGGCATACTTGGGTTATGAAAGTGTAATCCTAGAAGAAGACTGTGCTATCTAAATCCCAAGGAAATAATGTAATAATCCCATGTCTATCATAGAAAACCTATCATGAAGTGTAGTCTTAACACTGTTGATGATGGATGTTGTATTCCCTATAATAATGAGATCATCAACATAGAGTACCAAGTGTAATAGTGAATCCTCCTATCATAGAATGTAGACATTCAAATCTGAGTGACATCTCGAGAACCCAACTAAGAGAAGAAATGTGTCCATGTTAAAATACCAAGCCCTAGGGGATTATTTTAGACCATAGAGAGACTTATTCAAGTAGCATGCTAATGAAGAATCCTAAATGAACCCCTATGGCTGCTCCATATAAATCTCCTCATGAATATCTTCATGAAGAAATGTGCTCTTCACATCCATCTAATGTATAACCCAACCATGAGTTACACCAATAGCTAGTATCAAGCAAATAGAATTCATCTTAGCAATAGGCACAAAGGTTTTTGTATAGTCAATGCCTTCTACTTGGGAAAAACCTTTGGCCACTAAGCATGCTTTATACTTATCAATATTTCCATCCATTGAAAACTTAGTCCGATAAATCCACCTACATCATACTAATTTTCTTCCCTTAAGAAGAGGAACAAGATTCTAAGTGTTATTCCTAATCAATGAGTCATACTCTTCTTCCATTGCTAAATCCCACTCAACTATCCCTGTGGCTTCTTGAAAAGATTGTGGATCAAAAGTTATGGCAATGTAGGAATGTGGAAGATCATGCTGTGACCATGTTCTCCTTCTATCTAATGGATCCCTAACAAGAGCGTCTACATCCACCAAAGTCTATCTAGCCCATAAAGGCATCAATCAGTGAGGTTGTAGAGGAGGAAGAGGAGGAAGAACATGTCTTGCTAAACCTTATTGGGGAGGTATTACCTCATCATCCTTATGAGTAGATGAATTAGGAGTATCATCATCACTGCTATTTGATTCTTCTAAGGAAGAAGAATGAGAAATATTAAAAGATAAGTTTGAAGGACTCTATTCAAAGTAAACACTTCTTTATATAATAAGCTCATGTGAATCTGGATCAATGAGTTGATATCCCTTAACACCATCGGGATATCCCATAAATATGCAAGTTTGGCTTTGTTGTTCTAAAGCATGATGCTTGTCTAAAGGTATGTGAGCCCATGCTAGACTGCGAAAGACTCTAAAATGATGCACATCTAGATTCTTATTACACCAAGCTTTAAGAGGTGTTATCCCATTTAAAGCTTTGTGAGGAACTCTATTCTGTATATATGTAATATAATTAATCACTTTCACCTAGTACTTAGGTACTAATGATTTTTTATTTATCATACAACTTAGCATATCTTTTAAGAATCTATTCTTCCTCTCTGCTATACCATTCTATTGAGGTGTGTATGCAATTGAATGCTAAAGATCAATTCCTTCAAGAGCACATAATTATTCAAACTTGTTGTTCACATATTCCCTCTCATTATCTGTGTAAATAATCTTGACATGCTTCCTAGATTGTTTCTCTACTAGAGCTTTGAACTCTAGAAATCTATCAGATAATTCACTCTTGAGTTTCAAAAAATAAACCCAAGTATATCTAGAATAGTCATCAATAAAGGTGAGAACATAGTAGGTTTTAATAAAAGATAAAGTAGGTAAAGGACCCACTAAATCACTATAAACAAGTTTAAGGACTTGTGTAGCCCTCCAAGCCTTCCCTTTTTTAAACTTATCCTCTAGATGTTTGCCTAAGGCAATACTATGACATACACCCCCTGAAAATTGAATCTGTGAAAGTCCTTCAACCATCTCCTAATGACTAAGCTAATGTAAATAGTCATAGTTTAGATGAACAAACTACTCATGCCATAAATTGCTCACTGAATTAGTGTGTGAGAGAAAAGCTATAGAGGAAGATTGAGGTAAAAAGTGGTAAAATGAATAAATTTGAGTATTATTGTCAAATTTTCTCACTAAAACTAAGGCATTATCCTCCAATTTTTTGATTGATATAGAATCAGGTGTGAACTCAACTTTACTAACAGTATCAAAGTGAGTGATTTGGTAGACAGAAAGAAGGTTAGTTGATAACTCTAGCATATAGAGGATATCCTCAAATACACCACTATCAACATCAACTGTACCTTTTCCTATAACATCTACCTTAGAATCATCACCTATGAGAATATGAGGCAAGGAACTTGGTTCTAATCTAGAAAATTATTCTTGATTAGAACCCATATAGTGCAAAGCACCTGAGTTAATGACCCATGACTTGAGAGAATTTACCAGTGAAACTAGTGCTGTTGCTTTCCCTTTCCCTAAATTTTAAGGAGTGGAAGAATCCTTTGAAGAGGATTGATTGATGTTATTCTTTTTGAGAAGACCCTTAAGTTCATCAATCTCTTTCTTCCAATAATTTTGTTCACTATGAAACCCATTTTACAATAAGGGCAAGGAGTACCAATCCTTTTTTTTGAATCCCCTTTCTTATTAATGGATTTGTAATCTCCTTGGGAGGAATATTTTTGCCATTTATTCTTATCTTTTTTTGACTTATTTTGATTATTCTGCTTCTTTTTATTTGAACCTGTATTTGATGTTGATATTAAAACTTGCTTATGCTGAGGTTGACTTGCAAATAGAGCTTGAGATTTGGATGACTTGATTAGACCCATAGCTATTAAATTTACTTCTTCAAACATTAGAATCTTAGAGAATACCTAAAAGGTGGGCATTTGATAAGTTGTGCCCAATGTGAGGCGATGAGTCTGAAAACTAGAGATAAAGGATGAATATTCAGGACCTACTTTGTGTAAGGCACTAAAAATAAATTGAATATCCTTTTTATCAATTTTACATTTAGAAAGTTGTGCTCTAAGGTCTATGACTTTAGTGATGTAGTCTTGTATTGTAGCATAATTTTTAGGATCCAAACTAATGAGTTCGTTGTCAATTTGGTAACCATGAACCTCATCTATTTTACCAAATAATGATGCTAATTTATCCCAAGCCTCTTTTGGATTTGTACATTTGTCAAGTTGGAAATTCAAATCTAAAGACATGTAAGACTGAATGCATCCAATTACTTTAGTAGTTTCAAAGAGAAAGTGTTATAACTTTTTCTCATTAGTAGGAGGAATAAGAAGATTTGTTATATAAGGCATATATCCTAGCATCATTAATGCATTTCAAGCTTTCTATTTCCATGTATTATAGTTATATGTTGTTAATAGTGGGAACTTAGGATTCCTCATGATGCAATCAAAAATAAACTCTCAAAAATTAGAAATCAAAGTATGAAACACACCACAAAACCCCCATGAATTACCTAGTTTTATCCCACCCAACAATTATTTTTGGCACTTTATAATTGAGTGCAATTACAAGGCTAGATTATAATTTTTCCAGTTTACAAAAAGCTCATTTAGGCCCTCTAGTCTAAAAATACAAAAAATATCCACTTTATTAGAGATTTATTTGTACTAATATGTTTTTATTGAAAAAATATTAACTTTAAAAAAAAATAGGACCTCAATTCGAGGTCGTATGTGAAAGTCATGAGCCTTTGAAGTTGCAAAAATGAGGATAGGCAAGAGCTACTATATAAAAATTTGAATTCTATAAAAGTATAGAAAAAACTAAAAGTACAGTAGTGAAGAGAATGAAATTTTAAGCTATTTAAAAAAAAAATTCACTCAAAAATACCTCTTGGTGTTCAAATGGTGGGCTTCTAAAGTTGCCCTTTCAAATCTACCTACTGATCCATGAGGCCTACCAATTTTTTTTTGGTTTGCACAGTTCGTATGGTCCATATGGCCATACCTGGGAGTTAAAAAAAAATGTCTTCTGGGGTGACTATGTCCAAATTAGACAAATTTTATAAGGATCTACAAGTTTTGACGTCTTTCGAACACAACCGTGAGGTCTATTTTGCTCAAAAACACTTTAATTTTTAGGTACCCATCAGATTTGGGTGTGGTGCTTTTGGATCAAACCCTTGCCAATTTCACCTCCTATGCCTAATTTGGACAAAATTGTAGATGATTTTGATTATCTTGGGTACTCTAAACTCAGCGGTGAGCTCAATTTTTTTCCAAAAATCTCTAATTTGTATCTATATACAAAATAAAAAAATTGATCCTAGATATTTTTCTCTTGAATATTTAGCAATCTATAGATTCAAGATAGCTCTGGTACCATGTTATAATTTGCTATAGGATCTAATGAATCTAATAGAAAGCATATATAAGAGATAAAATAGTAATAGTAATAAATAATAACTGTATATCTAAGATAATAAAAAAAATGAATAAATAAATCAAATATGATGAATTAATATGATAATTCAATATTAATCTGATATGGAATACATAAATAGCCATTACTTATATAGAGCAAGGCATACATGATAAATATCAGGGAACTCACACAACACATGTAGTTTAACTGATATCTGCCTACATGAATAGTGGAGTACAACTCCACACTAACAAGATAGGTGTCTAACTTATGTAAATTATCAACATAGGTTGACTATTAGTTAAACAATCTTATCCTATCTTACACTGAATAGTGGAGTAGAACTCCATTGTAACAAGATAAGTGTCTAAGTTAACTACTAGCTAAGCAAGCTTATCCTATCTGTTTCAAATTATTAATAAACATAATAAACTCATTATAATAAGTAATTAGTACACCTAAATAATAAATATAAGTAAATACAAGAAAGTAAATAAATGCACCAACACTTATTTAAAGATTGATAATCAATGTAACAAATCATGTCACCATTATGTTTTTAACAGATATAATGTTGGATAACCATTCAAAATGTACAATAACTTGTATAAATCCTGCATCTAAAAGCTTATAATTTCCTCTTTTACCAATAATTCTACTTAGGGATGCATTTTTTTATTTTTTTATTTAACCAATTTTTCATCTGGGCACAATAATATGTTATGCATTACCATCGATGGATTGATTTCGAGCATATATAAATAAGCCCAAGCAAAGAGTTTAGGAAAGTCATGAAGGACATGTTGATAGGTTTTTAATTCATCCCCCTACATGATTATAGAAAGTATAATTGGTAGAGGGTCCTTATCTATTCCATAGTTGTATTGAATTGCTTCTTCATTTAGCAAAGTGAATCTATCTATGAGAAATGATGCTATAGGAATAGTATGTGATGTATCATGTTGGACATTAGTATCATCATTTTCATGAAATAAGCATGAGTAGAGGTGGCATGAAGAAACCTATTCTTATGATAGAAGGAAGGGAGATCCTCGTATGTCCTAAAATAATCTAGTAATAATTCATCATTGGAAAACTCACATAGTGTCAAAATGTTTGGTAAAGCATGATCATCAATAAGATGAGGGATAACCACTAGTAGATTAGTTGTAGAAGTATTCAAACATTGTTTTGGAATTTTGAAAGTAAGTTGTGTGGTGAGAGATGTGCTTATGACTTATAGTTTTTTCTAAATAATCAAACCATGATAGTTTGTATTAGTTGTAAGAGAAATAAGTTGAGCTATGCCTTGCTCATATTTACCTATCCCCAATCCTTTGTATCCATATTTTTGCAATATCAAGAACTAAAATTAGGATTATAAGATTGGGATGTAGTATTATCCATTTTGTTTATCATTGCATAATGTTTGAAGAGATTAGTATCCATAGGACAAGTGTAAATCACCCCTCGACAATTGAATTTTAAGCATGTGTGTAGAATGGATGAAATCACATAATCTCATGTATCTAGGGATATACTAAGAGAATGTTATAACTTAAGTCATTTATCATAACTTAGCATAGAGAAGGTAGGGTACGTGGACCTAAAATAATATTCAGTGTTATTTTCTCCAATAATTGTCATGAAATATTATCAAATCCATTGATGCTCATATTAGATGGGCCTAAATATTAAGGCCTGATACCAATTGAGGAGAAAAAAGATATGTTGCAAATCTTAGGTTCTGAGCCATTATCCATAATAACTTATTTTACCATTTTATTGCAAATACACACTTGGATGTAGTGTGGAAAATAAATATTTATAAGATGATGAGGTGGTAATTAATATTTTTTAAAGGATATATTATGCTTAGTCCATTTGAAAAAAATTAAAATAGAAGTCACATATGGTGGTTCCACATTATAAAGCAATATAGTCATGCATAATGCATCCAAAAGGACATCATTGTAATGGGATGATTATTGTAATAAGTCCAAGAGGGAGTTTGAGTAATAACATCCTTGGATTGGGTGGGAACATGGAATGGGATACATGATTACTTTATACATTCCCTTTGGCACTTTGTAGTAATATGTAAAATCTCATTGTAAACATTAGAACAATGAGGAGTATGCTGAAATGTAAATTTTAAATTCCTTATGGATCTAATGGTTTGAACTAGTCAACTAATATAAAAAACCATATTAAATATAAGGCATTGGCCCATGAAATATTTTACATATATGTCCATAGTGAACATGATTGTAAAATTATAGTAATCAGGGATTAACAATAGGAAATGAAATCAGAAAACCCTAAGGGACCTAGGGTTTGATGTTCAAAGATTGAGTTCACAAAATGTTTAAACCTAATTTGGATGTGGATCCTACTTAGGTAGATGGTTTAAGGATATATAAATCATAAGGCACATGGGTGAATATCAGATATAAAGTAGGCTAATTAATGTGCTAAATTGATATGTACCATATGCTAAATTTATTAAATTGAGATAAGATATAAATAGAAAATACAACATACTATATATAAAAATGACATAAAATAAGACACTTAACTAGATTTGATGCTAATGTAGATCTAGATCTATAATAGGCTAAAATTAGGTGGGAAGATAGTTCTAAAACAATTATCAGATTCTAGATCTGGTGCCTCTTGCTTTTTAAATAGTTGCATCAAATTTAGACGGTTACATTGACTCTAATATATAGGTTTGACACTAATGTCCTATATGAAATATCAACTAAAATAATATGCAACCACCTGGATGTTTCTAGGTTTGGCTTCACCTTTGCTTTGATGTATTTAGATTTGGGTCATGAACTATCATTCCATGTGAAATGGTAAAACCCTAGCTTTTCATCTTCAATGTGACCTTAGGGAAAAATGGGTTAGTAGGAACATGGTGTCAAGATGACCCATAATGACCCCACTATTAAAGATCATTTCCTACATATCCAATACTCTAGAAGAGGGCCTCAAACTCATGTAGTTCTCCCCTATGTGTTATCTTGTGTGTGAATCATGCAATGTGTGTAAATCAAGTACAATAGTAACCTAACTTTTAACTTGGCAAATGAGACATTATGATTTTTACTTTAGTAATTTAGACCTATGGCTAGGGTGTTCCTTTGACTTATATCAGAATAGGGTAGATAGGAAATATTTTGATAACTTGAGTGCTTATTTAATGCTTTTTTAGTCTAATTTATAGGTGGTGAATGAATGAGGGTTGGTATTATATTTATACCAATCCTAACATGAGATAAGTCACATTATATCACTTAGGCCAACCATTATAATATGTTTCTATTGAAATTAGATTACTTTAGGGAGATGAACACTTGCATCAGGATAAGATAGTAATGTTGATGATATCATCTATCCTAGGCATTAGTGTCAAGGGAGTAGGAGAGTAGGTACATGCTTAAAACTTGCAAAAGTTTAATATAAGTATATTTTAAGCATTTTAGGAAAGATAGGATGTTAGTGTCATCAATATAAGATTGGTTATACTAAGAGATAATCAAAGGGGCACAAGATAAAAAAAATGTGAGGATTGCAAAAGTAAGGCATGTGTAGAACTAAGATGAACAACCAAGGTCTGATTTTTCCAAGTGTACAAGACTGAGGTTCTACATAATCGTAAACTATCATCTACATATTCATGACTAATTTATAGTGGAAAACACACTTATTCATGATTATTTTATCTTAGATCTATATGTTTTCAGTGTTGGTTAAATAATACTAAACCTATGTTTAATTAAGTGTTATTCCTTATCCTAAGTGGTTATATTTGGTAGAAATTTGAGTATTTCAGTGGCATACATTTTAATACTTAAAATTAAATTTATACGTAAATTTAAGAGTGTTAGTTTCAGATAAATTAACTAAGGTTATTATTGGAATGCCTCTTATAGATCACTCTATTTTAAGGGGTTAAGTATACTCAAGATTACAATGGTAGGATTTACTAGTCATATATGTGTTTTTCACTTTAAACTAATGGAATGAGGATTACATATGCAATAATTTTTTTTGGAACTTGGATACACATATCTAAAGTGCCCAAAATTTTTTGGGTTGATTTTTAGGAGATGTGACATGACATTAGAGCCTAGTTATACGATAGGGAACTTTAATAAATTATTCATTTTGGATTAAAATGTTTTGGTGTATCTTGGGATGGTGAGAACACATGATAATGGAGGTAATCAAAATGTTATCATCAATGTTGTTGATAACCATGGTATGGATGGTCATGATGTTAGAAATGACTATGGTATTACTAATATTCATGAAAATAATAGTGATAGTGATAATACCCGCAATGACCAAGCTAGTCATAATGTTGTTCTAGATGACATTGTGGGCATAATCCATAACATCTAGGTCCAGATACAAGTATATGGCCAAATATTGGTTTGTTTGGAAACCTTCAAGAAGGAGGTGAGTAGGAGGAACAAAGGATGAGCTAAGAGGTGATAATAAAAGTCATCTTGATGTCGTGAATCTATCATGAAGGATCTTAAGAAACTCCCACCTCTTACCTATTCTATTAGGGAATCTAGATAACCTGTAAAGGCATGGTTAGTAAACTTACATAAATAATTTACTCTACACAACATAGGCTCTAATATTAAGGATCATATAAAATTATACTAGGTGGTAGGTAGTGTTACCTTGTGGTGGAACTTAAAGAATACAATATTATAGAGTTATAATTATTGAAGCAAGGAACCATGGTTGTCCATAAGTATGAGAATACTTTTCCCAGTCTTTTACATTATGTAAATTAGATGCATGATGAAAAAACTAATGTAAATAAGTTAAAATTAGGTTGAATGATGTTTTAATGCATGATGTGAACATGACAAACCCATTCACCCTAGCTACCACCATTGAATCTCACATTATATAAAAGCAAAGGAAAAGTCTCACAAAAAGGCAAGATAAGAATTAAAAAAAAAAAGTTATAGCCTAAGTCTAAATTTTTAATTCCACTTGTAATTAAAAATTTCAATAAAATTGATTAGAATAAAATATTTGGGAAAAATAACAATAGTACTAATTTTTTTTAGAATGTAAGCAAAGGTTCCAAGATTTGAAATTTTTCAAAACAAGAACAATGCAAATCATATTTGGAAACAAGAAATCTCCCATGGCCCTACTATAAGAGCCAATGATGAGCTTTTAACACCACAAAATAAATTAGAACATTGTGTATGTTGTTATAAACCAAAAAAATGTAGAATTGTAGTCTACACCAATTGAGACTAGATTTATAATTTATGGTTATTCATTAACTATTTTAATTAATTTTGGTGCCATAGATAGTTTTATCTCACCTAAAGTGGCCTATAAATACAAAACTAAATTTTATAGGATAAGATAAGGATGGGAGGTAAAGTTTGTTATTGGAAAAAGGGTGGCTATTTTATAATGGATAGAGTAATCTAAGCTCAATATTGGAGTCTTGAAGAGCCAAGTAAACCTAGGAAGTTGATGATGTAATGGAAGTTAGAGAAGTTGATGGAAAAAGCTTAGGTTTTGTCTATTCATAAAGGGTAGCCATGATGAAAAATGTGTGGGGAATTTATCCATAGACATTAATGTGATAAGTTAGTGGAAATGGAAGGGAAATTAAAACATCCATGGTGAACTGTGGGAAGGTAGTTTGAAAAGGTACAAAGAGGAAGCTGGAGGGAAAATAAATATGAACATGACACATCAAGGAACTTGTCCATTTTACAAGTAAAATCTATTTTGAATCCTTGAATGTTGTTTTTAATTATTTAGTAGGAAGGACATGTGAAAAATCTTGGGGATCGAGCAAGTTATAGGAAGGATGTTTTTACTTCCTATAACTTCTCAATACTCTTGTAAGTTGTTTTAAATATTAACTGCTATAATAAGTATGAATGCTTTTAAAAGGAAAGTCAATGTTTTTGCCGTGGGAAACCTCTATTGTGTTGATAATTGTCATGTTATTTGGATTATGGAATTATGGAAAAATGTAGTCATCAATCATATATTCCTTTGTGTTTCTTATTTTTTAGTATTCTTGTATATGTTGTATATTTTGGAGTTTTTCCCTTTTTGATGTCTTATTATTGATAGTTTTGTGTTGTGCTCCCTCTTTTGGAGGTTGGATGTTGATATACTTGGTTTCAATTATTTTTATGGTTACCATGATCATTTTGGAATGTTTCCACTCTTTTTTCAAAAATAGTTATTAGTAGTTATGGTTACCTATTTTGGTAGATTTGTTACTATTATAGGTTTTGATATTTCATAACCATTGGGCATGGTAACTTGTTTTTACCTTATATGGAATACTTGGTGGACTGTGGTGTACTAGATTTCACTTTGAAAATATATGTTTCTCATTAACCTAGATGAAACTTGATTTGTTTGGAAGTGTTTTTTGACCCCAAATTGATGGATGGGGTGGGTAGGGCTACCACTAGATGGATGGTCTCAGTTTCACCATTACTTTTTCTTTGTAGAATTTTAGAGAATTTTCACTATTGGTCTATGATTGTATGATATGGATTTCTAGTCATGTTGAGGATATATCAAACATGAATATAACTAGCATATTCTTCATGCTATGTTTATTTTTTAGATGGAAATTTTATTATAGATGATTTATGTTTCATTTAGAGCTTCATGATTAAAATAATTATGTATTGTGATGCATGTGTAGTAGTATGCCATTTTGTTTTTAAATGGGAAATATCCCAAGTACATATTTGGTCTTAATGTTTATATTGAAGTTATGCATGTTTAATCAATTTTTAAAAGTTTTGGGATTAATTTAAAAATTTATTGAAGGTCTTGTATGATTCGTTATTCTTCATTCAAATTGTATCTTTGAATTTAAATCATAAGTAAGACAATGGAATTTATGTGAAGTAAGAATGATTAGTAAAGGAGGTATAATTTTCTATTGTTTAACTTAGATAATTTAATTATTTGATTCAAAATGGTAAGGAGAGATGTATGATTGATAAAAATAACACACACACACACACACCTTCCTATTTGATTATCTTTTCCAAGGTATTAAAATATGCAATCATTTATTTTAATTTAACTTGCCTTTATTATATGAAATGGAAATTAAATGAGTTTATTTTGGTATTTAAAAATTGTAATTCCTTTGAGACATTATGGTCAAGTTTGTTGTTGGAATAAAATACTTTTGATGTATGTTACAAAGTTATTAGTATGACTTGTGAGTAATTATTAAATCACTTATTTGAGTAATATCATTTAATTACTCATTTATCTTATTATAACATGAAGAATATAACTGGTCTTAAATCCATTTATTTGGTGTTGGTGGATTTTATCTTCCTATACCTATAAAACATTTATCTTTTGATGAGTTCTATGGTAAGCTGTAACTTGATTTTTTTTTTTGGGTAAAATGGATTTGTTTTACTTAATCCAAAGTTGTAAATGTAAACTGGTTACTTGGTTGTATTTTGAATTATTATGACATTTGGTCGAGTCAAACTTATTTCTTATTTGTTTCTCATGTTCAAATTCATTTTGGAAGTGGTTTCATTAAGTGTTGTAAACTATGTAAAAATGAAGTAACTATGGTGGTGTTATTGCATAAATTTTTAATTATGGGAAAAATGGTTAATAATGATAATATGGTTGTTTGTGTTGTTTTAGTAAATCATAAGGTTTTGATGTAAATTTTATGGACATGAATAAATGATACTAGTTTATGATAACATAATGAATGAAATAATTATATGGTGGCAATAATTGTGTATGTACCAATGATATGAGAATTTTGGATGGAACATATTTATATAACTAGTTTCATGATTGAGGTTTCAATTGTTCTCAAAGTATAAATAAGGTAATTTTAATTATCCTTAATAAGAGAGAGAATGAATGCCAAAATGTTGGAGTAGGTGTGCTGTCATACATAACATTCATTTTTTGGTAAATTTAAAGTGTTAAATTAATTAGTGGTATAATATTTTAATAAAATCGATAAGGTTGTAATTGAATGTATAAATGAATTACTAATGTGAAGACTCTTTGAAATTATAATGTAGCCTATGATGAGTAGAACCATAAATAAAATTATTAAAAAATCATTGTGAACTACTAAGAGACTAAGAGTTAATTAGTTTAATGAATCTTATTTCTTTATTAAATATTAAATCTTAGTGATAGAGATAAACTTATTCTTAAATGATTAAAAATTTAATAGAGATGAATATATATTTGGATATGGAATGTATTGACTATAAATTAATTAATAATTACTTAAGATGGTTTTCCATAATTTAATATTGATAAGACACAAGGTTCTAGATTTATCATAAACTAACGAAATTGAGAATAGTAAACAAATCCTAATATCTCTTATGAGACTAATAAAGGTTGTAATGAGTAAACTTAGTGTGTCAAAATTATTCTTGGAAATAAGAATGGATCATGATAGACATAGTAGTTATAGACCCCCATATAGGTACAAGTACACATATTTATAATTTCTTTGTATGTATATACCTTTTCACTGAGAATTAGACATCTAGTGACATAGTCTCTTATGGACCTCTTTGGTTCCATATTATTTCACTTGGTTTACCTTCCCCTTGGGACTATATGCTATGTTTATTTATCTTCATCTAATGTATGCCATGGATCCCCACTTATTGTTTCTTATTTTATATATGTTTTTATCCCATGGACAATTACATCCATTAAGGACACTAGCGTCTATGTTAGTGTCTAACTAAGATAAAACTGTACATGCTTATATTTTTATGCTTTTCTATATCTTTCTCTTTGTGACCATTTTTTTCACCCTATTTTCCCATCCTATGGTCATATTTTCAAGTGTCACTAGATTCTAGTTCAAAATCAAAAAGTTCTTATATGTATAAATGATATAGTCTAATTAACAAACCTATTAATTTGATTTGACAACCATCTAATTGGAAAGTACTATTTATTTAAAGCTATCAAATTTCACTACATCACTGAATCAAATATCTAAAGTAGTCAAAAGGTCAAATATACTATTACATTAATTATACCAAATGTTATTAGGAGAAAGAGTATATATTTTCACTGTTACAATTTCACACACATGCCCAGGAGGGGAAAATACATGCAAGTATGAGGCCCTCTTTGGAGTATCTACTATGTAGGTAGCACTTATAAACAAATGAGGTTGTTTTGGCTATTTGAACTCATGTTGCTAACTCCTCTTTACCAAGTTACAAGAGTTATAATGTAAAATAATTAGTGGTTTGCGTATTATCTAGATCACACACATAAAAAGACACATCCAATGATGTGAAGTAGTTACATAGGTCATAACACAAGGTTGATGAAAATTTGGAACCATTCCTATACATATCCTTGACTGGATACTTACATCATAAGTGAACACTAGCATTGATGTTATTGTCCCTGATTGACACAACTATCTAATAGATAAAAACAATCAAAATATAAAATGAACAAGGTCAAGATCTTTAGGGAAGCCCTATGTTGATTCTTGATGAATGTCATATTTTAGAATAGAACAACCAATAAGATATGCTCTCTTTTATGCCTTCACTAATTTTTACATATTGTATTATTTCACATGATTAAATGAATTATATTGTAAAAACATTGCATTAAATTTCTAAACTATAAAAATTATAATATTGCATTCAAACAACTTTATTTCATGTATGTTTCTCTTGTGAATCCAAAAAGCATAAAAAATTTGGTGAATTGGTCCTCTTTTTATTGAGCCAAAACCCTAGTTTGCATATTAGGGTTTTCACCTTCTTCAAAAGTTAATATCACATTTTTTAATTTTATTTTTAGATATAATTTCTATCTTACTTACATGGGCTTAGCTTAGGAATGCTTAGTTACATTATTTCTTTGGCCCTAGTGGTTATGTGTTTCATTATTGTCTTTAACATTGCAAACCTTATGGCATCACTAGTAGAATGCCATTTATGGAATATCCATTATGATATTTAATTTGATCCACCTGATGATCAATACATTACATATGAAGACTTAGAATAACACCAAAAACATGATAAAACCTCTTTTTCTTAAAACTATAACAATGAAAAACTAATGTTGTAAATGCAAATGTAAATGACCAAGGTAGTGATTATGATATTTCTACTTTTGGATATGATTGTGATGACATCCCTCTTGGTTATGACACTATTCCTATTCCTTTATTTTATTATGACTAAAAGTTACTAGATACACAAATTGGAAGAATTCATAATGATGAAAAATAAAGTATTGCATGCATATCTTCTTTAGTTCCTTCATAAAGTGAGTATGCTTCCTCCCATTTAAATAATACACATGTTGAAAACATTGAATTTTCCTCCCCTATCTCTCATGATGAAAACATTGATGAAATCAAGTGTGTGCCTCATTCCCATAGTAATATTAATGTTGAAAATTATATACCCTATTTGGATGATTCAAATACACAAAGCCAAAATTTTTCTTCCTTTCTAGTGTGTGATGAGAAAAATACATGTACTATGTTTTCCATTTTCTTGCTCGAGGAAAAAAATGAGAGTGAATCTAACCATAATAAGGAATTACATACAAAACATGCATTTTTTGAGGACAAAAATAAGGTTCGAAGTATATTTCATGTATCGTTTGTAAATATCAAGTCATGTAAAGCAAAGAGAATCAAAACTAGCATTGCATCTTCTCGCCCTCCTTTAGAAAGAAAAGCCAAAAGTGAACATTGCATTCTTCCCCCTCATGATGTTGTAAATCAATTAAATAATGTTTCTTCCCTTCCATCCTTTGAAATTTTTGATACATAAGAGTAAATTATTAAAATTCATTTCCCCCCCACTCCTATTCAATGTCAAGCGATTTTTGATGATAATAGTACCAACTTCTATGCAATCTAACATGATATACTCACCTCTTTAACCATGGATACACCTTTACAACATGAAATAAAAACATGTGATCATTCACCCATTAATAGTGAAAAATATTAAATTATTCTTATGTTCTATGTGCATGGTAATTTACAACAATTAACAAAAACTTCAACTTCTTATGATATATTATCTATCTGATTACCATGGGAGATTTTCAACAATAATTCATAACTCTTAAACTATAAACTTATTCTCATGAGGCTATTATTAAGGAGAATACATCAACAGAGCAACCTATTGGTAGGAGTTTATTTGAGCATCCTTATCCTTCAAAATTTATTATTACTAAGTTCATATCCTTCAATGGTGAAGGGGACCTTGCTATTCACCTATAATAATATATACATTACTTTAAACATTGGGCCCAAAATGGAAGCATGATTTTAAAGGATTTTCATCATAACTTAACTTAAGGGGCTATTGATTGGTTTTATAGTCTTCCAAATGGTTCATTATCAATTTCAAAAAAACTTGAATATATGTTTATATCACATTTTCATCACTATACCTTACCTAAACTACCATTGGAACATTTGTAAACATTGACATAAATAAAAAATGAGTCTATATAGGACTATATTATTTGATTTCAAAATGCTCTGTATTCCTTAACTTATATACCCTTAGATTTTAAAGTATAATTTATATTTAGTAGAGGTCTTCTTTCTCCACTTAGATAAATAGCATTGCATAATCCCTTTTCTTAATTCAAAATATTATATTGGGATGTGCACAAACATGCATGTACTCTAATGAATACTCAAACCAAGTTGTCAATCTCTTCATAAAAAATAGTGCATAAAAAGAGTCATGTTTTAACAAAAAATAAACAAGTCACAAAATATCATAAACCAATTCAAAACTCTTCTATAAAACCAATAACATATGAAAAAATCCAAATGATAAAGGTCTTGAAAAAAGGGAAGGAAAATGCTTATAAGATATTTCCCACAGTTAGACCATTTACCTCTACCAAACAATAACCTCTTCAGTTGATTGGTATTGAGACATACCACATGCCATATTGCAAACTTTATTGGATGAACTAATGATAACACTCCCTCCTAATTCACATTATCTACCACACCAATTTGAGAAGGCAAAACGACAACACTTTTATACTTACCATGGTATTAATGGACATCAAGATAATGAGTGTTTTGCTCTGAAGCAAAAGCATATATAGTTAGTTGATTGGGGAATCATTGCATATCAAAAATACATATCTAGACCTATTTTACATACTTTTACTAGAGGATCATCTAAGGGGGTTGAGTCATCGCATGATGCTTATATTGACATTTTAGTCTCACAAGCCAAAATGTCAACCCCTAACATCAAATTTTTTTGGTGACAACTATCCTAGCCTGATCATGGTGATATACTAATGGTAATGTCATTACTAGTCCATTGAGAGTATTTGAGCCTTGTTATAAATGTCACTGATGTGTTTAGGTCTACTAGTGTATTCATTGTGTCATGAATATCTTGAGTATTTTGGGTGAGGTGATAGTGATCATAGTAATCTTGGAGTGAGTAAAGAGAGTGTCAAGTTTTCTTTGAGGTATAATAAAAGTGTTTGAACTTTGTTTTAAGTCATGAAATGAAGGCTTATTAGTGTGTTCAATATCACTATCCTTGGTTTATTCATTTAAGCCTTTTCAAACCTCCATCACCCCTCCTTAAGCATCATATACCACTCAAATCACTTCATATGAGTTTATTTTCTTCAAACACCTTAGATAGGTGAAAGTTTTTTAATCTAAATTACATTAAAGAGGATCTTTAAAAGGTCTTACTCACGTTATATTACCACCACTATACATTTCATAGACTTAAAAGCCTATTTTGAGGCCCTTTCACACATTACCACTAGTCAAATGGGCCCCACATGCCAAATTATGTCTCTCTCACTTCTTCCTAAATATTTACTATTTAAAAAGGTTTCTTAACTCACTTTCCCTCTCATTTTCCCCTAATATTGGAGTTTAAAGTAAGAGATTTGAATAAAATGTAGGAAAAAACACCTTTTTAGGTATTTTCTGCACTTGTATGGATCTATACAGACCAATCCATATAGAGGAAGTTAGAATATTATAGGGTGGATAATATATGATGTCTCAAACAAGTTTCATGGTAGAAGGATGAAATATAGACCCAAAAATATTCCTCTTACTTCATTTACCTTCTTTGTAGACCAAGATAACCCTTCAAGTTTTTGCTCAAATTGTACAAAAGAGAGAGAATGGAGACCCAAGATCTTATCTAGAGGAATTAAACTAAGTAAAAATTCATTCATGGGAATTTATTTTTGGATTATCCCCCTGAATTATATGAACATTCCTTAACAACTCAAGAGATCTGAATGTCATCCTTGTCAGCACAAGCTAAGTAGAACATAATGGTTTTCATGATTTTTTAGCTTGTTTGGTCAAATCAATGATTGGTATAGTTTCCTCAGGTTTTGAAGGAACCTTTCATGGTATTTTAAATGTTTGAATCACATATGTGAGATTATGTAATCAAAAAACTTATAAACTATAACAATCTATAATTTGTAGATAGATTTGGGTAATGAACAAAGTGTTAAATGCTTTCATTAGAAGGAGTTGGAAATGTTGAAGGATTGATTAAGTGATTCAATATTACACATACCCCTTTGATAAAGGTTGGTATTCACATTATCCTCCCATATTATTTAGGTGACTTCAAGGAAAGAGCTCATATGCATATGAGGTTCATTGTGTGGTAGCATTGAATGTTTTCCAATGGTGCCAGTAGAACCTTCAAACATAGTAAAAAGTATGGAAGGAGGTCTTAGAGTCATAATATGTCATCATAATGTCATTGGGATTGGTTATATTAACCTATATGATAGCCTTATTAGGCCTATTAACAACCCTCCTTACCTCCAAGCTCACTCAGTTAGTCTCACAAATGTTAAGGTTGCTTAGCCAATATTAAGGTTTCTAAGAGATTCCTAGGTTTCACCTTTTGACTAAATATGTCCTTTATTTACCTCCAAAGTGATATGTTTTCATTGGTATGTGTTAGGGTCTTCAAGGTGACTATGAGTTTTCTTAGAATGGGTCTTATGCTTTATCTCATGTTATTTTCATATCCTTACCATTTAATGTTGTCTTCACTACCCCTTTTATTGTGTTTCAACCCTACCTTCATATTCCTAACCCTTGATCATTCCATAGTCATCCTCCTCCACCCATCCACCCTTCCCTCCAAGTTTTATCTATGTGAGACAAGCCTATATACACCTTGTAACACTTAAAAACCATGAGATCATGGAAGGTTGGATCTATGTAGATCATTTGCCCTACTGAAGTAGTAAAATAACACTTATAACATTAAATACAATAGTCACCTATAGATAGTCTTTTGGAATGGTATGAATAAAATAGAGGTGACCAAATAGGTGAAAAGTTAAGTAGAAGATGAAATAAAAACTCTATAGGCATTTATGAGGTCTCTATGCTCATTTAAGGTCTTCACTCCATAGGGTACTCAATCTGTACAGAGGTGTCTCATGAACACCTATAACCATGCTAAGAGGAGATGAACCAAGTGTAATACAAGGAGAACCTTGAGACCTTAATGAATATATTTAAGTGAATGGAACATTAGAAAACCTTGATTGGAAAAAGGGTTGATTTAGGATCTTCTCAACAAGATCATTAGGTTAATATAAAGTCAAAATCTTAAGAGAGAGATCTACAATCATATCTACAAACACACTCAGTCATGAGCCCAACAAGTGGGCAGAATAATGGTTGAATATTTCCAAGGTAAGTGAAGCTTCAAATGAGGTCATGAAATACATAGAGACCATTTAAATTCAAATCATGGAGTCTCAAAACTCAAAGGATAAATATGACCTAACCTTCATGTTGAAGACTTCACCTAGAATGATATGATTGCCATAATTATCATTGAGATGGAGAATATAAGGTGACCCTATGCTTAAAATGTGCTTGATGAATCATCAAACAATGACAATGGAAATATCATGGTTGATAGTGTTAGTAGAGATAAAGTCTTGATAAAGTGGTTTGTAGCCTATATAGTTAAAAGTGACCTATACGCCCCAGTGTGTAGGTCCTTATTTTGATCAAACCATCATTATATTAGCATACAAACCAAGATGAGGTAGCCTAAAAGGAAAAGAGTGGGAGTATAAGCCTAATAAAGAGGAAGAGATGTTGGGGAATTCTAATATCTTATCTAGAGATCCAATCAAGATCCAAAGGCTATTGGTAGAGAAGGCAAATTCTAGATGCTAAGACACCGTCAAATAACTCTAATAGGCAAACTATAGTCTTACTTAGAGGGTCAATCATGATAATACCTAAATAAGAAACAAAGGTAACTGAATGAGTTTTAAATTTTGATATAGAGTACACCTAATCCAATGCTTAAAAGAAGTCAAAATGTTCATGACAATCTAAATAGTCAACACTCACAATCAAATACTTAAAAGCTAGTTTATAAAGAGTTTGTAGTATCAAGTCCTTGAAAAGTGTGATCACACCTTAAAAATCAGTAAAAGTATTAATTTTAACTATATTAATCTTCTCATGTTATCCTCAAGGTTATATCAATAATGGAGACATTCACTATTCTATCTCAGACAGACCCTAGTATGTTAGTAGTCTTAGAGAGAGTGTTCAAGTGAGCAAATTAGAGATTTGAGAACTAAACAGGGAGCTTGAAATTGATGAAGGAGTTTTAAGAAAATTAAAGATGATGATAAGTCCTCATTTACTATGTGATATTGATGACACTTAGATTTCAAATCAAAAGGCTTTGAGGATTACTTAGGAAGATGGGCATGTGCATTATTGATTGATGACATTCACATGTTTTGAACGTTGTTTGAAGATGTCAGAGTAATTGATATGAAGGTAAGATAAATGAGATAGGTATATCAAAATTTCATGGTGAGAATAACCTTAGGTGAATTATAAGGCACTAAAACTTAGACCTCAGGGTTTTCCAGTCTTACCTGCATACAAACCCTAGGCCAAGTTGAGAGTACATAAAAGAGAAGAGTCAAAATTTGGTGATTAAATAGAGTTAAATAAGGTTATATATTGGTGAAAACAATGTTTTATGATGATATTGGAACCCTAGACTACCTATAGGTTCCTTAAGCCTCTAATGCTTAGTCTAGGCCTGTTTGGCCTAAAGGCCATAACTAAGATTCAAACCTCACACCACCATAGAAGCATAATCAGACCTCTTAATAAAATAAAAATATATGATAAGATATAATATGTGGTTTTAGGTCTTAATAGAGTGATTTAAATTAGATAAGAACATGGTAAATATCAATTTCAATCTCAAGAACCATCTTGAGATAGATAATATGCACAACCAATTCGAGCCACCTATTTTAGTGCTTGGATATTTCACCACAAAAGGGTTTAGGTAAAATTATTTTAGTAGGGATTAAGGAAACTAATAAAATTTAAATTAATGGAGGATTGAGCTAGATTTATGGCCCACCTTAATGAACAAAAGTTAAGATTGCTAAGCTATTCAAACTGCCTATAGAGGAATATAATTCACTTCTCTACATACTTATCTTGGCAAAATATTTGCATGGGAACCCAAGATTCTTAGAGAAGTTGAAGGGGAAATTTTAATTAAAATTCATGGTAGGATTTTTTAATTTAGGTGTTCGTACTCTATGAATCATTGTTAAGAGTCTCAGATACCCAAAACCTCTCTAAAATCCTAAGCAAACCTAATTTTGGAAATCTTGATATTTTAGCATCATAACACCATATAATTGACTAAAAATCAACTATAACATCAAGTAAACTAAAATTAGGACATAATAATGGTACATGATTGTAGGAAATATAAATGGAAGTGTCATAATATTATTCTTTTCTAAGAAATTGAATAGAAAGGGATGTGCAATGTTGTTATGAGAGATGTCAATCATTTGGATGAAAGGTTTAACACTTATTATATCTTATAAATCCATAAAAGTATTAGAAACATGCATATAAATGCATTTTTGGGTTCCTTCTAAAGAGCCAGTCTACAGAAAGGAAAGACATGATGATATAGCCAACTAGTTTGACACAATTGTAGATGTTTCTTACTAAAAAGGGCTCATGTTATGATGTAAAGAGTTGTTTAAAACCTAAAACTCATCCTTATATAGGTTATAAATCTCTCATATATGTATTTCATGGCTTCTAAAAACCAATAGTTAGGCTATTAGGCCTAATTGGCCTACTTGATCAATAAGAAATGTGAAGATTAGCATAAAATGTTGATGAAATGAGTTAATGAATATGTAATACACATAATAAATTATGATTTTAATGGTTAAAATTCACACTTAATGGCAATTAGGGAGAGTGGGGAAGTTATCAAGCCTCATTGGCCTTTGAAAGGGAGTTACATCACTAAATGCCTCATGTAGAAGGCTTTTACTAAACCTCTTTCAATGTTGGTAACTGATGAAAGGAGAATAATTTGGTAAAGAATGGTGTGAATGGAATATTAATGAGTAAAAATTTACTAATAATAGGCATCAACACTCCAAAGAGCTCATTCAAGGCACCTATTCAACAATGAGAACAATGTATGAAAGGAATATGGAGAAAATGTTGAGACTTGTAACTTATGGTGGAGTAAAGGAAGATTAGTTATGACCATTTATCCAATTTTTCATGCCAATTTATATTATTTCACTCTCCCACCTTTATAAATATTTAGGCCTTGCATCCCTCAAGTTGGTATGAGGAAACTCTACTAGGTTTTATAGTTGCAAACCTATTGGACTGATGAATGGAACATTGTAGCTTCTTCATGATCAATAATTAGTGTGTTCATGATTATTTTGATATGAATATTTGTGTAATATTCCATTTATAGGTACAAGTTTCACCTAGGTATTGACAAGATATATTAGTAGGTTATTTAGTGTGTTGTGAGTTTGATGGCTCAAGTTTGAAGTGGAAGTATGACTGCAAGTGCCTTGAACTAGGTATTATTATCATTACCCTCTTACTTTAGTCATTAAAACTAACCTGTAGGTGAAATATTATTGCTTATAAGCCATTGAAGATAATGTTTGAGATCTATGCATTCTCCACTAGTGTGGTTAAGAGTCCAAAGTTGAGTGGATAAGTGAGTATGTTGGTTCATCACCACCCTTTAGTGTATATTCCCTAATGAAATATCTTTACCCTTTTCATTCCGATATATTTAGGTGTTAGAGAGGGAATTAAATTGATAAATAAGGGGAACTTGCCCCATAAAACTAGAGGTTTAGCTTAGACAATAGGTAACCCATAGCCTATAGGTCAATCCCATGTTAGTTTAAGTGTGAGGTGGATGTAAATAGTCTACTTCAACTGGGTGCAACTTAGGTAGATAAATTTAATAACACACTCTATGGGACAATAATTAAAGTGAATTAAGTCATAATTTGATAACCTTGGAAGACATCTAGAAGCTAAAGACACTCACTTGCAGCTTTGCAGTCATATTGAGTAACTTCAAACATGTTTGGAAAGGATTTGTAGTCAAAATTCAAGTTTAGAGACATCATAACATCATTGTTATAGAGGTAAGGAAGGTCATTATCATATTCATGTTGTTGTGCATATGTTATCTAAGGAGTCATGTTAGCCTATGTAGAATTTTTTTATCATTCACTTCCCTATCAACACTACCATAACCCCTATGAGCGTTATGTTTACCCTTATCTAACTTACAATGGACCTCATTAATGTGAAGACTATAAAATTTATTTTAAACCTCCACCTACTTGTAAACCATATTATTCTCATGATCAATCATGGTACTAATCTACTATCCCTTATAGTCAGCGTACACTAAGTAATGATAATATGAACCTAGAGATTGAAAAGCTAAGGAAGGAGAGAGACAAGTTGAAACAATGCCTTAGGTAAAAGAAAGAGATTGAATACAAATCCTTTGTACATCAACAAAGCACCCTTAAAACTGAGAACAATATATGAGGGTAGGCAATCCATCTCCTTTCCTCACCTCTATGGTCATTAGATACTTCTTAGTTCACAACTACTTGTTTGATGATAAGGATAGAATTTTAGTTATCCCTAAGCTAGTGGCAAATAATCTGAATTTGGTGTATGATCCTACCCCTAACCTCAAATTTCATTGGAATGTATCTCCTATGAGGACATTTGGCATTGTCAAAAATCTTCAACTCACCCTTCATGCCTACCCCAAGCTTTCAATTTCTCAAGATGTCATTGTTGTAGACTTGTTACCTCACTTTTCCCTATGTTTGTCTAGTGATTTTATGACCAAGATTGGGAGGGTACTTATCTAGTGACTTGTATTATATGGTATATAGACTTGGGTATGTTGTAGGGGTCAAAATTAGGTCTAGATCACTCTCCATATTTCATATTTAGCCTTACACACTAGCCACCTAAAATTATAATTATCTTCATCATATTACTCTAAATCAATATAATTTTTTTCAAGATCCCCTTAAAGATACCATGCCTTCTCATGATCTTATAGTAACTTCAACTTGGAAGTCTTCATGGGATAAAACACCTAACTATGTGATGCCTTCCCTTGAATGGGAGAGTTAGGAAGAGAGGGAAGGTATGAAATATATTTCAAGAGGTGTCTCATGTTTTCCAAGTATCCCATCAGACCTCCATGCTATAGCCATTCATAAGCATCAAATTATATCTTAATTTGATAAAAGAATTGATAAATTCAAAGAGAAGAGTGTGGTATCAAAGTGTGATGCTCCTAAGGTTAACAATTAGAAAAAAATCCTTGTAACTATCAAAAAGACTAATGATATGCATTTACCTCCCTCCCTATCCTCTAGTGAAGAATAATTAGATGCATTAAAAGTAGGGCTTAAACATCAAAGTGTGGGAGATAATCTATAAAAGTTAATCAATGAAGGGGTAGTCCTTCAATAATTTAATCATATTGCAACTACTGATGGATTTAAAGAATACCTTGATGAGTACACCTCGATAATTTATTACTAGTAAAGCATGATTAGGACTCTAGTTCATCCCTGTAGATCAAAATTTGAATATGAAAGAAAGATGGATGACATGGGGTAGTCATAATGCTATGATGGTTAAGTGAATGTAGGCAAAATTCATGTAACTACTTCCCTAGGAGATAATCAAGAAGATAACCTTCATGAGTCCATTATTGAGACTAAGAATATAAATTAGTTAGATGAACCTTAGAAGCATTTATACCATGAGTTAATTAATGAAATTAAACAACTTAGTATGGTAAATTTGAATGATGGAGTTGGAAGCAAGCATATGTTTCAAGGGAAGAAGGCAATGCAAGTTTAGAGGTACCAAGACAAGAACTTTTGCTTGAGTGGGTTAATGAGCTGCCATACCCAATTGAAGATGAATATGACCAACTTGTAGTAGATCAAGAACTTTTATATGACTCTATCCAAGAGTTGGAAATTAATGATCAACATGGTATTTTACAAGTAGACGGTAAGAATAGAAGTGAACCTTACGGATTTTCAATTGATCATGATGAGATGCCTTTTTGGGAAGACTTGGAAATATATTTCTTGAGTTTAGAAAATCCATCTCTACCCCATGAGGAGCTTGAGGAAGATCTTGTAAATAGCACTATGGTAGTTGACTACTTCGAGTGTAATGGGAAGAATTGTGAGTAACCCATGACTGAAGAAGAGATGAGACTAATTATGCAAGATATATGGATATGGCAAGAGTATGATTGGGTGCTTGACACACATGGTCAACCCATGTACCTAGGGATGGAGCCAAAAGGTCCAATTATTCTCCTAAGAGACCATGAACATGATAATGCTTCTAGTTACAAGTGGGAGTCCCAATCAACACATAACCATTTAACCTCATGCAACCAACTTTATCAAAGGACTTTCCATTTTGATCTTGGAAGAGAAATGAGGTGTGACTTAGTTAGTGGTTTTTATTAGTTTGTTATCTTTTTCTAATAAGTGATTATCACAAGCATGTAGATAGTTGTCTTATTGTTTTAGTGTCTTGCTTAGTTTGATCCCTAGGTGTTAGGTGTGTTTCTTAGGCTTAGATGTTGTTCCTTTATTTTCCTTGTTGTGTCTTGTTACTATTACAATCCTTGAAGTGTCCTTGAGTACTAGATTAGTATGACAATACATAAATGTGGTATTTCAAGTCATGGGTCATTCTTGAATCACTGGGCTCTCTAGACCAGTAGGTTGATCATCCATCAGAATTACCAAAAATGTTGACATTTTGGCCTCACAAGACAAAATGGCAACACCTAACATCAAAACATTTTAGGTAACAACTATCCTAGCCTACTCATGGTGATCTCTTGAATGGTCATGTAATTACTAGTCCATTGAGAGTATTTGAACCTTTTTAGAAGTGTTAATGATATGTTTAGGTCTGCTGGTGTATTCATTGTGTCATGAATGTCTTAAGTCTTTTGGGTGAGGTGATAATGATCATAATAATATTGGAGTGAGTAAAGAGAGTGTTAAGTTGTCTTGGAGGTTTAGTAAAGGTGTTTAAACTTTGTTTGAGGTTATGAAATGAAGGCTTATTGGTGTGTTCAATATCACTATCCTTGGTTTATTCATTTAAGACTTTTTAAACCTCCATCACCCTTCCTTAAGCATCACCCCTCAAATCACTTCATATGAGTTTATTTGATTTAAAGACCTTACAGTGGTGAAAGTTGTTTAATGGAAATTACATTAAATAAGGTCTTGAAAAGGTCTTATTCACATTATATTGCCACTACTATATGTTTCATAGCCTTAAAAGCCCATTTTAAGGCCCTTTTACACCTTGCCACTAGTCATATGGGCCCCATGGGACAAATTGTGTATCTCTCACTTCCTCCTACATATTTCCTATTTGAAAAATTCTATTAACTTATGTTCCCTCTCATTTTACCATAAAATGGTGGTTCAAAGTTAGAGATTTGAAGAAAATATAGGAAAAAACATCCTTTTAGGTGTTTTTTACACTTATACAAACTTGTACGGACCAATCCATATAGAGGAAGTCAGAGGATTGAATGATGGCTCATATATGATGTCTCAAATAAGTTTCATTGTATAAAGATGCAATAAAAACCCAAAAGCAGTCCTCTTACTTCATTTAACTTCTTTGTAGACCAAGACAACCCTTCAAGTTTATGTTTAAACCGTACATAGGAGAGAGAATGGAGGCCCAAGCTCTTATCTAGAGGAAATACACTGAGTAAAATTAAATTTATGGGAATATGTTTCTAGATTGGACCCTTTGAGATATATGAACATTACTTAACAAATTAAGAGATCTAAATGTCATCCTTGTTCGCACAAGCCAAGTAGAACATAATAGTTTTCATGAGTTTCTAGCTTGTTTGGTCAAATAATTGATTAGTTTAGTTTCCTTAGGTCTTGAAGGGACCTTTCATGGAATTTTCAATGTTTGACTCACATATGTGAGCTTATGTAATCAATAAACTTCCAAACTATCACAGTCTGTAGTTTAAAGATAGATTTGGGTAATGAACAAAGTGTTGAATGCTTTCATTAGAAGGAGTTGGAAATGTTGAAGGATTGGTTAAGTGATTCAATATTACACATAAAACTTTGATCAAGGTTGGTTTTCACATAGCCTCCCATATTCTTAGGGTGACTTCAAGGAAAGATCTCATATGCATCTAAGGTTCACTATATGTTATCCAATGGTGCCAATAAAGCCTTCAAACATAGTCGAATGTATAGGAGGTGTTAGAGTCATAATATATCATCATCATATCCTTGGGATTAGGTATATTAAGCTCTATGATAACCTTAGAAGGCCTATAAATGACCCTCCTTACCTCTAAGCTCACTTAGTTTTATAAATGTTAAGTTTTCTTAGCTAATATTAAGGTTTGTTGAAAATTCCTAGGTTTCACTTTTTAACTATATATGTCCTTTATCTACCTCCAAAGTGATATGTTTTCATTGGTATATGTGTTAAGGTCTTCAAGGTTCCTATGAGTTGTCTTATAATGGGTATTATGATTTAGATCATGTCATTTTAATACCCTTTCCATTTCATGTTATCTTCAATGTCCCTTTTACTATGTTTTAACCCTACCTTCATGTTCTTACCCCCTGATCACTCCATAGTCATCCTCCTCCACTCATCATCCCTACCCTATAAGTTTAAACTATGTGAGATAGGCCTATATACACCTTTTTACCCTTAAGAACCATGAGATCATGGAAGGTTAGATCTATGCAGATCATTTTCCCTACTGAAGTAGCAAAAGAACACTTACAACATTGAATACAACATTCACCTACAAATAGTCTTTTGGAATGTTATGATTGAAATAGAGTTGACCAGACATGCAAAAATTAAAGTAGAAGAAGAAATAAAAACTCAAACAACATATATGAGGTCTCTATGCTCATTCAAGGTTCTCACTCCATAGGGTACTCAGTCCATATAGAAGTGTTTCATGAACACTTACAACCATGCTAAGCGGAGGTGAACCATGTGCAATACAAGGAGAACCTTGAGACCTTAATGAATATATTTAAGTGAATTGATCATTGAAAACCCATAATTAGCACTAGGGTTGATTCAATATCTTCTCAATAAGATCATTAGGTTAATCTAAAGTCAATATCCTAAGAGAGACCTACAATCATATCTATAAACAAACTCAGTCATGAGCCTAAGAAGTGGGTAGAATAATGATTAAAGATTTTAAAGGTAAGTGAAGCTTTAAATCAGGCCATGAAATACATATATACCATTTCAATGCAAATCATGGAGTCTCAAAACTCAAAGGACAAATATGACCTAACCTTCATGTTGAATTCTTCACCTATAGTCATATGATTGCTAGAATGCTCATTGAGGTAAGAGAATCCAAGGTGACCATGTGGTTTATGAATAATCAAGTAGTGAAAATGGAAATATCATTGTTGAAATTATTTGTAGAGCCAAAGGATTGATGAAGTGGTTTGTATCCTACATAGTCAAAAATAACCAAGGCCTGTAGGTCCCTATTTTGATCAAACCGTCATCAAATTAGCATACAAACCAAGTTGAGGTGGTGTAAAAGGAAAAAAGTGGGAGTATAAGCCTAAAGAAGAGGTAGAGATGGTGGGAAATTATAATATATTATATATAGATCCAATCAAGATCCAAAGGTTGTTGGTAGAGAAAGCAAATTCTAGATGCTAAGACATAATCAAATGACCCTAATAGGCAACCTACAGTCTTACTTAGAGGGTCAATCATGTTTAGACCTAAATAGGAAAAAAAAGAAAGTGAATGAAGTTTGAAGTTTTATTTAAGATTAAAACTATAAAAATGATTAAGAGAAGTCATAATGTTCATGACAAGCCCAACATACATAAGAGACATAATCAACACTCATATTCAATGTTTAAAAGCTAGTTTAGGAAGAATTTATAGTATTGAGGCCTCTACAAGTTTGATCACACCTTCAAACTTGGTAAAATTATTCATTGTAAATAAATTAATATTTTCATGCTATCCTTGGATTTATATCAATAGTGGAGACATTCACTATTCTATTTTAGATAAACCCTAGTATGCTAGCAGTCTTAGAGAGAGTGTTTAAGTGAGGAAATTGAAGATGTGAAAACTAAACAAGGATATTGAGATTCATGAATTAGTTTTAAAATAATTAAATATGATGGTAAGTCCTCATGTACTATGTTATATTGATGACACTCAGATTTCAAATCAAATGGCCTTGAGGACTAGTTAGGAAGACATGCATATGCATTAGTGATTTATGACTTCCACATGTTTTGATTGTTGTTTGAAGATATTAGAGTACCTAATAGGAAGGTAATATAAATGAGATAGGTAGAGAAACATTTCATGGTGAGAATAAGTTTAGGTGAAGGAAAAGGCACTAAAACTCAGACCTTAAGGTTTTCCACTCTTTCCTGCATACAAACCCTAGGCCAAGTTGAGAGTACATATAAGAGCAAAGTCAGAATTTGGTAATTAAATAGATCTATAAAAGGTTGGATATTGGTGGAAACAATGTCTTATGATTATATTTTAATCCTAGACTACTTACAAGTTCTTTAAGCCTTCAATACTTAGTCTAGGCCTATTTGGCCTAAAGGCCATAACTAGGCTTCAAACCTCACACCACCATGGAAGCATAACCATACCTATCAAGTAAATCCAATGCATTAATAATATATATTGAGGTGGTTTAAGGTATTATGAGAGTGTTTTAGAGTAGATAATAATAGGGGAAAGATCAATTTCAATCTCAAGAACCATCTTGATCTTCATAGTATGTATAACCAGTTTAAGTGACCTATTTAAATGCTTCGATATTTCAATATAGAAGGGTTCAAGTCAAATGATATTAGTGGATATTTATTTACATAATATATTTTAAATTCATGGAATATTTATTTATATTGAGGGTCCCACCTTTATGAACAAAGGTTAATATTGCTAACATATTCAAACTGCCTGCAGAAGACTACACACCCATTTCTCTACGTACCTTTCTTGGCACAATATTTGCATGGAAAACCAAAATTATCAGAGATTTTTTAGGTGTTAATGTACTTAAAATAAATTATAAGAGTTTTTATTTATGTGTTCATACTCTATGAATCACTTCTAAGTGTGTTGGATACCTAAAACCTCACTAAAACCCTAGGCAAACCTAGTTTTGGAAATATTGATATTTTGGAGTCATAACACCCTAGAATGGCCTAAAAAACACCTATAAATTCAATTAAAATCTAAGGAGGACCTAGTAATGGTACTTGATTTTATATAATTTTAATGAAAGTGTAATAATATTATACTTTTACAAACAATTAAATAGAAATGGAGGTATAGAGTTGTTCTAAGAGATGCAAATCATTGGGAAGAAAGGTTAAACAATTATTTTATCTCCTAAAGACATTAAATGATAAAAAACATGCATATAAATTCCTCTATGGGTTTATTCTAAAGATCTAGTCTTCATAAAGGAAAGACAAGGTGATATAGCCAGCTAGTTGGACATAATTATATATGTTTTTTGCTAAAAAGGGATCATGTTATGAGGTAAGGAGTTATTTTAGACCTAAAAATAATCAATTTATAGGTTATAAAGTTCTCATATAGGCATTTCATGGCTTCCAAAAACCAACAATTAGGCTATTAGGCCTAATTGATCTTTTTGGCCTAGTTGATTAATAAGAAACTTGAAGATTATCATAAAAGGTTGATGAAATGAGTTAATTCATAGGTAATATACCTAGTAAATAATGAATTGAATGGTAAAAATTCAAACTTCATGGAAATTATGGAGAGTAGGATAGTTATCAAGCCTCATTATCCTATGAAATAGAGTTACATCACTAAATGCCTTATGGAAAAGGCTTTTACTAGACCTCTTTCAAAGTTGGTAACTGATGAAATGAGAATAAGTGGGAAAATGGTAGCATGCATGGACTCTTAATGAGTCAAAATTTACTAAGAATAGGCATCAATTCTCCAAGGAGCTTATTCAAGGCACCTATTCAAGCATGAGAATAATGTATGAAAGGAATATGGAGCAAATGTTGAGACTTATAACTAATGTTAGAGTAAAAGAAGATTAGTTATGACCCTTTATCTAATTTTCCATGCCACTTTATCTTCTTGTTATCTCCCACCCTTATATAAATTTAGGCCTTATGGCCTTGAGTGACATCCCTCAGGCTGGTATGAGGAAACTCTAACAGGTTTTATACTTGAAAACCTATTAGATTGATGAATGAAACATTGTATATTCTTCATGATTAGTAATTAGTGTGTTCATGATTTTTTTGATATGAATAGTTGTGTAATATTCTCTTTACAATTCCAAGTTTCACCTAGGTATTGACAAGTTTTCTTAGCAGGTTATCTAATGTGTTGTGAGGTTGATGGCTCAAGTTTGAAGTGGAAGTATGAATATAATTGCCCTAAACCAAGCCTTATTCTCATTATTCTCTTACTTTAGTCATTCCAAATAACCTCTAGGTGAAATATTGTTGCTTATAAGCCATTGAAGATAGTGTTTTAGCTCTATGCATTGTCTGATAGTGTGGTTAAGAGTCCAAAGATGAGTGGATAAGTGAGTATGTTGGTGCATCACTACCTTTTAGTGTAGATTCCATTATGAAATCTCTTTACCCTTTTCATACCAATACATTTAATTCTTAGAGAGGTAATTTAGTTGATAAATAAGGGGATCCAACCCCATAAAACTAGAGGTTTGGCCTAGAAAATAGGTAACCCACAACCTAAAGTTCAATCCCATGTTAGTCCTAGTGTGAGGTGGATGTGAATAGTCTATTTCAACCAGGTGCAACTTGGGTAGCTAAAAACTCCTTATGAGGAACACATGGTCCATCTAACTTCACAAAATATGACTACTAGTAGATATCCTTCCCGTAGTATACTTTCTCCCAAGATTGATCTCTCCCACATTGATCCTACCAAGGAATAATTGGTTGATTAGGTCCTTCATAAAGAGACAGGGAGAAGATCAATATATAAAATAGATATTGGTACCTAAGAAAATATATATAACTTCATAAGACATTTATATAGATACTTTAGAGATAGTTATAGAAGCAAAATTAATAATCCCATTACCACATGATCAATACAGTCACGTTTTCTTATTTTCATCTAGAGCTCATTGCATACGGTGATTTATTTATTGATAAGATAATACAAACATTTCAAAAATGAATAATTTGTAACACAGTCTACCTAATCTTAACATACACTATGAAAATATATAAAATTAAAACTATATAATGAGAAATAAAGAATTAAATAGTACACATCCATTTGAAACCAAATAAAACCATGTGATCAATATCATATATATATATATATATATATTTAAGTTGATACAATATTTATACAAATAAACATATCAATCATATGTTGGGGGCATATCCACAAGTGTGTACTCTTGGTCACTATCAATAACCACAAACCTAATGCCTATAGATGTCAATGCATTTGGATCCAACTAGGGCCCATGTGCATGAGATATCATGTGTACTCTCTCCTCAAAATCACCTAATATACGAACTCTAGACAAAATTCAAACATGCATATCTTGAGCATCGGTTATCCAATTTCAAAATCATAAGCTATGTTGGAATCTAAACAATGAGCTCTTCCATATTATACCAAATTTTAAAGTTTACAAACTTTACCAAAAATCACTAATGTTTTTACTACATAGATATTCTACTAGATTCTAAATACTACCAAAAAAAATATTATAAATTGTTGTCCACAATACTTTCAAAATAATATCAAGTAAATTGTATTGAGCACATTATTAGTTTTCCTTTTGAGAGGAGATACATAACACACTATATATCATATCCTCCCAAAAGGGGGGAATCTTAGTAGGGGCATGTTTATAAACATGTTCTACATAATTGACTATAGTTTTCACATTCTCTAGATTCAAAGGGGGAATGCTTTATAAGCATGTTATCCACACTTATTTTCTATTTAACACCTCTAGATTACAATAGGAGCATGTTTAGGAAGCGTGCCCTCCACATTGGTACTTATTTCATTTTTCATATTTCTACATATATAGTGGGGGCATGCTATGGAATCACGTTTTCCATAGTTATACAGTCTTTAAATTGGCAAAAATACACAATATATGATTCAACTTCATAGTTGTGGCAAAATTCTATACATTGGTACCATTTTTTATATATAGTTTCAGTATAAGACATATATAAGGTGCATATGATATGCCATGTGTGCATAATACTACAAAATTAAAAGTAATTTTAGATTCCAAAACTCTTTTATGGACTGTTCCCGCATCACATATGTTTATATATTGATACCCGATTGAAGTTTTATAAATTGTATTGAGCCTTATATATCTACAACAAGTTGATCTTATTTTTGGTGTGATTGGAGGGATTAAATCATCTAGTCTCACAAATTGTTTGGGTGAACTTGATTACATCAGTGACCCTATACCAATATTTACATATATATATATATTTTGTACTTGAGTTGTGCTAGTTAAGAAATAATACTTTCGATGGCCGAAACATCACTCTTCCTATTATGGGTTATGGGTATGATCACCTCCCAAATCTCCCAACTCTAGATACAACACCATAATTATGAAACCAACTTGAACACTAATAGGCTCACTCATTTACCTATCCATAAGGTGGATGAGGTTGCAAGCCTCTTATCTACTTCTTTAATTTTTGTTACTCTAGAACCATTTACTACATGATACATATATAGGTGTATTATATCCATGCTCTTTATTTATACTAATTTTTATTATTTATTACATACATATTACATATTTTGATTACTTTGTGGCATTTTCTTGGTTGCAGGTAATGTTCAAATAAAATGTTCAAGAAAAACTGAATCAAAGATAAGGTGTGTTGTCCACACCGCAATATGCATTTTCTTTTCCTTAAACTAGTAATTTCAAGTTTTCTTGCATTACTAGATTAAGGGGGGGGGTGTAAATTTAGACACATATTTTGGTAAAATTACACATATTTTTATCCTCCTTGTATGTATTTACCTTTTCACTGAGAATTAGACATCTAGTGATGCAGTCTCTTATGGACCTATTCAATTCTATCTTATTTCACTTGATTTACCTACCCTTTGGGATTATATGTTATGTTTATTTATATTAATCCAATGTATGCTAGGGATACCCACCTATTATTTCCTATTTTATATATATTTTTATCCCTTGGATACTTGCATCCACTAAGGACACTAGCATCAATGTTAAATTCTAACTATGATGTAACTATCCAAGCTAATATTTTTATACTTTTCTATATATTTAAATTTGTTAACATCTTATTAGCCCTCTGTGCCCATATTATGGTGGGATTTTCACATGTCACTAAGTTCTAATTCAAAATCAAAAGGTTCCTATATATACAAAGGTTATAGTCTAATTAACACACCTAACAATTTGATTTGGAAATCATCTAATTGGAAAGTAGTGTTTATTTCAAGCTATTAAATATCACTACAACACTAAATAAAATATCTGAAGTAGTTAAAAGGACAAATTTACTATTTCATTAGTTGTACCAAGGGTTACTAAGAGAAAAACCATAGAATTGCATTGTTACAATTTTACACACATGCTTAGGAGGGAAAACTACATGTGTGTTTAAGGCCATATTTGGAACATTGGCTATATAGGTATCACTTAGAAATAAACAAGGTTGCTAAGATTAGCTCAAATAACATTACTAACCCCTCTTTACCAATTTATAAGTGGTATAATGCAAAATAATTAGAATTTTGTTTATTATCTAGATCATGTTCATAAGAAGACATATCTAGTGATTTAAAACATTTACACAGGTCACAACATAGGTTTGATGTAAATTTAGAACCATTTATGGACATATCCTTGACTGGACACCTGCATTGAAAGCAAACACTAGCATCGATATTACTATCCTTGATTGACATAACTGTTTGATAGATAAAACAATCAGAATACATAATGAACAAGGTCAAGATCTGTAGGGCATCCATGTGATAATTCTTGATCATTGTCATATTCTAGAATAAAACAATGAATAAGATATGCTCTTTTTTTATCTTTTAGCTACTTTATACTTGATATATTTATTACACATGCTTAAATGAATTATATTGTTAAAGTATTTTATTACATTGCTAAAATTTGAATATTACAATATTGCATTCAATCATCTTTATTACTTGCATATTTCTTGTGAATCTAGATGTCATGAACACATTGGCCTAACACATTGACTATGACTAATTATGACTATTTTAACATTCTTATGTTATGTGGACATTTATTACATATATTTTGTAATTTATAGAACATTATTTATTGGTTTTTATTGAATTGTAATCATTCATGTAGTGTCTTATATGTGTATATGATATTATCTTATGTTGTTGATTATGACCATATATTATTGATGTCTATGTTGTCTTGATTATAGGTATGCAATAGATAAGTGTAGGTTGGATCTAGATGTTGTGTGTCTAGTGGCAAATATAGAGTATGGAGGTAAACCAAAAAAGTGATGCAATAGTGTACAAAACTTGAGCTAAGCCCTTTTTCTCTATTATTTTTATGATTTGAGTTGTGTTATCTCATTATGATTTTAGTCTTAGGTTCAGTTAGTTTTTTTAGTAATTTGTCTTTTTTTCCTTTTTGGTTAACTGAGCAACCAACCAAATATCTCAATGTGAATGTGGTTCATTCCAAATCGAAGATGAAATCTAAAAGTAGAACACAATGAGCATTATGATATAACTCAAAGGTTTTGAGACCTCAAATGAGTTTTGGAATCCTTGATTAAAGGCTAGTTTAGGCATGTGAACTAAATCTAAATTGAAATATTTAGAATGTTTAAGGATAACACCATGTCTAAAGAGTTTATTATAGGATTGAAGAAATTAATTTATATATATAGCACCTAAAAATAACTAATGAATAGGTTTGCATTATTAAAGTCCACAAGGGACTAGGACCTAAAATTATTGGGTCATGTTTGGAAGCTAAAACCATAAGTCAAAGGACTTAGGTCAAGGGCATGGTAAGTAAAAGTGAATAATTTTTAATATTGAATCCTAAGTAATAAACATGGGTTAATGATAAGGTTAATTGGGTAGGACAAGTTACCTAACCATAATTATGTTGGTTAACCTTAACAAAGTGATGATTAGGGTTTCATTTTATTTGGAAGGCTCTCGATGCATGTGTGGTAGCTTACATGGAAATTGGAAACATACATGAAGAGGTAGGGTTTTCTAGAATGGAAACTTTATGTTAGTTGAGTGTGGTTGTTAAATGGTGCTTGAATGCGTGGAGATTTGGAGTGGGAGTTCCACTTAGTAGAACTCATGTTTTTTTGAATGGAATAGTCATTACCAATAATGGATAAAGAGGTTGGTAACAAGAAAGATAAAGGATAAAATAAATAAGGAACAATGGAAGTGAAGAAGAGAAAGAAAAATTATGTGCATGCCAAAAAAACCCATTCCTAGTTCTACATTATGTTGTAAACTAAGTGATTTATTTGGCTAAATATTGTATTTGGTGTCTATGCATTACTTGAAATCAACAATGTAGAAGGTTTGGAAGAAATATTTCCTAAATATACCTATAAATTGTTTGTGACTGGCACTTAGTCAAAGATACATAGTAGGGTTAGATCCTATAATAAAGCCAGCCATAAATGGCAATAGGTAAAATGAAAAGGAGTCAAATGGACCTGGTGGGTTGCTCAGTTGCTTGAAATTTAACTTGGTTTTATATGCTTACTTATTTTGGGTTTACCCTAATTGTAGGTCTTTTGGATTTTGAGTTTTATATATTATGACTACCATTACCACAAACCCTTGGTTAAATGCTTGATTTGAGTATAGACGATTGATTCTTGAGACCCTTAGGTAGATGGTCATTACTGCATGACTATTATGGATTATTTGGGTGCTTTATTTTTATGACCAAGTTCTTACTTCCATCTCTAACTGATGGTTGGGTTGGATAGGGAAACTATATATGGTTGGGATTATCTCAAGTATGTGGATGAGTTTTTATTTACAAGATAGTCATTATGGAATTTATTATGTTAAAATTGATTTCAAACTCCTCAATTTTTGATGGAAAAGTGCCTTAAATGAGTTAATAAATATGTATTCATTTAAAAACAAGGTCTTCATTATAAGAATATGAATGCTTCTTTATTTTGGTGTATTCCCATAGGATTTGGATGAGTGCAATGTAAAATATATAACACTGGTTTCAATACAAAAATGTGTTATGAATCCTACAGGTATACTTTATAACTATTAAGGAGTATTTATTTGATAAAAATATTGGTATCATTCTTTTGTCTTAGCTAATCATTTTAAAAAGGGGGCCTGCAAATGATCACTGTGGATCTAGACCACTTATGAAATCCTTAAGGGGAATTGTATTTAGTAATATTTTCTATAAACAAAGTATTTGAGGATTTTTTTGGATGAGTTTTTATGGTGTATGGTATAGTGATTTGAATGCAAGTTTGAAAAGTAAAAAATATGGATATAACTTATATTAGCTTATACAACTGAGTTACATGTGACTGTCAACTTGATTTTTCCATACTAATATCTTCCTATTGAGATTTAAAATGATTGTATGTTTCTAAATAAAGATAAAGGTCTTTCAATATATATAATTTTTAATGTATTGGTAACTGGGTGTATTCTAGTTATCTGGTTCATTGTGTTGGATAACATGTTACATATAATCTTGTTTATTTACATGTTTTTTAAGTTCATTTTATGAGAAACTATATATGATATTGCATAACCATAAAAATAATGTTGAATGATGTTTATTAATTTACAACACATAATTAATGTAGGTAATATTGTGCATCATAAGGAGATATAATGGATGTTTTCATTATTCTCTTTGAAGTTAATAAATGAAATATATTTCATGTAGTTTGAGTTTTGATCATTTGAATAGTTGTGGACCATTAATGCTTAATTTTATGTTAATTTATATACATAGGATGACATGTATGAGGTAACCCTATTACTCTTTGCCAATCATGTCAAGATTCTTGTATAAATGTAAAGACAGTGCATGGAATTTTTATTGATGCATGTTTTCATAGTACATCATTGGGATGATTCATGTGGCTATTACATTAATTATAATTGTAAATGATTAGATGTTATTTCATACTATAAGGTAAAAGTATTATAACTTTGAAGCCATCATGTACTGAGGTAAAATAACATGTTTTTCTATGTTTTGTTTGTTGAACTCTTGGGGGCTTAGATTGTTAACGAAATAAAGGGAAATGAAAGAGTCTTAGTTCAAGACCAACCAAAGATTATTTTTATTAGATAAGGTAGAAAAAGATGGTTTTACATGGATCCAAAAACCACCAATGTTTAAGTAGAAAAGGTTAGAACTGAAGTCAAACAACAAAGCCACAACATGCTACAAAACATAGGTCTTCAAATAAACATAAAAAACACAACTTAGAAGCCTTAATAGAAATAAAACATGAAAAACTAAAAGATAGACTAGATTGATGATAAAATTTCTCTAGAGCTTACCTTATCTAGTAGAGTGGCTCATCTCATTTCCTTGGTCTTTAAACAATTATTGTGTTACTCTACCATACATGCATTTTCTTAGTCCTTCTAAAGGACCCTGCTTGGTATTCATCTATGGAGTCTTATGGATCCTTTTAGCTTTGAGAGTTGGCTAAGTGTCTTCAGTGGCTTCTAGTTTAGCATCATCATTGGTGAATTTTTTCTTAGGGGGGATTTATTTTTCATATTTTTATTTGAATTGGTTGGTCTTAAATTTCAATTCCTTTTATTATTTGATGAGGCTAGCCATGACTCTACCAATTTCCATTAATTTCTCTTAAAATGACCCGAGTTTCCTTTTTTTTTTCTTTGAATCTAGGTCATCCAAGTTGTAGAATATTTTGCCCTTATTCTCATTTTGTTCCTTCTAATAAATGGTTATGGTTTTGGGTTTTTTTACCATAGAGGTAGGGGTAATGTATCCTAAATGTTTAAGTGGAGATTTAAAGGTTTGGGTACTAGTAGAGGGAGAGGTGGGATGGGAGTAATTAGGGGTTAGGGACCTATCCTCCTTATTTAGAAACCAAAATTCCTCATCATATGGGTCTTCTATGGGGATATCAGGAAGAGATTTGCTACATAGGGGTTTTCCATGCTAGAATAGTAGGAAAATTAAACCTTGATGGATAATATCATTATTGTGATTTATATGGTAAGCAAGGGTTATGATTTCCAATGAATTAAGGAGATAGAAAGGAAAACTAATTTTATAGTTATATAAGTGATTTAGTACTATAAAATGATGAGAACATATTAGGATAAACTTACCTTCTAATGTTATTTACTTCATCATCTATAAGTAGATCTCCAACCATCGATGAGGTAAGTATTTACTCAAGAAACTCCTTTTTTATATTTAGTACTACTTCAGTGTATAAGAAAATTTTCATCAATTCTAATTTATGGATTTTATCTTTATATACTTTCACACCTTTGTAACTCATCTCGATTATCTCCTCTATTTGATCTTTAATCACCTCAATTTTTATTCCTCTCATTTTGACCAACTATTTATTCCAAGACAACACAATGTCCTTTGAAATATCCTTATTGTGCCATATAATTCTTTGCATATATTTGATTAATCCTCCCTTATGTATCTTCCTCTAGACTTATTTGTTCCCCTAAATTTCCATGTAGTAGAGAGGTTTAATTCTATATTTATCTCCACCCATTACCTCAAGAATATTGTTCTTTCTATTCTGGGTCAAATTTTTAACCTTCCACACCACAACCTCTAGCTTTTGATAATAGCCTAATATGATAGTTATATCAATTTTAGTGTTATATATTTGTATATTAGAATCACTAAACCAATAGGGATTAAATATTTTCATGCCAAGGATGTCTCTCTTATGTGTAATCAGCGCTCAAAGCTTTGATGGCACAAAATTTGAACCATTTATTAATAAATGAGCTAGGAGACTATATATTCATTCCCATATGACCAAGGAGGGGGATACAACTCCAAAGTTTGTTAAAGAGTCTATAGTAGAGTTACCCTCTCAAAAAATATTCTTGATAAATATCTTGTTAAAGGAGTCAATGATTCAATTAGCATTATCTATGATGGGATTAATGGTATGGGAGGGGATGGTTATATTGGAAAAAACATTAAGAATATTAAGAGAGTCCACCTTTATGGCCAATTTAGATATGTTGATGTAAGAGGAATGTTGTATTCCCCATAGGGTGGTCGTTACTTCCCTTTTTGTGTGTAATGAGCTCTCAAAGCTTTGATGGCACAAAATTTGAATAATTATTTTTGTGTTTAATAAATGAGCTAGGAGACTATATATTCCTTCCCATGTTACCAAGGAGGGGGATCCAAATCCAAAGTTAGTTAAGGAGTCTATGGTAGAGTTACCCTCTCAAAAAATATGCTTGATAAAGGTCTCCTTAAAGGAGTCAATGATTTAATTAGCATCATCTATGATGGGCTTAATGGTATGGGAGGGGATGGTTATGTTGGAAAAAATGTTAAGAATATTAAGAGAGTCCCCATTTATGGATAATTTAGATATTTTGATGCAAGAGGCATGTTTTATTCCCCATAGGGTGGCCATTACTTATGCCACATGATTGGTTTGGACATTGAGGGGACTCACATATGCTGCCATACCCTGCCCTTAGTGATCTTTGATAATGCTCCCCTCCAACATTTCCTAAATTTCCTTTAAAGGATACATCAAAGTTAAGATTTGACCATATGGATGGAGGATATGACAAACTAGTAGAGCATCCAATTTCCAATGATTTGGGAATTTCTAGAACCTAAGAAAGGTTCAATTTTAAAGGATGGTAACCTTAATGGGAGAGCCCATAACCTTATCATTTGGGGAGAATGTGTGCTAATTCTACAATGTAAGAGAGCATAAATTATGGAAAATGGATATGATATTATTCCCTTTATTATAAAATATACTATCATTCCTCACCTTTTAAATAGCCTAGAGAGAATTGGGTAGGAAGAAATGCCATAAGAAAGAGAGGGAGGAAAGGGCCCAGGTTGGTTTCCATTACATAATTAGGTCCATGAGTGAACCATGATAAACCTAAGAGATGATATTTTTTTGAATAAATAATTCCAATATTGAGGAGATAAAAGGGAAATATAGAATTAGGTGGTAGACTAACTCCTCAAAATATTTATAGAGTGAGCACCTATTAGGAATAACCATACCCCACTTGGCTAAATTATCAGTAGCAAGGATTTTATTGCAAACCACCAACCAAAAAGAGGTGTTGACCTTGAGTGTGAGGATCTTGGTCCATAGGGGTCACCAATAATCTAAGTCCCCCTCAAGATTTAGCTTGATAAAATAACCTATATTCATCAAGAAAGAGCCAATGTATTTATAAAACCAAATGAGGAGATCCTTTGGGAAAGCATGAATGTGAAAATGTTGAAGTTTCAAATTAAGCTCAAATAGGGCTTGAGAAACCTCCAAATTGATAGAGTCCAACTATAAAGGTTTTCATTGAGGGATACCATCCACATAGGCCTAGTAGTCTAATTCGATGCCCTAAAAAGCTTTTAACTCTAGATAGATATTATTTTAGGATTCAAGAGTCCTAAGGGGGTTTGGGATCCAGGGGTCATCCCAAAAGTCCATTGATTCCTTGTTTCTAATTTTCCACCTATAACCTTTTTGTAGGATTTTCCTACCACTAGAGAGTGGTTTACAAAAAGCTGAGCCATCATTGGGGCCTTCTTCTTAGAGGAAACTATCCTCATTGTTTCCTTATAAGTATTTGGCTTTGATAATATAAGTCCACTATTAATCTTCTTTTAGAACTTTCCAGCCCAATTTCATTAGGAGGTATTTTTTCATGCTTCTTAGCTTTCAATGTCCCAACCCCTATTAGACTTGGGGAGGCATGCCTTTCCCATTGAACTAGTGGGAATCTAATTTTTTCTTTAGATCCTTTCCAAATAAAATTGCATTGAATCTATTTTTTTCTTAGCTATTTTACTTGGTAACTTAAAAAGAGACATGAAATGGATCAAAATGCTTTGGATATTGCTTTTGAGCAACTATATCTTTCTTAATTGGGTCAATAGATGCCTTTTCTATCGAGATAATTTCTTTTGGATTCTATTTACTAAGGGGTTTTGCACATTAGCCTTCAGTGCTCCTATAAATAGTGGTATCCCTAAGATGGTAGAAGGAATATTGTTTAGCTGGAACCCAAGTATAGAATCCAACTTCTTCTAGAGTCCCAACGAGGTATTGATGAATAAAATTGAGATTTTATTATAATTGATGAATTGGTTAGAGAATTTTTAATAATCTAAAAGGATCCTTTTGATAGTTTTGGCTTCAACAATTGAGGCCTCTCCCAATAGGAAGGTTTCATTAAAAAACTACTTATGAGTGATAGGATTGATATTTTTGACCACTATAATTCCATTAATGAGTCCATGGTTCCTTGTAACATGAATATTAATTCCCATATTTTTTTCAAGTATGATGAAGAGATAGGGGATCCCCTTGTGTAAGCCCTTGACTAGATAGGATATAGCCTTTGGGTACCCCATTAATTAGTAATGAATACTTGGGAGTAAATATATAACTAAGAATGATATTTAAGAAGGAAATATTAAACCCAAATATTTTGAGGGTTCTATCTAGTAATCTCCAAGAGAATCTATCATAGGCCTTGTTCATATCTAATTTGATGAATGTACCATGTTTAGAGGACTTTGATGTAGAGTGAATGGCCTCATGCATTATGATTATTCCATCATTAATATATCTCCTGGAGATTAAGGCTCCTTGATTTTCATCTATAATTATTTCAAGGATGGGTTGAATTCTTTTGACCAAAGTCAACAAGAAAATATTATAAGCTATGGTGCATAAACTTATACATTTGAAATCTTTGAGCTGATTTGTCCTTGGATTTTTAGGGAGGAGAATAATAAAGGTGTTATTGATTTACCTCAAGACTATCCCTAATATAAAAAATTCACCAACCATAGTCTCCACTTTCATGTGTATGATATCCCATAATTTATAAAATAATAAAGGAAGCCATCGAGTCCAAGAGATTTAACTCCTTCCATAGAAAAACATCACATCTTTGATTTCCTCAATAAAAGGAGGATTTAAAATATTTAGTTTCTCAGACTGGGTAATCATCCTAAGGATGTTTTGCAGAAGTTTTTATTCCAAATTTCCATTAGGGAAGCCATTTTACTTCAATAAGTTCCTGAAATATTAGATAATTTGTTCTTCAATGTCCTTTGGGTCCTTAATTTTCCTTCCATTTTTGAGAACTAATTTAAAGATCAAGTTTTTGTTCCTATTTATAGAGGCCTATTGATGGATTTGTTTTTTTATTTTTGTCTCCTTCATTGAGACACAAACATCCATATATTTGTTTCTATAAGTCTTCTTCTTTAGCTTCAAGATTGTGGTATCTATTAAGAAGATATTTTCCCTTTAAGCTGGTTTGTTTGCTAGATCTATGTAGATAAAATTATTCTTATAGATGCTAAAGTTATTCCTCTATTTGATTATTTTGTGTGAAAATGTCTCCAAATACCTCCTTATTCCATATTTTTAGATTTGTCTTTAGGTGATTTAATTTCTTGACTAGTATAAACATATCCATTCCTAAAAATGGCTTTTTCCACCATTCGTTTATGGATTCATAAATATAAGGGTGATGTAGCCATATATTTTTGAATCTAAATAGGATATTTTTGTGTTTGGGATCTATATATCCTTAGGGTTAAGGTCCAATCTAAGCCTAAGTAATGAGTAAAGCAAATTGGTATAATGTAGGTCCTAGTTTAAGGAAACTACAAAGTTATCTAGTCTTTTCTGAATTAGATCTTCTCCAATTCTCCTATTTATCAATGTGAAAGGGTTTCCCTTGAGATCCAAATCTACCAGGCCTACCTCTAAAATAAAATCATTTAGTTTCACCATACTTTTAGATAAGTCTGATAGTCTACCTTTTTTTTTTCAATGGGGAAAGAGGGGAGTTGAAATCCCCAACCTCCAACCATTTCTAATATAGGCCAAGCTTCTTAAAATTCATTAGGTCCTCTTAGATTTTCCTTCTATATATTATTAAATTATGAGAATATATGCTTGACAAACTACATTCATCCTTAGTCCCTTTGTTTTTAAATAAAATTTCCATATGATTACTATTCTTTACAAGTACCTCCCCTTTAAGATCTTATAGGTTCCATAAGACTGCAATCCATCTGTAAGCTCCCTTTAAGATAACACTAATGTGATTTGACATTTTATACATATTATAAATACACTTCTTAAATAATTCTTCTAGCATTTTAGTTTGTTTCAAAATTAGTACTAAAGGATCATTTATATTTATCAGTTTTTAACTAATATTTATTTTTTGGAGTTATTTAGCCCCCTTATATTCTAAGAGACAAGTTTCATTTATTTAATCTAGTGAAATTAATTTTAAGGGGTTTTTGATTACCATTGGACATTTCGTTGGATGCATCCTTTTTCCTAGCAATCTAGTTGGGAGTCTTAACTACATATTTTGTTCCTTCTCTGACTTCAAATTTCTTTTTACTCTTACTGGTTTTCACCTACATCCAAATTTCTTCTTATAATTTTGAATCCTATGAGGGAGTATCCTTTGAACACTAGCCCCTTTATTTTAATGGAGAAACCAAGCTATTTAGGAAGCCTCACAATCCAAGAGTAGAGGGGCTTTGGGCAATACATTTATGAACAAAGGACTTCTATAGAGGAAAATCTCATTAGGGATGCCCATCATTAGATCTATTGATAAATAAATACATTAGATTGAGCCCGAGTCCCATATATTCCTCATTTTCACAATATTTTTCATGATATATAACTTCTATTTAGAAGGAAAGGGACATAGGTCTCCTCACTTCTTGGGACTCGTTTCCCTAGGACTAGACAAAATATTTTTAAAAACTAGAGAGTTTGTTATTATGAGACTGGGGGGTTGATTTTGTGGTGAAGTAACTATGTAGTTGATAGATGATAAATTAGGGTTTACCAAAATGATTAGAGGTTTAAAATGCCTAAGAGTACACACCAAGAAAGAGTCAGAGGCCTTTATAATTAGATCTACCATACCAACACCTCTGTTAGGAGTTGGTTTTCTAGTCCAAATAGATCTTGTTACTTGAAGGGAGTGCAAAATATTTGGACAATATTTTGACAAATGGTTAATAGTGTTATTATTAAAATTTTTTTTACTCTTGATGAGGGTGTTCAAGCATCCTCACAGACGTGATAGCATGGGAACTCTTCAAAGGTTAGGGGTGACCTTATAGTTAAAGAAAACCTTTAGATGGGGTTGGCTCCGTTGATGATCTCACCTATAAACTAAAAAATAAGCCTATTACTTGCAATGGAAAATGGATAGAGATAATTAAAATCACACTAAATTAGGGAGGTGATGCACTGAATTTATCTCCTCCACCTACCTATAATGCACTTAGAACATGAATGAAGAATAAAACTAATTACATAATTCAAATGGAGTCTCAAAACATGAATGTTTTACATAGAGGCTATAACATGATGCATAAACTAAGGGAGATGATCAAGATGGATAAAAGACACTAATGAATTCTTCTACTTTTGATCCACACAAGGCTATTGGAATCACTCTATGTAACTTGTAAGGATGACTAATGTATACACATAATATTTTCAAACTTTATCAATTATTGATGCTTTCTATCTTGTATAATCCGATCAAGTATCAATCTCTTTAAGTACAAACCTTAAGGGGTGCATAGGGAAAGGGGTGGGTAGACCATTGGTGTTTCACAAGATTATTGTTCCTTATTACCACTTATTATCTACATACCCATCTCATAAAACCATTTCCCTAAGCTTTGTCTCCTATTTTTCACCTTCATCTAGTCATTAACCACATTCATTATCCCTTACCTAACCTAAAACCCTTTTTAATATTTTACATTACACTATTAGCCCTATAAATCTTGTACTTTAACTGATAAAACTTATTAGGGTCTAGGTTAGCCCCTGGTAGACCTAGTCTGTGACCTAATTTATTTTTGTCAATAATGATACTAGGTTGACCTTGTCGCCCTAAAATTTTAGAAAAGATTAGTGTTAGATCAGCCTATATAAACACATCTATTTTATCATTTATAAAAGAAGAGAAGAATAATAAATATATATTACACATTTGATTAACCATCATTCTACTTGAGGAACATAACTTAGGGTTTCATACTTCCTTTGGAGATACAGATCTCATCTTGTGAAGATGTTTTTTGGATGTATTGATAGGTTGTGTAGCCTAGAGCTGATTTAACCTTACATACTAAAAAAAAATCTTGTAAATCACCTTGAATAAGGGATAGATTGAGACTTCATGAATTCATATTCAAAGGTAAGTATTCTTAACTTTTTTTATCCTTTGTAAGAGTATAAGCTATGCATTTGTATTTATCTCCCATGCATTAGGATTTTGTATACATTGACATAAGTATATGTATTCTATGTATGTTTACTTTTCATGTTTATTACCACCACTTTGTGCCACAAGATTTGGTGAGAACTAGATTAGACTTTGCTTTACTTATTATTAGTTTAGTGAATATGAAAACATAGGACCTAGTTAGGGTTATTACGTAGTTTTGCTTGAATGGAGGCTTTGAAACCCTCCCTAGTGAATTTATTATTGTAAGATCTAATTTGGATAGGTCTAGTGGATCCATATTGGTCATGACCCTGAATATCTAATGTATCCACAATTGGAAGTGTAAGTAATATTTATCTTCTTTGAGCTAAGATTGATTTATAAATCTGTTACATTTCCATTGCATACATTTTGGTACCGATGTGAATCTAACCCTTGCAGGTTTTATTTCACATTATAATTTTTATCATCTTATTGTATTTTTATATATTTAAAGTACTGTATCAAACTAGTCAATATAGTTCTAAATTTTTGTGGAAAAGTTCAACACACCGTTACATCCCATTTTACTCTGCCAGGTTTTAGTCCAATAAACTATTAACCCTTTCGCATACATGTCATTGCGACACATTGGATATGGTACATGTGTGTACATTTGTGTGAATATTTAGTCTTGAAATGATTTTAATTTTTATTATTTTCATGAGTAAATCAAGAAAATATATATTTTATTCTATGAATAAACTATTAAAATAAGTGTTTCATTAATGCATCTTTCAATAGGAAATCAAAATAGTAGTAATGGTATATTTAATTTATCAAAATAAATATTAATTATAATTTTAAATTATTTAATTATATTATATAATTATTAAATTATGATCTTCAATATATTATTTATGCTAATTAAATATGGGTATAAATCCTAATTAAACACGAGGATGAACACACACTTTAAAAGACTTATATGATATTTATCAAGTGGAGTTAATTATTAATTAGCAATGCATGAAATTTTTTGATGAATTTACTTAGAAAGGTGAAGTTGAGTTACCTTAATACTAACTTGGAAAATAAAGGGAGATAAATTGGAAATTTATTAGATAATTACTTGTGGGACTCCTAGTTAACTATTTGGAATAAAGCCTACAACTTTGGTTTCAAGTGGCATGGAAAAAGGGAAAATAGAAGTAAACGGTATTAAGGAAAGGGAAAGAGTTAGACATATGGAAGATACATGGGGAAAGGGAACTAAAAGTTGGAATAATAAAGAAGGCTGTGAAAGTGAAAGGGAAATTTTATTTGCAACAAAAAGGAAAGCATACCAGGTGGGTGTTGTACTTATTTTAATGGTGTATTTTGTATTGAAAGAATTTTGGATTATAGAGTATATTAAAATTAGGTAAATTTTGTGTATTTATAATAAAACCTATATAAATCTTGTGGGAAATGTATATAAAGTTGCTTTTATTATTTCCTTAACTCAACCATTGATATTCCCTTCATCATTCCCTTTTTGCAATGTTGTTATCACCATGCCTTGGGTTCAAACCTCCCAAAGTAGCCTTTTAATTCACTAATATTAAACATTGTAGCCATATCAAGTTATATTATTTTATTGTATTTAACTCAACCCATGATAGTGCCACTATCCATTTCTTATCTCAGCCTTGAGCAATGCCTTGCCTTTCTATTTTACTAGTTATTTTAACTCAAGAGGAACCACATTGCAATTCAGCCAAGGATTTCACTGGGCTTAGAATGCCCTCTGTGCCTTCTTAAGACTTATAATTATATCAATAATGTCAACATTTAAATATTTATATTGATATTAAGCCAAAGTCATGACTTTATCAGGGAATGTGAAATGCTTCATGATTGTTGGTTGTGTTAACTTTCATAACATGATAGTAATTTATCTTTATTATTATTTTTGGCTTTTTTTGATTCTTCCTGGAGTTGTTCTCTAAAACTATTGTGTCTAGCCACCACTTATAAATTCAGTTTTTGATTTTGCTGATGGTCTCTAGACTGGATCTTTGAAATGCCTATCAAAGTTGTCTTTTTAGTCCTATTTTCCCAACTCGAGGCCAAGCCAGGTTGTTGGTGGTGATCGACTAGAGCACATTTATTTTCTTATTATTGTGAATTAATGGGAAGTGTAGTGGGAGAACCACATTTAGCTGGTTTAAATATTTTATATGTTTAAATAATATGGTTTGAATTTATAGGTATAAATATGATTAGATATTATTTAGGTTAATATAAGAGATAATATAAATTATTTAATATTAATATTATATTATATTGATTACTATATAATCAAAAATTATATAATGGATTAGTAAGTTCATTAATCATAATATCCTTATGTGTTTATAAGAAGATTTCTTATTTAAAACATATCATAGATGCAATTTGTTAAAATAAATATATATCAATTTCCCTAGAACATATAATTTGATTGTCAGTATTATTTTAAACTCCATGATTAAATTATCTAGGGGCAGGGTTTTTTATCTCATTCTTTAATATTTGGGGTTTTTATATGCAATGAAAGATACTATAAGTCTTATGAGGAAATTATGAGAATATGTTTGAAAATGACTGATTTGTGGTAATGAATATTGGTGTTATGTTAAAACTTTGAAAAATTGATAATTAGACCCTTTCCTTCTAAATTTTGTTAGTTTTAGGGGAAACCAAGTTTAACCATTATAGAAAATGTCTGAAAGATCTTTTTTTCTTAAATGTACTTCTTTTGTACAAATATTTAAATTATGCTTAAAATTATCTATTATAATTAAGTTAATATAGACTTTTGTTGTCATATTTGGTTGGAACAAATTTGCCAATGTATGCTTAATTATATCAGATATTATATGTATATGATCATGATCTTTAGATTAGTTTACTCAGATGGTGAGCCTATGTTTTGGATTATTTATTTTTTATGTAAATTATGGGGCCCATATTGATAATACTACCCTAGCATCAAGACAATCTCTCAATCCTGGTTAACATCACCAATGATGGATATGTATAACCTGTTCAAGTCATGTGTTATGAATTTGACTGATCTAAATGATCATAATTTATTTAAAAACTTTGGTCAAATTAATGTCAGATTAATATTATCAATTCATATGTATGATTTTCATGTTGTGTGACATCATAATACAAACATATTTTTATTTATGATACACTTCATGTAGTAGAATCTTATAGCACATGGGGGTACTAACATGTCTCATTCTAGATTCTCACACTATTCTATCTACCTATTCACGAAGGGAGGGCCATTCCCTAATAGAGGATTGTGTGGGGGATCATTGGTTCAAGGTTGGAGTGTTAAAGAGCTTAGATGATACTCTCCCTACCCTACTATCGTACTTTATTAGAGGCAAAACTTAAGGTTATCAAAGACAAGTGAGTTGGTGGAACTCAAGATCCAAAGAGTTAGTTATAATTATATTGCATATAAGGCTAAAATGCTTATAAAATTTATAAATGTAATATTATTTTACACGAATAATCATTATTATATTGTGAGACCAACCATAGCTATGTCATTATGTAGTTACTAAATACATGTATGTCTAATGTGTATTTAGACATGGTAATTTATACATTTTATGATTGAGACAAACCTGCTTATATGTTAGAGACCATGAGAAGTTTTCCTATGTACAATTATCTATTTATGTACAACTTTCTATATGTATATATGTTATGTGATAATGTATGTCTTTAACATCCTAGCTTATGTGAGTTTTGATGCAAGTTATATTATTTGGAGGTATATTGAGTCTTCTCACTATAATTAAGGAACATGTTTATCCTTACTTATGTTTAAAATTTTCCAGTGAACACGCATACCTTTAGTATTTTGGTAGAACTACATCTAACCCTAAATCTATGTATGTAGGAGATATCACATATATGTATGGAAGCTTGGGGAGTGAGCACGGGCATAGGAAACTAACCTTGATAGGTATTCCTTAGTATGACATTTTCTATAAATGCTAGTGAAAGAAAATAGCCTTTATGTAGCTCAATACTGTTATGCAAACTTGTTGGTAGGATCAAGTCCATCATATCCTATAAGGATGAAAACTTGTAAGCAATATATTTCATGAGAAAGTTAACTATGCAATTGTCTAGACATTTATAGAATAACATAGTACATCATGAGGTGAACTTAGATTTTATATCCTCTTTAGATTGTTATTGAAGGTATACTCAGATAGTATAATTCTGACTTGCTTTATTTTTATGGTTGGGTGTAAGATTATTGTTGGTGTTGAGTCAGATACTCAAACACAAAGACCTATGATAGTATGGGATGTCATAGAGTTTTAAATTATGAAAATTACATAGATGGTACATACTATATTCATTACATCTTGACCCATACCAAAATAAATATATATGTTATGGTTGTTAATGTTGGGTAAAGTGATCATGAACTATGATAGTATGGGATATCATATGATACTTCAACTTAGATGTATATACTCAGGTGATACATACTATAGTTTTATATTTTAACTCTCACCTAAATTTATTGATCTAACAAGTTTGTTAGTTATTACTTGAGCAATCTATTCATAGCAGTTAGTAGGACAACATGTATGCATGCACACAATCTTGTGAGTATAAATGAATGATAGGTTTGACTATTATGTACTATATGTCTCACTTTGTTTTGTATTATTAGTTGTGCCTATTATGTGATTATTTATAGAACTAGGAATACAAATTCCTTCATCATTTATATTATCTAGGTTTATATGTGAGAGTGTTTGGGTAAGCACACAAGCCTAGATTAGCAAGATGTTATGCTAGAGTGTGTCACTTAGCTATGAGATTAGACTAGAGCTTTAGAAGCTCATATATGTTATGAGTAGTTTGTTCCCTATTTGGATTAGAGTGCCAATCCCTTCGATGGTGATGTCTCATGGAGGAGACCATCACATTTGATAGGAGAAATACATCAAACCTTGATTTCAAAGAGTGGATATGTAGGCTACCGAAGATTATGATGGGGTATCAGATCTAGATCCTTAGGATAGGTTAGGGTAGACTTAATTTCATAACAATCTATGTAACTAGTTGAATTAGTACCAGTACTTAGTATGGGATTTTGGATTGTGCTAATGTCCCTAGTGTGATAGTAAACTTTTTGTTCTATATATTTTATTATATTGCTTATAGTATTATAATGTTGAAACTGTTTACTAATTGAAGTTACTAATTATATTATGGATTAAAGTATTCTAAGAAACTTTAGTAAAATGAATGTTCAATATTTAGTTTAAAAAAAAAACTTACTGCATTTTCTAAGTATAACTAAGCGGGTTATTTCATGTGGTATCAGAGCTTCGGTTTGAATGCTAAGACCTAATGAGTTTATTAACGTTTTCATATATTCTATTTGTCAAAAAGGAGAATTTGGAAAAAATGTGTGGTACATTGAGTGGGTACCCTAAGAGCATTCATAACCCCTTAGAGTTGTTAAAGGGTGGGTTTATTGAGTGTGTCATTGGTGATGGTTTTATAAGGTGTATGGGTAAAAGAGTACATATCTTGGTTCTTGAGTTGTGAACAAGAGTTTCTTACCATATTTTTGATATTTTGATTAAACATCTTGAGTATGACAACATATTTCTTGGTAATCAAATCACCTTCACCATTTACATTTGTGTTTGTCACACATGGAGTAATTCTCATTTCAATATATATATATGCTTTCATTTTGTGTCTTATTTACATAAAAATTAGGAATGGGAATTTCTTTAGTTGATTATAGATGAATTGATTATAAATTCCTTTATGTTAGGATTTTGTAGATGAACATCATTATTTTGTTTTTATTTATATATAATTGAGAAGTATCAGCTCTCTTTGTTAGTTTAGAGGTGAGTTTTTATGCTCATTCTACTCGTGCATCATTTTAAGCTACCAAAAAGGTTCATATTTTTAGGATGTCGATTTAGTGTTTTCTTAAGTGGAAAATTATTTTTGAAATATTGTTAGATCTCATTTCTCTTAAGTTCATGGGATAGTTTTTCCTACTTATTGAGAAAAGTTATAGGATTGAATCGATTGGTACATCCTTGTAGTTAATATTTTCTTTCTAGTTGAGGAAGTAGGTTATGATTTCACTCTTGCGATTTGGTAAGTAACATGGATTGCAGTGTTATTTTTTTTACCATATGAGAATAAGTAAGAAGTTTTATTTTGAGACGTTATCTCTCTAATTTCTACTTGTAAATTTATAGAGTTACTATTTTATCTAAAATATAAACTTGACTAGGAGTGGCTAACAAGGGATTTATATTAATTATAACTGATTAAAATTAGTATGTTATTATCTACCTTTATTAGACTAATATTTTTCTCTTTTTAAAACATGTTGTTTTGAAGAGTAGTATGTGTACCATTTTTTCGTGAGCAAGTAAGGTATTAGATGTACAAAACTTCTTGGTAATGGTAGAGATAAAATTTTAAACTTGTTGTGTGCTAGTCGTGCAAGCAAGAGACATGGTCTCACTTATAATGTTGAAGGGAGATATAATCCTTCACCTAAGCTTGTTATGTTAATTGTGAGATTATATATAAAATAGGTTAAGTTATGAAATTATGATACTAGTGATGTTTAGTTTAGCTAGTAGCAACTTAATACAATCTCAGGATGATTATATGATCTTCTTATATGTATGTTAGTACATATGAAAATATTATAGCATATAGTATTGCTTTTTATGTCCTATTAATATAAATTTGTGTTTTATTTGAGCCTTGTGAAATTTTTTATTTAGAGATCATCAAGTCATAGAGACCCAAGGGAAGAGTGGTGAATTGGGAATGTGAGTTTTAAGTGATAGGATGGTATTCTACTTAGCCTCACATTGTTAGTACCAAGTTGGATCCAATAGAAAGACTTGTCAAATCTAGGATTTGATAGGTGAAACTTATCAAATCCAGTCATATGGCCATACACATATATACTGGATGGGTGTTCTATGTGGATGATTATTCCATGATTTTGTATACATTTTTACCAATTCTTATTCATCATCATACTTATCCAGAGCTCTAATTGAGTTAGGATAGTATTGACATGTTATACTTATCTAAGGCTATGTAGAGTAGTGATAGTATTAACATATACACATCATTTTTGCTAGGTGCTTTAATACCTTTTTCTAGTTTGAGAAATACACTTTCTAGGTTGGAAAGATGTGTAGAGGGACTGGAAAGATTTGTGGGACTCTTCTTGTTTAGTTGTTTTGATGATCTCATGTGTATTTGGAAAGTTGGTAAGACTTTTTATGAGTTGTTGAACCCCAGGGTGGTCATGTTAATCATTAGCATAAGTGACATTCACAACACTTAATTGCATATTATAAAATGTCACCAAGTAAAGTCTTGTATGACTGATGCTCTATAAATAATAGTAAATAAGTGCACTAAGATGAATTTTTAGGTTAAAATTTGTAGTTATTTACATGATATGATAATAGATACTATGTTTATATGATGATAAACTCTATTATTATTTGGAACTTGTGTGTCATCAGGGTGATGACTAGTTTTAGGGGGGAGGATGTTACATCCCATTTTCCTCTACCAAGTTTTAGTCTAATGAACTATTTTCCCTTTAGCATAGGTGTCAATGTGACACATTGGCTATGGTATCTATGTGTACATTTGTGTGAAGATTTAGTCTTGATATATTTTTAATTTTCATGATTTTCATGAGTAAATCAAGAAAATTTATATCTAATTCTATGAATAAACTATTAAAATAAGTGTGTCATTAATGCATCTTTCAATAGGAAATTGAAATAGTAGTAATGCTATATTTAATTTGTCAAAATAAAGATTAACTATAATCTTAAATTATTTAATTATATTAGACAATTATTAAATTATGATATTAAATATATTATTTATGCTAATTAAATATGGGTGTAAATCTTAATCAAAGACTAGGATGAACACATACTTTAAAAGACTTATCTAATATTTATCAAGTGGAGTTGATTATTAATTAGCAATGCATGAAATATTTTGATGACTTTACTTAGAAAGGTGAATTTGAGTTACCTTAATACTAACTTGGGAAATCAAGGGAGATAAATTGGAAATTTATCTGATAATTACTTGTGGGACTCTTAGTTAACTATCTGGAACAAAGCCTACAACTTTGGTTTCAAGTGGCATGCAAAAAGGGAAAATGGAATTAAATAGTATTAAGGAAAGGGAAAGAGAAGGATTTAGATAGAGGGAAGATAAATAGGGAAAGGGAGATGGAAGTTGTAAGAAGAAAAAAGGATGTTAAAGTAAAAGGGAAATTTTATCTGCAACAAAAAGGAAAGCATACTAGGTGGGTACTGTACTTATTTTAATTGTGTATTTTGTATTGAAAGAATTTTGGATTATAGATTATATTAAAATTAAGGTTTTTTTTTTAAATTTTTAATAAACCCTCTAGAAAACTTATGGGAAATGTATAGGAAGTTTCTTTTATCATTTCCTTAACTCAGCCATTGATATTCCCTTCTTCATTGCCTTTCTGCAATGCTTTTTATCACCATGCCTTGGGTTCAAACCTCCCAAAGTAGCCTTTTCATTCAACAATATTAAATGTTGTAGCCATATAAAATTATATTATTTTCTTGTCTTCAACTTTGCCCATGACAATACCACTATCCATTTCTTATCTCAGCCCTGAGCAATGCCTTGAGTTCCCATTTTACCAGCCATTTTAACTCAAGAGAAACCACGTTCCAATTTAGCCAAGGATTTTATTAGGATTAGAATGCCCTCTGTACCTTTTTAAGACTTGAAATTATATCAATAATGTCAACATTTAAGTATTTATATTGCTATTAAATTGAAGTCATGTCTTTATAAGGGATTGTGAAATGCTTCATGACTGTTGGCTACATTAACTTTCATAGCATGGTAGTAATTTATCTTTATTATTATTTTTGGTTTTTTTAATTCTTCTTGGATCCATTCTCTAAAACTATTGGGTCTTGCCATCGCTTGTGAATTTAGTTTTGGCTTTTGTTGATGGTCCCTAGAGTAGATCTTTAAAATGCCTACTAGAGTTGTCTTTTCAGTCCCATTTACCCAACACTAGCTTGAGATGGGTCATTGGCAGTGATTGGTTGGAGCACGTCTATTTTCTTATTATTGTGAATTAATGGGAAGGGTAGTGGGAGACCCACATTTACCTAGTTTAAATATTTTATATGTTTAAATAAATTGGTTTGAATTTATAGGTATTAATATATAAAATAAATATGATTATATATTATTTAGGTTGAGATAAGAGATAATATAAATTATTTAATATTAATATTAATATTATATTATATTGATTACTATATAATCAAAAATTATATAATGGATTAGTAAGTTCATTAATCATAATTTACCTATGTGTTTATAAGAATCTTTCTTATTTAAAACATATCATGGAAAGAAATTTGTTAAAATAAATATATATCAATTTCCCTGGAACATACAATTTGATTATTGGTATTGTTTTAAACTTCATGATTAAATTATCTAGGGGTAGGGGTTTTTATCTCATTTCTTAATAATTAGGGTTTTTATATGAAATGAAAGATACTATAAGGATTATGAGTAAATTATCAAAATATGTTAGAAAATGACTAATTTGTGGTAATGAATATTGGTGTTCAAAAAATTAATAATTAGAGCCTTTCCTTCTAAATTTTGTTGGTTTTATAGGAAACCAAGTTTAACCATTCTAGAAAATGTCTGAAAGATCCTTGTTTCCTAATGTACTTATTTTGTATAAATATTTGAATTATGCTTAAAATTATCTATTATAATTAAGTTAATATAGACTTTTGTTGTCATATTTGTTTGGCATAGTTTTACCAATGTATGCTTAATTATATCAGATATTGCATATATGTGATCATGATCCTTAGATTAGTTTACTTAAATGGTGAGCCTATGCTTTGGATTATTTATCTATTATGTATATTATGGGGCCCACATTGATGATACTACCCTAATAGTGAGATGGTATCTCGATCCTAGTTAACATCACCAATGATGGGTATGTATAACCCAATCAAGTGATGTGTTATGAATTTGACTGATCTAGATGATCATAAGTTATTTAAAAAATTTAGTTAAAGTAATGTTGGATTAATATTATCAATTCATATGTATGATTTTCATCTTGTGTGATATCATAATAGAAATGTATTTTTCTTTATGATACATGTCATGTAGTATAATATTACAACACATGGGGGTACTAACATGTCTCATTTTGGCTTCCCACACCATTATATCTACCTATGCATGAAGGGTGGACCATTCCCTAATAGGGGATTGTGCAGGGGATCATTAATTTGTGGTTGGAATGGTAAAGAGCTTGAATTATACTCTCCCTCCCCTACTGTAGTACATTCTTGGAGACAACACTTGAGGTTATCATAAATACATGAGTTGGTGTAACTCGAGATCTAGAGATTTAGTTATCATTATATTGTATATAAGGCTAAAACACCTATTTAATTTGTAAATGTAATATTATTTTACATGAACAATCATTGTTGTATTGTGAGACTAGTTGTAGCTATGTCATTATGTAGTTACAAAATACTTATATGTTTAATGTGTATTTAGACATGGTAATTTATACATTTTGTGACTGAGATGAACCTGCTTACATGCTAGAGACCATGAGAAGTTTTCCTATGTATAATTATTTATTTATGTACAACTATCTATATGTATATATGTTATGTGATAATGTACATCTTTGATGTCCTAGCTTATGTGAGTTTTGATGCAAGTTATATTATTTGGAGGTCTATTGAGTCTTCTCACTATAGTTAAGGAACATGGTTATCCTTATGTTTACAATTTTTTAGTGAACACGTATAGCTTTAGTAGTTTGGTATAACTACATCTAGCCCTAATTCTGTGTATGTAAGAGACATCATAGATATGTATAGAAGCTCAAGGAATGAGCGTAGGCATAAGAAACTAACCTTGATATGTATTCCTTAGTATGACATCTGCTATAAATTCTCATGAAAGAAAATATCCTTTATGTAGCTCAGTACTATTATGTAAACTTGTCGGTAGGATCAAGTCTATCATATTTTGTAAGGATGAAAAATTATATGCAGTATATTTTATGAGAAAGTTAACTATGCAAGTGACTAGATATTTTTAGAATAACATAGTGTATCATGAGGTGTACCTAGAGTTTATGTTCTCTTTAGATTGTTATTGAAGGTATACTCAGATATTATAATTCTTACTTGCTTTATAATTATGGTTGGGTGTAAGATTATTGTTAGTGTTGGGTCAGATACTCAAACATAGTGACCTATGACAGTATGGGATGCCATAGAGTTTTATAATATGAAAAGTACCTAGATGGTACATACTATATTCATTACATCTTGACCCATACCTAAATAAATAAATATGTTATGGTTGTTAATGTTGGGTAGAGTGATCATGAACTATGATAGTATGGGATATCATAAGATACTTTAGCTTAGCTATATACAATCAAGTGGTACATACTATAGTTGTATGTTTTGAATCTCACCTAAATTGATTGATATAATGAGTTTATTGGTTATTACTTGAGCAATGTATTTATAGAAGTTAGTAAGACACCATGTATACTTGCACACAATCTTGTGAGTATAATCAAATGATAGGTTTGAATATTATGTATTATGTCTCACTTTGTTTTGTATTATTAGTTATGCATAGCATGTGATTATCTATATAACTAGGAATGCAGATTCCTTCATCATTTATATTATCTAGGTTTATATGTGAGAGTGCTTGGGTAAGCATACAAGCTTGGATTAACAAGATGTTATGCTAGAGTGTGTCACTTAGCTATGGGATTAGACTAGAGCTTTAGAAGCTCATCTATGTCATGAGTAGTTTGTTCCCTATTTGGATTAGGGTACTAATCCCTTAGATGGTAATGTATAATGGGGGAAAGCATCAAATTATAAAGGAGAACTACATTAGACATTGATTTCAAGGAGTGGATATGTAGGCTACCCAAGATTGTGGTGGGGCATCAGATCTAGATCCTTAGGATAGGTTAGGGTAGACTTGATTTCATAGCAATCATGTGATTGGTTAAATTGGTACAAGTAATTAGTATGGGATTTTGGATTGTGATAATGTCCCTAGTGTGATAGTAAACTTTCTATTCCATACAGTTCATTATATTGCTTTTTATGTTAGAATGTTGAAACTGTTTACTACTTAAAGTTAATAATTATATGACAAACTAAAGTATTCTAATCAATTGTGGTCAAATGAATGTTCAATATTTAGTTAAAAAAAAACTTACTGCATTTTCTAAATATAACTAGGTGGGTTATTTCAAACATAGTCACATCAAAATGACTTTGTTTTGTCTCTGTGGGTCTTCATTAGATACAATGGACTAGATTGAATAGTTCAACACATTACTCCTTTTTAGTTCTAGATAAGCATACAAGGTCAAATAGGTCAACTTTGTCATATTATTTTCTCTACCAACATAAAATTCAACAATAACTATTAAACAAGTTGAATTTTTCATCTTATTCCTCTTCAACACATGGTTTTATAGAATTGAGTTGAACTAGTCGACTTAGTTTACAAAATTTGAGAGTAGTAATTAAGGCACTTAACATAAAATTTTCAATCTTAACCATATTCAAGACCACCAAGGTTCCTTTATTTCCCCTCTCTATAATTTTAGTACTTTATTTAGTTCTATTTTACACAAGTTAGCAATATTTAAAACTACAACCCTATATCCAACTAGCTCAACCTAGTTGACTTAGTTATGTAGTATGTCTTATGTCCAAGAGACATAGTCGACCTATTCAAATATTTTCTTAAAAGACCTTGCTTATATAGAATAGTACAAACCCATTCAACTCTATTTTTTATTTTTTACATATAGTGTCACTTAAACTAACTCTTTAATATTAGCAAATCAAGGAATTAACAACTATTTACTAATAATTAATTCACATTTCCTTTTTAGTTGTTTGCATGCTTAGAATAACTCACATAGTCTAAATAGGTGGTTTTTCAAATTACCATTTAATTACACTATTTTAATCTTTTTCACACATTACCCAATCACATAATTTTTAAAAATTATTTAAATACTTATCTTCTCAAGGTCTACCTACTTAGATTTCTTCACCAAGGGGGAAGTCAACTTGGTTTTTTGGATAAGTATAAATATGTGGTTAATGGTATATATTGGTCAAGCACTTGCCACCCTTATCGCTATGAGATTGTGAAGTAAGGGGGTAGGCCCCAATACCAATCTAGGACCATTACCAACACTGATCCTTTTTAGACCAAATGTCCTGAAACCATCCATAGATTGCTTTTTTTGGTTCCCTATTTTAGCCAACTCTCCTATCACATTTAAATCAATAATTTCTAATAATCTAATAATACTAAAGATGAATACTTAGCATTTAATTTTTAGTTGATTGCTTACTCTCTAATCATTTCATATTATATTTCAAAAAATTGCATTAGCTAACATTAGTGTAAGGTTTTTTGTTGTGTGCCCCAATTGGATCACTCACACTAATTTAATTGTTTGTGTGTTTGCTTCCATTCTTGCTTCACTAAAATTGCAAAATTTTTCCTTATTTTTACACACTATCATTATGGTTGGTACAATATCATACAAACTATATTTTCACCCTATTAGTAGTACACATTTGACCTATATGATTGCGTATCCTTCTCTACCTCATTTATCTCCTAGTCTACAATACAAAGCCAACCCGTATGACTTTGTATCATTCTCTACCAGTCAAGTTATGTAACATAGTTGACCTACATGACTCTATATCCTTATCAGCTTGTTTTATCTCTTGTATGCAATATAGAGTCAACCTATACAAATCTGTAGTCTTATTTGCCTCCTATATTATATAACACAGTCAACCTATTAGACTCTATATCCTTTTTGGCTTTTTGTCTTTACATCATATTAGTCTTCCTTAACCTTTCTTTCTCATCATGAACTTCTTGTTTGAGGACAACACTAAGTTTAACTCAAAAAATATGATGAGCCTTACCAACCTTATAGGTTTTTCCATAAACAACTTGTGGATCTTACTCTAAATGAAAGTAATGTGCATGTGTCCACTTGCATTATAAAATATGGGATGCATCCTAATACATCTTCAGTTCACAACCCTCTTTTCTCCTTAGAATATTAGCTAGAATTAGAGTATATTCCATAAATGCTTTTCTTCATTGATGAAGTTCCTCAACATTGAGGAAAAGATCCTTCTACTATTTATCACCTTATGATAAGTGGTCAAACTAAAGAGTCCCATTCACCTTCTCCCACATTATTACATGGATTTGGGGATAATATATTCTTGGCCTCTCAACCTCTTCTTTCACTTTTGACCCTTTCTCACACTATGACCTCTTTGTATTTGATTTCCCCCACCTCCATGCCAAGTATCTCTACTAACATGGAAAGTTATACATATAGTGGACCTTTTCTAAGACCCACTCTTCTCAATTATTCCACTAGTGCATCATTTGATACCAATGGTAATCATGCCTCTAGTGCTTCTTCTTCTCATCCTTTTATTAGTGCATCTTTTTCCACCTAATAAAATCATGCTACTAGTGCCTCAAATACAAAAAAATATTTTCATACTACTAATAACATGAATTCTACCACTCATAGTGGTACCAAAGCCACTAATACCAATACCAATTTTTCACACACTATAAATCACACCATGCAAACCCATCAACTTTTGTTACAAACTCTTAACCAAATCAATGTTTTTAAAGATAATAATGCCAACCAAATGATGCAAATGTAAAATCATCTTATCCATCTCCAAAATCACCCTCAATAGGTTATATGGGGAGTGTATAACCAATATTCCCCTACCTCCCCTTCGATATTCCCATCATAATCTTATCCCTCAACCTTTTTTTATTAATAAAATAATCAAACACCTTCAAAATAAACCTCTTACACCTCAAATTAATGAAATAGATGTAGGAGGTATCACCCATACCATTAATTATACTGGGTCAACTGATCCTACCCTTCATTTAAAAATATTTATAAATCTATACAAAGATTGGGTTAAGTTAAACACTTTTGCTGCCACCAAGTTCTTAGTAAAAAAACTCTCTCTAGAGATGCTTTAGATTGGTATAACCAACTCTAATCTCATTCCATCACTAGTTTGGAAGATTTAGTTAATTCTCTAGTACAAGAGTATCAAACTAGTGACCTCCCTAAAAATACCTTGGCTCATTTTATTAATTACAAACAATTTAAGATGGAAACTACATAAGCTTTCATCAAATGATGGAAGACCTTGTCAAACAAGTGTGAATAAAATATGGTAGATGATAACCTATTTCATCTATTCACAACACTCTCTATCCTTGGTTGTAATATCATGTTTGGACTCTCTCTCCACAAATTTTAAAAGAGGCCATTGACCAAGCCAAGGACCAATATTTACTCATGCATAAATTTGAGCCACCCCAAACTTATATGGGCACTCACATGCTCATTAAAAATAAAATTAATCATACTAATAATGATGGTATCACTAATTCTTATAATACCATTCATAAAATTCAAGTTATTATTCCCAACCAGGCTATGGAATAATCTTCCCCTCCTAACCACATCCCTAATCATCATTTCTCTTCAACAAGTAACATCAATGTTTATAAACCATTATCCTTAGTGGAGTTATAAAAGAGTATACCAAGGCCTCTTCCACAAGAGCTTGATCCCAATCATCCCATGAAATCTTGGTATGATCCAAATAAATTCTATTGGTTTCATGCTAGTTGGGGTCATTCTCATGAGACTTATAGGTAATTATGTAACTTAGCTATGGATTTATTCCTTGGTCCCAATTTTGACCATGATTTTATCATTTGTAAGTTTCAACAAGCCTATGACCTTGCATTCAAAGATCATAAAACATAGGCTAAAAATTAATATTTTAACCATGCTAATGCTCTTTTTTCCATCTATAAAGACCCTTTTCTAAATCATGAAGACAATAGTGATAAACCTACTCTTACCAATAACATTGATAGTTTTATAAACCCAACTCCTAAAGAGAATGTGGTCAACATGATTAATATGCAAAGGATAATTAACTTAATTTATTCTCATCCCACCCACACTCACCAATTATCTCCCACTTTTCATGATATCTAAGATTATTCCCCCACTCAATTATTATAGTTGGGGCAAAAAGACCTTATATATTTTGATGAACCAATTCCAACACCTCCATTGGATAAAAATTATCATGGCATTTCTACAACTCCCCCAACCTCTTTACCCATCACCAATGATACTCAACCTTATACTACCACTTCTTCCAATTCATCTCAAACTAAACCTACATCGACTACCCCATTCTGTCAAAATAATCAACAAACTTGTCCCCTAATTAAAACTTTATACACTTCTACTCCTCCTTTCAAAGAACTCCTTTAATATTATGCACCTCTTTCCAATAGTCCCCTTATGGGTTATGATGAATGGGATCCTATCACTGAACTTACTAATCTCCCATCTCAATTAGCATTTCTCAAACTTATGCTAACTTCTCTATGTCATCATAATCATCTTATGAATCTCTTTTTCAAAATGAACATCCCTCATCCTCCCCTAGAAGGATACAAATCCACCTTATTTGTATTAGAAGATATTATTTTAAAATAGTGTGAAGATATGTATACAGACATTGATGAAACAATGGAAACTTCTCTCTCCCTAAAATTCCCCATTGCTTCTATGATTATTGATGAGATTCTTCATGTGGATGATCCTTCCCTCTTTATAAGTGTCCAAATTGGTGATATCCAAGTCAAGAATGCCTTTATTGATGAGGGTTAAGGTACTTGTGTTTCGTATCTTTATTTTATTAAAACATTTAGATACTATGAATGTAATCTTAAGTCCACACACAACACATGTTAAAGCTATGACCAAAGGTAAATGCCTCCTTTAGGTTGTGTGTGGATCCCTATCAATGTTCCACCTATCAATTTTTGAGTGAAGGTTATGATATTCAATTTTAATCTATCTAATAACATCTTTCTTGGTAGGCTATGGACTCATCACATGAGGGAAATTACCTCTTACACCTACCAATGTGTTAGGTTCCCTTAAAATGGTGCAATCTATAGGATTCAAGGTGACACTAACCCTTGTAATTTTAAATAATTCTAAGAATTTGGTGTCTTTAAAATTCCAACCCATGAACCCTTGCTAAGTGTTCCATTCCATGAATCTCAATGGTTTAACTTCCCTATCCATTCTACGTGAGGTTACCATGGTCACCCTAAACTCATCAAGAATACCCGCTAACTTCTTAGACTTTGATGATGATGAGCCTAATGAGATCAATCTCAAGATAAAAAATTCTGATCTCTCTTTTCATCTCATTTTTCATCTTCCACCTTCTTTAAAGCCATGTTATCATTAAACACCTAGTGATGATATCCCCATAGTATTAATTAAGACTCAACACTCCATACATCATACCACATCTGATGAAAATGTCATCCCTACCTATGTAATTGATCTTCATACACTTGACTACAATGATGGTTATACCTTAGATGATCCATTTTTAGAAGGTATTATTTAGGCCTGAGATACTAAAATAATTCATTATCATTCTTATTTGATTTAGTCTTTCTATATATATTATCATATTCTATCTTATATAATTCCTAATTTTAGTATTTTTCTTCTTGTTCATAGGGTAGAGATGGTGTGTACACCTCTAGTTTCTAAATAACATCATATGATCATGCTATGATTGGTCCCTATAACTTTATTAGATACCAAGACCCTTATAACTAACTTTACCCTGAGATGCTTAGCACTATCCTTTAGCCTTCTATGCATCCTACCCCTCCCTCAATTGAGCCTAGTTTAGATCCTATTCCCACTCCCTCTCTAGTTGAGTCTCTTCCTATTTTTAATAATATACTCCTTCAATCGATCCTTGTATAGTTTCTCTACTATCCCTACCTCCCCTTGATGATGGTTTTCTCCCTTTACCATGACTTGCTCCTTTGCCTACCAAATGGGTTGATCAACCATATTGTGATATTCATAAAGTTTCTAGTCATTAAACTAGAGATTATTCACTACACCAACCATCCCCAACTTTTATTTTCACTCCCTCTATTATTACACTTTCAAAGTATAATAATAAGCGTATCTATTGCTTTCATGACACAAATAATCATTCCTCCATGCATTGTTATAAGATTCAAAAATATATAGACACATTTCATCCCACTCTTCCTTAGTCTATAGATAAGGCTATACCTACCTTGCAAGTATTACCTAAATATATTCACAAATATGGAGAGGTATATTTTCTTTGGCACTAATGCAGTACCCATCACACTGATCATTGTCACATCCTTTAATAACATCTCAAAGATCACCTCATAACCATTATTTCACCTACTACCCTTCCTCCCATAGGTTATCCTTACAAGAAGGATCCCCCTTCTTCCCCCATGGATCCTCCATATATGGTCCCTTCTCCACCTATTATTTCTTTACCCATAAATTCAATTTCACCTATGGCCCCTTATCTACTAGTGACTCCACCTATCGCACATTCTCCACTGATAACCCCTTAATCTCCTTTGGAGTCCACTCCTATTCCTTCTCTTGAGTATCCCATACATGATAGTCCTCATGATAATTATCCTTTATTCATGCATATATTTTTCATCAAGGAGATTCAACATGATGTATTTTATCAACTTTATTTAAAGATCGATGAGACCCTCATTGGAGTTAGTATTCAACTTTATAGAGACTTATCAGATGTTTTGGATAATGTGTGTGGAAAAATCTAACAATATTTATGAACACACAATGTGTTATTTAATTAATTTCTTCATTTTGGATTGGATGTGTACTCCAAATTTACATGTATCTATCTTATAACATTTGACATTATGTCAAATTCTTCTTTATCCTAAATGATTTCGTCTATTTTGCACTACATGTTTTTTATGGTGTCATGTTATTTCTTATGTTATATTATGGATTTTTTTCATGGTTATATGATTTTGATCTATGTTTTCATCTATTATTTTCTCATTATTATTTTCTACCTTATCTCTATAACATAGATAATCATTATTGTGACTTGGTTATTTAAACCTTACTCCCCTTAGTCATTCCATTTTTACCATGTGATAAATTAGCAAACAAGTCATCTCATTATAATATCCTTTTATTGGTTCATCTTGGATCTCCATTTATTAACCTTCTTTCCTTTCAAAATATAAGCATACACATGGTTGAAACCTTAGATAACATGCTAGTTCATAAGTAAGCCTAAGTGTTTTAGTCAGCCATGTTTTTGAATACTTAGCTTCCTTTAGCAAAAACCTAAAGCTCATTTGTGTGTGTCACTTTGTTTATCATGATTGGTCATTCCAAGTATGTATGGAGGAGGAATCTTAAAATACATATAAATTCAAAAGATAAATCATTTTAACAAAAGGTAATGATATAAAAGGCAACATTAAAAATGTTCAAAAGTTAAATCACACTAAAAAACATGATTTTAAGCACATATCATTTTTTTAATCTAATATTGAGCTCCATATCTGGCCTCATGATAGATTCAAGGTCCATTAGGGTGTGGTAGGCCACTATATTGGAAAAGGAGAATTAAAAAAATATTTTAAGTGCTACTTACTTTCTCATACAAGTACCCAATCTTCGTAGTAGATTGATGACTCTGTAAGAAGTCTTGTGGAATGGGGAACACATTATGAGAAGGTAGGTATATTTTAATTTTATTATTCAAAATAACCAAAATGAGTTGATATTAGTACCTTACTTATTTTCCTATATAGCTTTCTGCCTATTGTGAATAGGTATCCTCTGTATATTGATGGTCATTAGTCACTTAGTGTCTTTCTATGTCCTTAGTGTGCCTATTATTTCCTAAGGTCTTCTCATAGATGCCTACATTTTGATTTTTACATTACCTCTTTCAATTCCTAAAATCCTAATATTTCCCCTTCAGAAATATTATTTTGTTCACTTATCACTCCCCTTAGGGATCCCATTTGTGAGTAGTGGTGTAAGACCTTGGATAGGACCATGCCTTCCTCATAAATAAAAAATTTTCACATTACCATTCCAAACATAGCCTTTAACATATTTTTCCCATTATTTACACTTCATTAGTGTTCCATTTGTGAGTTGAAATGTAATACCATGGATAGGACCTTACCTTTCTTACAAAATTTTTCAATACCCAAGTTACAATGAAATTACATGTGTCAAATTTGAGATAGGTCATGATTGATTATGAGTTACACATCATTAACATGCTTTCCATTTTGATATAGCATGTTTTATGCTTACTTCATTGATATTTAACTTTTATCTTCTTATTTTATAATTGGATGTAAGAATACAACCATTTTTTTAAAGTTTTTCATAATTCCCCACTTGAATTAGTGTGATCAATTTAAGTTCCTTTTACCAATTTTTTTATCTTTTATACTTCTGAATGTGATTTAGTATGATTAATTGATTGAATTTTTTTGTTTTTATACCATTTTTCTTTCATGTGATTTTCATTTTATTACATTATCTTCATACTTCCCAATGTGATATAGTGTGATTTTACTTGTTTTAATTTGGTGCCAATCTTTTTCATGGTTTAAATTTTTTTGTTCTATTGTTACCAATTTTTGGTTTATTATACTTAGTCATATTTTTTTATTAAAAATTTCCTATCATGATATAGTGTAGTACATTTTTTTTTGATTAATTAAACTTTTCCATGTAATTTTTGCCTATTTATTTTTAACCATGCATCTATATCACATAATGCTAGAGAAGAAAACACTCCACATATATTTACCATAACATATAAAACAAAATCAAAATATATGTGCTAGAAAGAAATATATACATGAATCAACAACCATAAAAAAATACAAATCATGAGATCAAATCCAAATATCAAAACCATATATCTCTATATATCATGTGTTTTATACAATACAAAAATACAAAATACAAAAATACATAGCTCCAGTTCTATGGCTAGGCTCCATCATGCCTATCCTATGGCCTATCCATGCTACCCATAGACAACTCAAAAATCCCATTTACATATTGCACTATAATGAGGTAGTCTGAGATCTCAATCATACTACCTATCCCTATAATTTATCCATGTAGGCCTATACCTATCTAAGCTAGATTATGGTAGCAATGTGTGTGGCTCTCTCATGAGCCTAGGTCCTACCAAGCCTGTACCTCTCCTACAACCACCCCTGTTAATGGTTTAAATCCATCCCTACATGTCTATAGCTACCTCAAAACCTCCCCCACCAATCTAGACCAACTTGACTATGCTAGGACAGATGGTATCATAGGATCATCCAACACAATGGGGTCATATGGTGTTAGTATTTCATCCAAAATATCATGGTGTGTTTTCATGATTAGGGATCCCAATATGAACTTCTCTATCATAAGATCTATAAAACCAAATATAGATAGATATTAGATCACATATAAATCTCAAAATTTATATATCTACCTATAATCCTGATACAACTAGTATTTTATTTCAATAATTAAAATTATAACATTTCTTACCAGTCCCAGTCCCAGTGTCACCAACCACCATCTCCCAATCTGTTCATTTGTTGAGAATGATCTCTCCATATACCCATTTAATGAGTACATAGTCCATCACTTTCCTCCCTATCAATACAAATCTAAGAGTCAACACTCATACACACCTTGAGACTCTCTTAAGAGGTACCTCTATCGACCAACTCTATCTTGGGCTGATTGTCAGATCATCCTATATGACCACCCTCAACTATACTCAATCTCATTAATGGTGCCTTTATCTATGGTGAATTAAAGGTGGTTGTACATCCTCTTACTTTAGTGACTATTGTGATACCTATTGCACCCCTATATCCACATCCTTTCCCTCTCCTCCTCTAGTTACTGACTATCATGCTCGACTAGTGCATGGTCTCACAAACTACAACCTAATCACTAATATATTAATAAGTGATCCTCCTCTACCCCTCATCTCTCTATCATGTCATTCCTAAAAATTAGGCACTACTATAAGGGACAATAGGTGTAAGAGTCTAAACTACCCTAGAAAGTGTGACACTAGCTGTGGCTCTACCCACTAGGTATAATGGCTCATGATCCACACTCGAGCTATCCCTAATACCATAATTTCCCAATTAGGCCAAATAGTAGTTATATATGTGTATGGATACCACATGATCTCCCATCATGTGATCATTTAAAGTGTTAATGGAGCACAATCCATGATACTTAGTCATATATCCATCTCATCACTCGAGGTAACCTATCATTAACCATATGGGGAAACCTAGATGGATGATACATAAGAAACCTCTCTTATATCCACACACTTAGAAAAACCACCAGTCCAATGGTATTCTACCATTTGAAAACATCCCATAGATATCATGCATGATCTGGACCTAGATGATAGACCCAAAATCATATAACACCCACTATCCAAAATGGATTGGCACAAGGACATCACATACATTGGTACTTTTCTATCCTAATTGTGACATAGAAATCATGCTATCACAAGTTAGATCATAGTCTAGAAAATGTATATAATTTTTGAAATATACACATTAAATAAACTAACCCTCAACCCTTGGTATATCCTATCTAATCACATCACCCACTTGGATAATGCTCATCTCTCCTTTAAATCATCCAGTGTCCCTTTAATCACTGGTGTCCTTCCTATTAATAATCCAAGCAATGCATGGACTAACTCTAGTATGATACCCACCTCTATGGTATCCCCATCTACCACCCATTAAAACATGTTGGTAAACCATTCCCATGATTTGAGGAACATGACAATAAGATCAAAACTCAGTGGGATGCACCTCATCTCCATGATACCTCCTAGATCCAGTATAACTAGTCTTGTTCTATCCACATTTGTCAAATGCTCTATCAAATCTAGTAATCATGATGCATTGATCAATCACAATATCTCCAACATATTTATAAAATATCAAATAATAAAGGATGTATTAGATCTCCATGTCATTTATAATCAAAGTACATTCTTAAAAATTTCACAAAACTCATTTGGTCTGATTTAATTTGTTCATTTTCTATTGAATTGACCTATTAAATACTAAATTGGCCCTATACTTCATTAGGGATACTAAATCAGCCCTACCAAATTTATACTAGATCAACCTCTTTAGTACTAAATTGTCCACATTTGGTTTTTAGTACTAAGTCAACCTCCTTTCTACCCTATAGTACTATATAGGCCACTTTTAGAATAACTAAGTCACCCCACTACTACGTAGTTGGATCCTTTCTATAAACAACTAAATCAGCCTACTGTTATGTAATTGGCCTACTGTTATGATGAATTTTTGACCAATTACCATAAATTCCTTGAAAATTTGTTGGTTTGACTCTTTCCTACCCACTACCTCATTTTACCCCTAGTGTCCCTAAAAATTTCCTAGGGTTCATTCAAGTGCCTATATTTTGTATACCAATCAATTCTCTATAATTCACTCAATTTCAAATTAAAATATTTAAAAATTTGAAATTTTTAGTTACTTATCTATGCTACACTTTCTATGACTGCTATGCATCCTCCCCATCTTAACTATCATCTAATCACCATCTTGGCTCTCTGGTCTCTCACTAGGTCTATCAGAGATCTATTTTCTTAGAATAGTAAGAATATCAAATGAATTATTTTTCACCCTATTTATATTTTACTATTCAAAATTATTTACCCTTCAAATATTTATTATTATATTTCTTATTTTGATCATATCTTTATCTCTACTATCTCTTTTTCTAAATCATAAAATGTTCTAGAATCCTAACATCATAGAATACATTTTTAACTATTATATGTCTATTTTTCAAAAAAAATTAATTTTTATTTCTTTTTCACTAATCTCTATAGGTTTACCTAATGTTCCTCACATTGGGCACCTTCACTTTTATTACATAACCTTATTTACGCTATGACACTAAGGTAAGTAAAGGTATGTATTTTTCAATTATATATTTTCATTTATCTTATTTACTCCTTACTGCATTTTATTCAACTTTAAAATTATGTATTGTCATGTTCTTTTCTTGAAGCACCAACTCATGTTGTACCTACATGACATGTGATGAGATTTGATTGGGGCATATGTATACACATAATATTTTCAAACTTTAATAATTGTTGATGATTTATATCTTGTAGGAACCCATTGAGTCTTAATTTCTCTAGGTGCATTACTTAAGGGGTGCACTGGGAAAGGGGTGGGTAGACCATTGGTACTTCATAAGATTATTATTTCTTATTACCACTTATCTACACACCCATATCCTAAAACCATTCCCCTAAGCTTTGAATCCTATTTTTCACCCTCTTCTAGTCATTTACCACCTTTATTAGCCCTTCCCAAACCTAAAACCCTTTTTGATAGTTTAAGTTACACTATTAGCCGCATTGACCTTGTACTCTAATTGATAAAAATTATTAGGGTTTAGGTTGGCCCCTGGTTGACCTAGTCTATGACCTAATTTGTTTTTATCAATAATGATATTAGGTCGACTGAGTTGACCTTGTCAACCTAAATTTTTGAAAAGGATTAAGGTTAGATCCACCTATATAAACACATCCATTTTGTCATTTCTAAAAGAAAAGAAGAAAAAGAGGTATATGTATATATATTATGCATCTACTTATCCATCATTCTACTTGAGGAGCATAGTTTAGGTTTTCATACTTCCTTTGGAAATATGGATCTTGTCTTGTGGATAAGTCTTTTGGATGCATTGATAGGTTGTGTATACTAGAGTTGATTATCCTTTTCATCCTTACATACCAAAATAACCTCTTGTGAAGCACCTTGTCTAAGGGATAGATTA
>JARHVA010001374.1:2982500-3177500 GCA_037957365.1 Torreya grandis
AATCTTAGTCATGTGATGAATGAGTATGATATTCAAGCTACTATTGAGACTTTGTTCTTGCTTTGGCAGATCTTTTCTTGACAAACACTAACTTTGATTTGATCTTAAATGGATCAATAGTGTCAAACATGTCTCCAATAAAGATACATTCATATTTAAACTCATAACTTACCTCATATTGATATCCATCCTTGGAAATGGGAGAGACCTCCAAATTGATCACACTTTGATTCATGAGGGCAACAAAAGCCTCAACTTGTATTGCCTCTTTAAACACTATCTCTTATTTACCTTGAATAGTATCATCTTCATCATATATTACTGCACCATGATTTTTAACCTCTTGGTGATGACTTATAGGACTTATTGGCTTGATAGGAGCTTTGTGCTTCTCATCAAAGATATTATTTCATTCTTCAAATTTCTTGAACATGTCTAAGTAAGACTAACACATGTTATTAATACCTCCTTGGACTTATTCATGAGATTCAACAAGATTATTATCCATGATGTTATCTTTAAGATCCTTCTCATTCATGTCATCACCATGTTTATTGGCCAAGATAACCATCTTAGCATTCTCATCATGAGATTTAAGTTTACTATCCAAAATTGGGAAAATTTTTATAGCTCTTCTCAAAAGGAATATTCTTCTTAATCACTTAAAATCATGCCAAATTCAATCTCATTATTATAATTATCTTTAAGGATAATAGGCTAGTCAAGTAATTAAATTTTTTTAATAGAATCATGACAACTAGATTTATCTTCTTCTTCCTTCATGGATAATGGAAGTTCATCTACATATTCTAGCTCTAGCTCATCATGTTTTTATTATTTCAATCCTAATTTTTCCTCTTTTAGGGGGCTGATAACTTCTAAAACTTCATGTTCTAGAGGGATCACATGCTTGCCAAACAGTCAAATTCTTCTATGAAACTATGGTATAGATGCTTCCATACCTAATCAGGATCTTCTTCTTCATCTTTTTCAATGGAATCACTTTGATTGGAGGCTACTATAATGTTACCTTGTACTCCTTCATCAATACCATCTTTCTCATCATATTTGAAGATTGATTTACTTCTTTCTTGACAAAATGGAATACCAAGAAATATCTCTTCATCATACACGCTTGAATCATTCTCCTCATAGCCTTCTTAAGGTTCACTTGCATTTGACTAATTTTCTTTCTCAAGGACTGCTACCTCATCACCTAATTTTGATAATCTTTTATTTTTAAATGAATTGTCATATTCTTCCCTTAATGCAATAGGTTCTCCTTCATAAAAAGAGGGGGTCAGAGGGTAATATATTTTATTGTTTTGCTTCAAACTTGATAGAGTGTCCTCCTTTTAGACATCCAATTTTTGCCACAACTAGCTCCCAACTAGACTTTAGACTAATTCCTACCAAACATTGAAAATTAATCTTAAGAATCACTAAACATCCCAATTTTTGCCACACATCATTCATCAATTCTCAAAATCATGTTGAATTATCCCTATTTGGGGTACTAGCCCATATGCAATAATAACCTCTCATAGATTTATCCTTAGTCACCTTATGACCTAACAATTGGTAATTTGGCCTATGAACCCATTAAGTAGGGAACTTGATAAAATATTAAAAGAGATAAAATTCTAATCAAATTGAATCATATAATTAAACAAGATTAAAAATTTAATTGCATTATCCATTTTCAATTAATGAATATCTAAACATGGAAATTTAAAAAATCAAAATATCAAGCCTTTTCATCATTGCCTTTATGATTTGTCAAAATCTTCTAAAATATCTATTTTGAGAGCCATACCTATTAATTGAAAATCATAATTACATGAAATTTTTTAACTCAATTATAGTTATCCTAAACTCACCTCAGTTTAGTTTGAACTCATTGCATGTTTAAACTTAATCTTAACTCACCTTGGGTGAGAGTTAACTTTTAAGGCTATAAATTTAAGGCCATACCTATTGATCTCTAAGATATCTTGGTGTATTATTACAAATATTAAATAGATGCAAATATACCTTTCAAGTAATGTTACCATGTTAAGTTCATAAGCCAAGTAGCCAAGCCAAGGTTACAAGGAAAGGAGCAAATAAAGCTTCATTTTTAAAGACTTCTTGATGCACAAATCGAGAAAGCTACCTCAATAAGCCATTTAGAGATCCAAGGAAGGTAAAAGAGTGATTTATTTTATATTATATTTGTGTTTTCATATGCTTAATTGTTACTTATGATCTCCCTAGTGTCTAGGATATAGGTTTTAGGATTTTAGTGTGTTATTTTGATTTGTTTTATTGGATGAACACTAGACTAACCTCCCCTCTATGTATTCCTTGTTCACAAAATGTTGCCACATGGAACCATCTCACTTTTTCATGATATTGGGTTAATAAAATTAGTTATATAGATGAGAGATCGAGTGAGTGCCTAGGATGAGACCACATGTCAACATATCAAGGCTTAGGAGTAGTCAGGACACATTGAACATTGAGTCAGGACCTATAAAGCCCTAGATGAGTGAGGTCATTACACTTGTCAAAACCTCATCTCACTAGAGCTAGAAACTATTCAAAAGACATGAGGCCCTCAACTAAGATAAAAAATGGTGTAAGGTGGCCACATGGTAGGCCCATGAAATATTAAGAACATGTTAGAATTCATATGCAATGAGAAGTGGCTAAATGGTGTAACTTTCCCAAGGTAGATACATGGACATCCATGAAAAGGATTTGAGCCCAAAATTGATGATTTTATTAGCCCATAAAACCATCATATCCCAAAGATAATTGGGTGTCCAATCTCACCTACATTATTAAATCACAGAGAAAACTTATTAATTGCAATTTGATCATGAAATATGAAATTCAACATCATTTTGGTGGTGGAATTAAACCTTGAGTTGGTGTGCATGTTGGATTCAGGTGATTAAGGACATAAGAGACAAAATAATACTTTAATTAGGTATTGGTACCTTATATAGAGCATTTCCAAAATGTTTCCACAAGGAGACTTGGAAAATATTCAACCAACTAAAATTAAATTCAAGATCAGTGAAGCATGGCTTAGTTATCATTTGTCTTAGGATTGAGCAAGATATTCAAAAATTAAAATTTCAAATGGTTTGATTCCATTGAGTTATTTCAACCACTAGTATGCATATGTATTAATGACATGGTGGGATTTACTTGCCTATAAAATACCAATTCTTTATTTGAATAAGGGCTAGTTTATTGATCAAATAATATATTAGATTAGTTAGGTAGGAGATCACAGATATTTACCTCTTTCCTTTATGTAATTTTATTATTTTTTAGGTAATTTTATTCTTTACATGAGTTGAGAATGTTTATTTTAATTTATATGTTTGTATAGGGTGTGTAATAAATATTATTTGTGATTAATTACATACATTTAATTTTAAATCTCTATCAACTGATATTCTTGATCTACACATGTATATGGTGACCTTGTTTGCCTCCACTACTTAGTTAATGTTATCTTAGACTCTTGCACTATATTTGCATGTTAGTTGTGCTTGACTAACCAAATAAAGACTAGTTTATCAAAGGATTTGTCCACTTAATAGAATAAGATATATTTTTCTATAGAGCAGGCTCATCTTTCTTTTCTCAATACCCTCTATTTATTTTGATCTTTTATAAACATGGGTAGATTATTCTTAGAAATAATTTGATTTGCAATCAATTGCTACAGTTTTATCTAGGTTGCATGATCTTAGTTTATTTGTTATTATTTATGCATTGTTGATTTTATTTAAAGAGTGATAATTATCATCAATATAGAGATTTTATTTACAATATGAGTGAAATAGTCTTGTTAGTCTAATCTTATTTCAAAAGTGTTAACCAACAAAAGATTCTTGACTCAGAATAGACCATAATGACCAACTAAATTAGATCAATATGTCGAGACACAGTAACACAGACCTTGGGGAGGTTAATGTAACCTCGTTTTAAGATAGGTTGGGTGATTCCTCACTAGCTTGCATGTTTGCATGTTCTAAAATACACATCAATAACACCCATTTTCCTAACTCATTATATGTAGTCAGTGATACTTCCTACTTAGTTTTATTATATGTATTTTATTTAGAATAAAGTAGCGGACTTTGATACATGACTAACATTATAATGTACCCATTAAAACATAGGGTTATTTAGGACACAAGACATCCACTACTCACTCTATGTCTTAGACTAAATTTAGTGAGACTTAAGCATGTAAATCATTCACCTAATATATAAAAAAATCATAGGATATGTTACAAACTTGAGTTACTCATCATAATATGAAACTATGAGTAATTATGTTGAGGGTATATCAAAATATCATTTTTCATAGTTTGCTTATGATTCACATCTAGCTAAGCATCATGAAATTTGTTCCTAAAGGGTGAGACTTCACATATGTGATATGATACATCCCCGTGATAATTATGTATATTAGTTTACTAAGAATATTCCCTATGAAACTATTCCAAAAATACCAAAATATAAAAAAATAAAATATGAAATACAAAAATGTTCAAATTTTATAAAAATTCCAAAACTAGGACTTAATCATGACATGATTTCTAGTTTAGAAAATTCAATATGTAATTTATGAATATTATATTGAGCTTAGCACACCCCCAAAGGATTCATAACATAACCTAATGGAAATGTTAAGTTATAAATCTTTTCTAATTATCTTCCAAATCATCAGGTGACAATAATCAATGATACTTTTAAGGTACATTATTCATATAATAAACATCCTCTTCCTTCTACATATAATAACCTATTAGGAAATATTATTATTTTGATAGGTGTAAAAGTATGGATACCCACAAATACATCTAATGACAATAAGATTGTGGATGATGATTCATGTTCTAACTCATTATTTCTATAAAAGCTTATGTGGATATGCAACCCATTAATAGTTTCATGCTAAACAACAATTCAAGTGAGAATGTTTTTACAATGACACTTTTACATTATCATAGATACACACATGAGGATTTAATAAAAATGACTAGAATATTAAAAGAATCTGATTAATAGAGATAAATTCCTTTGGGATGCATTTTTATACCTCTTAAGGTAGGACATGTTGTAATTTATACTACATTTATAGTCTTTCCAAGATTAGGGATATTTGATATGTTATTTTTAAGCACTTAGATACATAATATTTATGAAGAACCATCCTTAATACAACATTGTATCAAGTATACACATTATAATAGGGTGGTGATAGTTCCAGGTATTCTGTATGAGTACCCTATCTACCATAGGTGTTTCCTCCTCCACCCACACCATTGTTGTAGTTGGTTGTTATAACTATTAAACATTATTATATAGGTATAATTGTTACACAAATTTAGGATCATTCTATAGACTTAGTTACTGCATGTGTTCAAGATTATGATACAGAGGAAGTTATCCCCATATCCCAACTTAGCCTATGTAGTCAGTTATACATCCTAATCATTTTATTATAAGTATACTATTAAAATTAAAGTAGTGGAATTCCCTATATGACTAGTAATTAACACCCATTATAACATAGGGTTATTTGGGACTCACGACATCCACTTTTCACTCTTGTCCTGGACTATAATCAATGACACTTAAGAATCTTACATAGTGAATACATACACATGGTTATCCTCTTATTAAAAAAATCATAGGTTATGTTATACCCTTGAGTTACTTATCATACATATGATACTATGAGTACTGATGTTGAGGGTTATGATAGAATGAAATATCATTTTTTAGATTCTAATTATGGTCCTTAGCTAGCTACACACCATGAAAATTATTCCCACATGGATATGTTTCACATATTTGATATAATACCTGCCCATGACCATCCTATAGATTGGTTTATAATTTAGCTTATTATTTGATCAATTATTCCAAAAATATCAAAATATTAAAAAAATAGAAAATAAAAAAACATTTAAATTTTTTGAATAATATGAAATCAAGAGCCAAACATGACATGATTGTTATTTTACAACATCTACATATTTTATATATCACATATTTGGTATAATATAAATAATTTATTGTATATTCACATGCATTTTTTGGTATGCATTAGTGATAGTCTAGGCATACAAATACACATGATACATAGATGTTAAACCATCCTACACCCAAGGGCCATACCAATGTTGGGGGAATTTTCTTCCATAAATTACACTATTATAGGTTATACATTTTTGTGACCTTTACATTTATCATGTTGAGTTACCTTGATATCCTACACATTACGTACTATTTATCATACTTTATATAGTGTTATATGGATATGCTATTTACTATACTATAACATTTACATGTTGTGATGGTGTAGACTACCTTATATATTTTATGATCATTTGATGTTGTTTCATTTTATAATATGCTAATCATTTCTAGTTTATTCTTTATGGCTTATTAGGCTTGTCTGTATGGAATTTATTTCCCCTTATTTTCAAATTATTAACCTTATGTGTGTGGCATTTATTTTCCTTTGTATGTAGTTACTTAGCCTTGTATGTGAAAAATTTATCATCCCTTGTTTACATCTTATTATACTTGTGTGTGTAATATTTATTTCCACTTGTTTGTAACCCCTTGGCCTTATGTGTGATATTATGTGCTATTATGTGTACTTTCATTATATGCATCATGGTTGTGACATTGCTTGTTTATATTTTTATGCTTTATAAGTTTGCTAATGTCATGATATATATAATGTACCTCCATATTATGTGTGGTTACATTATCCATACAATGAAACTTTACTACATAGTTTTAATTAATACATTTATCAGTTATAGTTACTATTGCATGCCTAATTTATATATACATCTTGAAATGAAACTTTAATGCCTTGCATTGCATATTTTTCATCTATGATTTGAAGACATATTCATTACTATGAGGACATATTTTCTACAAATTGACATAATTATACATAATTACATCTTTATACATAACATGGTATAGTTAATTCTTTCATTTGAGATGATTGAATCACATGCTACATCCCTCACCTTTAGAGGGAGGAATATTTTTGGGCTTATCATTTATACTTAAGCATCCGTGATCATAAAATATAGATTTTAAAAATATATTATACATATTAGTGAGATTTCAAAGTGGTTTAGATATCATATTGAGATATATATTTATATATTTCAGATACATTTGGGGAATATGCACTGATTCTATAGGATATGAGATATAAGTTCTTAGTAATTTTCATATAGAAAATATAAATAACATACAAATGCATGGAAATATATATTATATTGGAACCAATAAGTAAAATTAATGTGGCATGAATCTGGTCCATGCATACACATTATTATATTTTATAGTTAACAAATAATTTGTGGAATGAAGCTTATTCATGCTCATACACATTATTAATTTTTTTTTCTAGATGCATTCCATGGTACCTATCAATGAAAACCATTCAATATATATATATTTTTGTAGTGGTTTATTAATGTTTAAATAATTAATTTAATTGAGATTCATTTACTTTAATGTCATAGACATTAATTCATGATCCCAATATATGGTTCCCACCTTCCATCTTTAGGTTACAATATTAGTGGAAGATTAGTTACATGGTTTAGTTTGGTTGAGAGGTTTTTAATGATAAAATGTGTGTTACTATTACTTTTTATTTCCAATTAAGGTTGGGTAATTTTCCTTTACAATCCATGGTCTCACCTTAGTTACATAAAATTTGGGATTGATCATCCCTAATTCTCAAAATGTTTTTATCAATAGGAACCATTATCCAATGCTTCAAGAAGGTAGTATAATATCCAATAAGTTATAGGTCACATGGTTCACCCACATATAAGTGTACTCTTTATTTTATCTTTAATTTCAATTTTTTATTTGTGTATTTTTAGATTTCATTTTTGGACAATCACTATTGAATTTTCATTGTAGGTTTTATTGAATTAGGTAGCATGTTTAGAGCATATCAAAATATGAAGTTTGTTTTACACACTTAGATACATATCTTTATCTTTTTAATCTAGTATTTTTATTTTATTTCATTTCTAAAATGAAATATGAGCATTTATAAATACTAAAATCTGGGAATGTCAATTTTGACTTACTTTCACCTTACATAACTTGTGCCTAAAAACATGATTCTCATTCTCAAAATTTTCACATCCACATTCCTTATTTAAGTATATCCTTCCCAATTTACTCTCAATAACCTACAATAAATTATAGAGTGTATTTAAAATTAGTTAATTTCCATATTAAAACATATCTAGATCATCATATTAGTGCTCTTATCTCTTGGATAGTAATGTCAAACTTAGAACATACCATATGAGAATAGAATCTAAGACTAATGGTTTAATCATGCACCAATAAAGGGTCATATTTAAAATTAATTTCATTCTTAATAGTCATACCATAGTTTTTTCATGTCATTATAGTCAGAAGGTGCCTAAATAGTCCCATACAAATTTAAAATACATATAGGCCTATTATGCATGTAGAATTTATCTATAAATCACTTACCAAGCATATTCAAATGTTTTCACATTCACATTCAATTTTATATTCTTCCAAATTTACCAATCATTCACTAATTTCAAATATTATACAAGTTTGAAGTATTCAAGAGCCAAGCCAAATTTTCTAGTTTCCAAGTATCAAGGGCTAGAATACATGTTACATACATTGAATGAGAACTATTACATACATTTGCTTAATGGGGATAATTACATGTGGTTTGAATTAATTATTTTGTTTATTTTATATGTATGTATCACTAAACCATTTAATAAAGAGTGTTTAAGGTTAGCTCAATCAACCTTTACTCCCCTTTTTCAAGCTTAAGTTTATCATTTTAAGTGGACCTACGGTTTCCAGTGAAAGAGATGTATTTTTGTTAGTTTCACACATCATCAGACTTATAGATCATAAATATAATTAAAATACAAATAGACACACATTTATGTATCATAATAGGGAGGAAAACTATACCAAAATAGAACCATCAAAATTAGAGTATAAATATTGATAGTATCGACCTGAGATTGATGTTACTATCTAGACACACATAGATATCTAGACATTGATTTGAACAATAATAAAATATGGTTTTATAAATTTTCTTTTTATTAATTACACTCTTATTCTTACATAATATAGTGAAATATTAGGTATTTTATTATTATTTTTACTTTATATATTTATAAAGCTATAATGCCAAATTAATTTCAAGATTTTGCATTTAGATTCATATTATATTATATATATTTAAATTTTAATTAATATACATAATTTTATAAAATTAATTCAAAAGTATATAAAACACTTTTCAAATATCTAAATAATGAGGAGGGAGTAAATACAAATGAGGATAGTCATTTTAAAATATTGATGAGAATGTGCAAGAAACATTACTTTATTATTTATCTAGATAATCCATGTCATTGCATTATGGTGTCATAGATTAATAAATATTTATTTAAAATGATAAGTTTTGTGAGGTTTAGGCTCAAATGGTAGTATGAATGTATTAATTATAAATGGTTGTGAAAATTAAAGTTTAAAAATATTTGGGGAATAATCCCACATTGATCTCTCACAAATAAAGTTGATTAATTATATATTAAAAAACTCACAATGACCAGTATAGATCCCACATGTGTTGTTCCTATTCTTATCAAAGAATGTTCATTTTTGAAGGTCCCACTTTTTTTAAACTTTTCATGTAACTAAATTTTAATCTTTATGTTTTTTTTTAAAAATTTTTAAAGAATGTAACTTAAATTGATATACTTTTATTTTCATTTTCATGTCATGGAAATATAGTAATGATACATTTGTTGGGTATACCCTGTGAGCTATTTAAATATTGGCCTAGTTTGATTTTATTGTAATGTGAGTATAGTCATGATACCTTTTTTTGGGGTATGCTATATGAACTATTTAAATATTTTCTTTTCCATAAGACATTATATTGGTATGATTTGATATTATTTAAATATAAATATAGTCTTAACACATTCACTAGATATATTATGTGAACTATTCAAATGTTTTCTTATACATCAAACATCATATGTGTTTATAAATAAAACATTAAATTTTCTTTATTTTAAAATATTAAGGATAAAATATTTATTTTATTAAATAAATATTTTCATCTAACTATTTCAATTGCATAAACAAATATTCAAAGCTTATAAATTTAAAATTAACTTTTAACTTCAATTATAAAGGATAAAATATTACTTTGCTTATATATTTTCTATCATCTATTTCAATTACAAATAGAAAGATTCAAAATGTATAACATTCAATCTAGTTTTATAATTTTAATTATTAATTATTTTTATATAGTAGTAATTAGTAAATGCTATTATTCCATTCATAAATTAATAAAGTGGGAATTAGGACATCCTTATGTTTCATAATCTTAATTTTGGAGGGACATTTATTTTAAAAACCTAGAGAAATTAGGGGTGAAGAAGTTATAGAAGTGTTTAGAGATAGAAAAATTGGAAGAATATGATGTTAGGAATAAGGGTACTCATGGAGTGGTTCAAGATCTTGTGATTTTTTTATGGTAACAAAGTAAAAGGGTATTTATGCATTGGTATTTTATTTCTGACCTTTTGAAAGAATAACTATAAATTATTTCAATAAGGTTTGAATCCATTAACCTTGGTCTTATAGAAAAGGGTAACAAAGATCAAAATATTGATATCAATCAAACTATACTGTTTAAGCAGGGAAATCTACCTTCTTTAAATTTTTATCTTCACATTCTAGAAGAAAATTAATAAAATTTAATTACTCCAACCTTGAATACTCCTATTTTGAAATCATCTAGGATCTTCACTTTAATTTTCTTTCTTATAATTTTTTAAATCTTAAAAAAGTGCAAATTCTTGAAGATTTGATATCGAATGAAAGTGAGGATCGAGATTCAAAACATATTTATGAAAATTACTTGGTAGGTAGTGGAAGGTTTCCCAATTATAGAATTGGTTGAAATAATATTGGAAAGGTTTTCATGAAAATAATATTTATTATTTGGTAAAAGGTTGGTTTGTAGTTAAACTACCTACTAAGGGTGAAAGGGAATTTATTCTTTCTAATTCTTGTAATTTCAAAGGAAAGAATGCTAATCTTTTCTGTTTGAAGTATTTTTTTTGAGAGAAACCTTCCATTATTAATTTATATATTTGGGTTAGGCTATATACTCTTCCATTGGATTGTTGGAATATGGAAGCTTTTAAATTAATATTAAATGATCTAAGGAGTTTATGTGAAATTGATCCAAGATCATTTAAAAAAGATGCCATCTATGCAACGATTAAGGTACATATAGATCCTACTAAGAAAGATACAAAAGCCTTGTTTTTGAAGTTTGATGATCATACATTTGTTCAGGTGATAGAATTTAAAACTAAGGTGAGGATGTCTTAATTTGAACCTTTATTAATATCCTTTTTTAATTATTTGAGGAAGCATAAATAAATTGGAAAGACTAATGGCATTGGAAATTTTTGGTAGAATAAAATGAAAATTTATATTCAATAAAATGATATGATTGATTTTAAACCTATGGATTTACATTATTATTTATTATAGGAGCCCGATTCCTTTCATAGAAATGATGAAGGGTCTATATTTGAAATTATTTAATAAGGCTAGGATATTATTTTTGAGGATAATGATAATTTTTATACAGATCATTCTCAACATTTTGTTAAGGATATGTTTCAATCCAAAGAGTTTCAGGAGTTAGATGCATTAAATAGAGAAAAAGTAAAATAGTTGATTTTGAGGAAGGTTTGGAGACTTAGGGAATTGATATTTTGGAATAATTTCCTAAATATTTTATTTTGGATAATGTTTATAATAAAAAAATTCTTATTTATCACCAATTTCAAGGGATGGTGGCATTTTACATAGATATGAAGAAGATAAATGTTCAAAGGAAAACATTATTAATATGGAGTTGAAGGATGCCTTGGGTAAAAATAGAAAGTTAGTGTTGGATTATCTTTAGTTTAAAATAAATTAATTATTTTACCCACTATTTATCCAAAGTTAAGAAAATGTTAAAAAATATAATGTTAATAACTTAGAGGAATCAAAAAAAGTCGTCAATGCTAGGTAATAGAAAATAATGGTTGAATTATTTGCTTCAACTAGGAGGAAACTATCTATAACCTAATGTTGGTTGATTTGGGATTTTACCTTTTTTAGGAGTAAATTGATGTAACATTAATAGATTTTTTATATTTTATGTTATTGGTAGGATTCTCTATCAACCAAAGGACCAAACTACAAACATCATAGAGCTAATTTCATTATCACAAAAACATGATAGGTTCAAGGCTGATAGAACAAATGATTTCACTAAATAGATGTTGTGGTAAGAAATTTTTCCTCATAGAGACATAAGATGACTAAATTATATAAATAGAATGCTTGAAAAATACATGACCATAAAATTATGTTATATTGAGTCAATATTTATATTTTAGCATTGTAATATGATATATATAGAATATAAAAGATAAAGATATAGAGAGGAATTATAAGAGGTTATAGATCAAAGTAACTAGTGTAATTTCTTAAGGTGATATAGTGTAAAGAGATATATAAAACATTATATTTTATGGTTATTACATATATATAAATAAAGAGAAGTTAGAGTAGGAATTCATGTGTACTTTGTACCATGTTATTTACTGGGAATATAGGCACTATGTTTTTTAGTTTATGTTAAATATTCTAACCAAATAATAACCCTTGTGTCACATTAGTCCAAATAAAGTTAACCTCTACTAACATAAGTGATATGTATCTAAAAACTTCAAATTTTATGTCTCATTGTTAGAGTAGGTTATTTACCTTAGCTCGTGTTTCCTAGGCATTTTATTTATAGTAAGCATTATTAAGTTTTACCACCCACTTAGGTGTAGATATTAATTGTTTATTCTATTTTAGGTATAGTGGGTTTCTATCCCTATGTTATCTTTTAGATTGATCTTATGGCTATGATTGATATTACTCACTAATACAAGAAAACTACTTTCATTATATTTATATAAAGTTATGGAGATATTATATGATATTACTTTTCATTTCTACATTTCAATTTGGAAGTATATGTTGTCAAATTCTTGTTATGATTTTTTTATTATTAACACCTGGTATCTTTGTGGCTTGAAATTCTTTGTTTTCATTCCTTCCATGGTAACCAAAGTAGTAATTGTTGCAACCATCTATGTGGGATTTCATTGAAGTTACTACAAAGTTTTTTTTAATCCATATTTTTTTCTTATTTTTTTGGAGATATTACAAAGTTTTTTTCAAAAAATAATGACCATTTTGGAGATAAATTTTCTCCTCACACGTGTTTGATTTATAAAATTATTTCACTAATGGAAAGAGAACTTAGATAGGTCTCTAGAAAGTGATCATAATAAGGAATTTTATTAGTATCCAAGGAGATAAGAGGCTCTAAATTTGACTATGTGAATCTATTTTTTTACATAATTTTATGCGTGATCAAGGAAAAATAATCAGATCTTGTATTTGAAGTGAAAAATTAATGTGGAAGATTGATTTATATGGAAAATCACCCTCACAAAATCAATTTTTATTTTCCTTTGCTAAAAATTTCTTTCAACTCCAGTTTTTTAGATTTGGCAAAAAGAGTTTAGTTTTTTGCAAGTATTTAATATTTTTGGTGCAATTTTTATTTTTGACTTATTTATGATGGGAAAACTTATACAAACTATATATTTTGATTGATAACTCAAAATTGAGTGCTATTTTTTTCAAAAGTTTATCTTTTTTAATGCATGATTTATTGGTGTCATTTATTTTGTAAAAACACACAAAAATATAAAGTGACAAATTCAGGGTGGGGGCTCAATACAAAGTCTTTTGGGGGGTTGTCTTGGTGCTAATTTGTGCACCCTTTTTACATTATTTCTCTTTGGTGATTTTTTAAAATGGATTTTTCTTCTACATTAGACTAGTGTGAGTCATTAACAACACATAACTACCATACATGAGACCAAAAATGGAAACAATCATTAAACACAAAGGATTATGGCCCTTAATGAATAAAAATAATTGATTTTCTCTAGAGAATATGAGAAATTTTAGAACCAATGCAAATTTTATCAGTTTATGAGTTTGATAGGAACTTATGTAAGTGATAGTATTTTATTTAATTTAGAAGGACGTGATTCTCCTTTTAAAATATGGGTAAAATTGAAGGTTTTTTTGGTATGATAGATCACATAAGAGCCATGTAGATTGAAGTAGAGATCACTTCTCTTAATCATGAATATTTTCCATCCATTATAGACTATCTTACTATGTTAAACCACTTTTTGACATAATTGAAGGGGACTAGAAGAGATAATAAATATGAAAAATGTGTTTATCAAATTTTATCCAAGTTGAGAGGTTCATTATAAATATTTGATTATACCTTTTTATCTACTATGGATGCCTTAGATACCATATTTGAAATTCTTTATTTAGAGTTGTTTGTGAAAGACTCATTAAGGAATAATCTAAATTATCTAACGTTGAGTCTTACACCTCTCAAAAGGCATTAGTAACATCAATCCTAAGGGTAAGGGAAAATAAAAAATTAAATCCAAAACCACTCCTCCATCTCAAATTTACACTAAAACCAAAGATAATAACTCTAAATCTAAGGAGTCTTCTAAATCCAAGAATAAGTCTATCCTTTATGCTTTTTTTATGGGGGGACTAGTCATTTAGAAACTAGGTGTTGGAAGATAACACAAACCTTAGAGGATGTATTCAAAAAACACAAGATATCTATCTCCACTCCACCTCCTTCTAATGAGAATGAAAAAACACTTAATTTTATTGGAATATCTTAGTTACCTATTACATATTGTTGAGTTATATATTATGGTGCTTCTCACCACATGACTTCTTCTAAGGTGTCTTTCATATCTCTTGGTTTGATTTCTAATTCCAACATTGAGGTTGGAGATTATTCCTTTATTTTTGTTAAGGGAAAATATGACTCAAAATTTGATGGTGGCCACATTAATGATGTACTTTATGTTTATAACATCATTATGAATTTTATTTATGTTTATCAGATCTATCATTCTAGTTAGGGCAAGACAATGCCTTTTACCCCATAAGGGGATGAAATTCAAACCTTGTTAGGGCCTTATTCACTTGTTTCACAAGGTGTTATTGATAATAATGATTGAATATATCACTTTGAGAGTTTTTATGACACTTATTATATTAAGACATGTTTAGTTTCTAATGATAGTTTTGAGAGTAAGCTTTGGCATGAGAGATTTGGACATATTAATTATATACATTTGAAAGAGTTGAGCACTCATGTTATGGATTATTGCATTCCTAGAGTTTATTTTCTTGATGAATCTTTCCCTAGTTATGCATTAGGGAAACAATAGAAAGATTTGTTTCCTAAGGGTATGTCTAAAAGAGTTTCTTCACCACTTGACCTTTTGTGTAGTGACTTGATGGTTTTTACTACTCCCTATCTCAATGGACCTAAGTATTTACTTAGTTTTATTAATAATTTATCAAGGTGTAATTGAGTTTATTTTCTCAATTACAAGATTGAATTTGTTTCACACATCAACGTCTTAAAGATTTTGGTTGATAATCAATCTTCTAGTTTCATAAAGAAACTCTAAACTGATAATGGTGGAAGTACTTCAGTAAAGAGTTTTATAATTTTTAGTAGCTCATGACATTGTTCACCAACATTATATTCCTTATAATCCAAAATATAATGTATTAGCATAAGGAAAAACCAAACTTTAAAGGACATGGATAAATAAATAATGCATTCTTAGGATTTACCTCCTATATACTGGGCAGAAGCATTTAATTATGCAAATTATATTTAGAATCACCCACCACATAAAATACTTGAGAATTTGAATACAAAGGAGGTTTGATCTCTAACCAATCATGATGTCCCATTTTTTCTATTTTTTGGGAGTCATGCTTTGGATTTTGTACCAAATAAGAAAAGGAAAGCCTTAGATAAGATGAGAAAACCCTTGATATTTGTAGGGTATTGTAAGGAAATGAGAGCTTATCAAAATTTGGATACTGATGCTCATGATGTTCTTTTTTGAACAAATGTTTGGTTTGATGATACTTTATCTTCTCATGAGTCTTCATATTCTTTCATGAATTATTATTCTTCTTTGATTCCATCCATTGATTATTCTTCACTTTTTATTGAGGATACCTTCTTTGAAGAGCTAGTTTAGGAGGCTATTAAGGAGGCTATGGATGTAGACTTAGATGTAAATCATTTTACCACTATGCCTAATTGGGATAATATTATAAGTTTTGAGGAAAAACCTTTCATATAGGATATTCCACCTACTAGAAATCATCATGCACATTTTATAGGTTTTTGAATTTTGTGTTAAGTAGTTTTTGGGGATCCATATTATTTTTTATAGGCTCATTGGATACAAGTGTGGGATGATGTGATGATATATGAGTATTCTTATTTGATGAAGAATCATACTTTGGATTTGGTCTCTTTTCCTAAGGGAATAAATTTGGTTAGATGCAAGTGGATATACTAAACCAAATCTATAGTCGATGGGTCCATTGATAATTATAAGAATCATCTTATACCAAAGGGTTTATCATAATTTGAAAATATTGATTATTCTGAGATTATACCCTTGTTTCCAAGATGGATTATATGCACTTTATACTTTATCTTTATACATCACAAGGTTGGATAGTGTATGATATGGACATAGAAAGTGCCTTCTTACATGGATATTCATAGGAAGAAATATACATGAAGTAACTTATTGGGTTTATTCATAATTAATCTCTTATTCATAGACTCTGAATGAATCTCTATGGTCTCAAATAGGCTCCTTAGGCATGGTATGAAAAGATGGATTATTTTATTATATTTGTTGGATTTGTTTTATTCCACTTAGATCTTACATTATATATCCAACATGTTGGAGAGGATATTGTTATACTAATTTTTTATGTTGACAATCTACTTCTTACAAGTAGTTCTTCTTCTTAGATTCAAGATATATAGTAGGATATTTTAGTGTAGTTTGATATGATAGATATCGGTCTTTTGAAATATTCCTTAGTTTTCATATTTCTTATTTAGATTCAAGGATTAATTTGAGTCAACGAAAGTACACTATTAATCTTATTCAGTGTTTTGGCATGGTTGATTGTAAGTCATGTGCCTATCCTTTTTAGTCTAAAGTTACTCTTACTTCTACCTACACTACTCTTTGTGATCCTACATTGTATAGATAATTAGTTGGAAATATCATGTATTTGATCCATAACCACCTTGATATTTCTTTTATAGTTGTGCTTGTATATTGGGTTTACACATGCTCCTCATGAAAGTCTTTATAAAGATGTCAAAATTATTTTGTGATATTTTTAGGGCACTTGATACTTTGGATTTTACTGTACCATATGTTATAATTAGTTGGTAGGATATATTGATTCAAATTGGGTAGGTTATATTGATGATAGGAATTCAAATTATAGATACCTTTTTATCTTAGTTCTTCTCTAGTTGCTTAGGCTTACAAAAAATAACAGGCTATTGCACTTTCATCTACAAAGGTAGAGTGCTAGGTAATAGTCATAGTGAGTCAATAGGCTCTTTGTATTTGTTAGTTATTAATAAAGTTTGGATTCACATAAGATTCACCTATTGTACTTTGGTATGACAAATAAATTACAATTCACATTTCTTGCAACCCTATTGAGCACCAGTGGACAAAGCATATTAATATTCACATGTATTTCATTGGTCAACACATTCAATATATATTTATTTGCTTGGAGTACATTCTAACTTAGTAACAAGTTATAAACATATTTATGAATCCTTTTTCATCACCTTATTACCTTGAGTTATGTAACATGCATTGGGTTTCATAATTTATCCTTAGGGAGTGTTCATGATGACATATTTCTTCTTTATTTATCCATGTATATATTTTACATGAGTACTTTATCAAGCCTTATTGTCAGGAATCATACTATGGATATGTCACTTTATTTTTGGCTATTTAAAACCCCTAGATTCACTTAATAGGGGGTGTTATATTATGTTATTTACCTTAGTTAATGTCTCCCAAGTTCTTTATTTGTTTTAAGAATTATTAGGTTTTATGGGTGGTAATAATAGTCTATTCTATTTTAGGTATAGTGGGTTCTATCCATAGGTTATCTCTTAGCTTGATATTATGGCTATGATTGATCTTCCTTGACTATATAGGCAAGGCACATTCATTGTATTTACATGAAGTTTTAGAGATATTATATGACATTGTTTTTCATTTCTACATATTAATTTACAATTTTTTAGATGTTAAATTATCCTTATGATGTTTTTTGTTGTTAGCACTTGAGATATTTATGGCTTGGAATGATTTGTTTTTCATTCCTTTTAGCTACATAGACTTCAGTTGAATAATGTAAAGGGATGTATCATTTGGATTTACACAATATTGCATTAATATATATATATATATATGTATATATATATATGTATATATATATATATATACATATATATATATATATATACATATATATATATATATACATATATATATATATATACATATATATATACATATATATACATATATATATACATATATATACATATATATATATGTACATATACATATATATATATATATATATACATATATATATATATATATATATACACACACACACACATATATATATACATATATATATGTATATATATATATACATATATATATGTATATATATATACATATATACATATGTATATATATATATATACATATGTATATATATATATACATATGTATATATATATATATACATATATAGATATGTATATATATATACATATATACATATGTATATATATATACATATATACATATGTATATATATACATATATATATGTATATATATACATATATATACATATATATATATATATATATACATACATATATATATATATGTGTATATATATATATACATATATATATATATATACATATACATATATATACATATATATATATACATATATATATATATATACATATATATATATATGTATATATATATATATATATAAGAGTGCTAGGAAAAAACACTAAAAACATTTCCCATTGAAGTTAAAAGGATAGGCGAAACACTACCAAAAATAAAAACAACATTCTTTAGACTACAAGAAGAAGAATTTTAGGTTACCTTTGCATAACTATTATGGCCTTGTATATTTTGAAATTAAATCATACTGAAGGTTATTGTAATAATATTAAAAGATTGATTCAATGTAATACAAAAAAATAAGATCTTTGACAAATCGATACACCAATAACTTAGGTTATCGATTACTGGTTTGAGACTAAACTTGATTCATTCATCATAGTTTGTACTATAGGGTTTGATGATATTAAACCCAAAGATAGTTAAATTTGTTGAAGGATCAAGGAAATATTTATTGAATAAAGTAACTCTCCTCCTATATAAGCTATTTTTGGAGCAAGGGTTTGTAAAATAAGGTAAATAGTTCCTTTAATAGATAAACACCTAAGAGATGGTGTGTGGAAATAAGTGAGATACTCAAAAGATGTGACCACTTAAAATATTAGGTATAAATGGTTAGGGGAAGATAAATAAGATGTAGGAGGATATGATAGTAAGTAAAAGTAATTTAATTAAGAATAATAAGATTTTAGTAAAGAGGATAAATTAAAATATAGTTGACAAAAAATGGTAAATGAAGAGATGAAGAATTAGATGGAGCATGAAAAAATTTAGTTAGAGATTAAGAAAGAGATACATAAGAAGTGGAATTAATAGAGAGGGTTATGTGGAATTAATATGGTAGAAAAATTGATCTGGCCTATACCAATGGTTATCTTAATATTGAAAACCTTGATACTATCCCCTTACCAAAAATGGACGAGTTTGTATTCACATCATGAGAAGGCAAAAATGAAGATAAAAAAATAAATAGAATAGAAGCATTGTGATATACCACACTAAAAAAACACATGAATGGCATGCAACAAAGATTAATAGATTTAGTTACATTATTTTTTAACACTCAAACTATTCAAAACCTTGGGTGTAGAAGATAAAATGGTTATGATTAGTTTGTTGTGCAGTGGATGATGCCTCAATATTAGTGAAATACAAAGTGAGGAGATGATTATTAAGATATGATATGCTATCTATATAGTATAACCAAGGGAGGAAATATTTTCAATAGAAGGAAGTTTGATAGGAAGTAATCAAGAGAATTTTTTTATAGATAATATAAAGAAATAAATAGATATGGAAAGAGATATGAACATTAAAGAGGAAGGTGATTCCAAGATAAGTGTTAGTAATAATAGTAGAGAAATATGACATAGAGATAAAGATGAAGATACTTAATAGAAGGAGGATTTATTAAAAACCATTTGTGAAGAAGTACAATTAGAGATAGAAGATGTATAAGAAGAGATTCAAAGTGATGAAACCCCACCTTCCCCCCACCCCCACCCCCTAACCCCCTTCACCAACAACAAGAAGAGGCCCCAAGAGGAAATTAACCCTTTGGACTAATCACCATCCCCCATTCCACTTCAAAATCAATACGTACATCAATAATTTAGACAAAGAGATATATTTATTAAAAAATAAGTAACAAATTGATACAAAACTCATAAGGAAGATATTGAGAAATCAAAAGAATTAATAATTAACTAGGTAAAATTATTAGGAAAAATATACTTCCAAATAGAGTTTGGAAGAGATAAAGGTCATAATTTTTGTTGGTGAGAGAACATAGAAATTAAAAACAATATAATTTTAAATGTATTACATGAGCAAGTACATTAGGAATTTAAATGAACAATAGTATAAATCCTAGTAGCAGGATTCCTAACCAACCTCATAACACTAAAATGGCATATAATAGGATTAAGTTTCCACTATTTGGTAAAGATACAAAGGATGTATAGGAACATTTAATTGTATTGGAATCATACTATAGAAATCATAATATCATTGAAAAAAGAGTAATGCTATTCAATTTTATTGGAAAACTAAAAGATGATGCACTAAAATGGTATAGGAAGACTTATTATAGACATGCCACTACATGGGTTGATGTCCAAAAATAATTTAAATGTGATTTTCACTACCCAAAAATACCAATGGAAAGTGTTATAATGTTGAGAGAACTTATCTAAAATTAGGAGAAAACTATCAATTATTATGATCAATGCTATAAATCCATAGTGTATAAGTTATAGGAACCTCTGAATAAAAAACAAAAAATAGAATAGTTTATATCTAGACTAATCCCATGTCTTAGAGTCAATATGGATGGGAAAATATTCAACACATTTACATAAATTTTAGAAATGGAATAAAGGTTAGAAGCTCAGTCTTGGAAATCATATACAAATACATCACTAAAAGATAATTTTGAAATATTACACTTGGAATTAAAATTAAAGTTAAAATAAGAGATACAAATGAAGGGGATGAATATGGGACATTAAACAACAAGATTATACCATTTTGAGAATGAATTTGGTGCATAATGTGTTGTGTGGAAGGGAATTCTATAATATAATTTCCCCATATTGATATGGTAAAAAGAGTAGCAATGATAAGATTAGTGAAACCACCAATCGGGATGAATCCACTAGATCAACAAGCTATATACATTGAGAAGATTTACTAAAGAATATGTAGAGTGTATGATAAATATCCACAACACTTATTTCTTATGTTGGAAGTGGTAGTGCTTACAATTCAAATAATGTGTTACAAAAATTATGGATCATTTAATCAATATAGTCAAAATTTCCCTACTATATATGCGCTCATAGATGTAAACAATACAATTCAAAGAAGAGAGGTAATAGTAAAAAAAATGCCTTTACCATAATTACTAGTGAAAAATGATAGTATACCATAACTTGGATAATAGTACCAAACACACCCTGTAATCTAATTTTTTTAATCTTGTAATGCTCCACCACAATACTCTAATACTCATAAAGGATGATACAAAGGTGATGGATAGGTTGGTTATAGAGGAGAATACCACATAACAAGAACTTACCAAGGGGGAAATAGATAAAATCATAATTATATGTAACGTTATAATTAGTAGAAACCCCCACCAACATGTTATAAATGTAACAAGGTGGGGAAAATTGATAAATTATGATGAAGAACCACAAATGGAGTGTGTATTCTCCAATGTAAGAGGTACACATGACTCATTCTCTTTTCCTAAAGAATCAAAATTTAGAAAAAATGGTGGGATAAAACCTAATGAATTAGTAGAATATCCCATAGGAAAGGGGATACACATATAAGGAAAATGGCAAAGGCATATGATAAATTTCTTTGGTATAATGAAGTTCACCCAAAAAAAGGAAGAATATAAAAAACATAAGAAGATGGAAGTTCATCCTATAAAATAATAATGTTAGAAAAAATTAGACAGTGTTAATAAAAAATAAGAGAACAAAAAGAGGGGCCATGGAAAAAGGCTTTTCATATCATGAACAATGATGCATAATCATAAGTAGTGATAACCACCATAAGTGGGAAGAATACTGGAAGGGTAAATAAGTAGCCATTAACTATAATATAAAATCAGACACAGATGTAAAAGTTGAAAAAGTTGATATCTATGAACATGAATACATTTTAGATAAAATCAAGAAAATAATAACATAAAAAATATAAGGATAAATTTAAATTGACTTATTTTGATGAAGATGATGTCATATACCACAAAAAAAAATTATATTGATAAATAAATAATACCTACAAGCTAAAATATCTCATTTTTATAAATATTAGAATAAACAAGAGAGAAAGAACCTCAAATGAGCAGAGTGGGGAAACATAAAATTAAAAATACAAATAATGTATTTAGAACAACTTGTAAATGGAAAAAGATTTCCATTATATTAAATGTAAAAATAAATGTCCAAGAAATAAATAAAACACTGTTATACCTTGATGTATATGTAAATGTGCTACTGCATAACACATGGGAGATTTTAGGGAAACCACATTTACATGCAACATCATATAAACATGCCATGGCTGATGGTACTTTGTAGAATTTTGAAGTTGATTTTATGGGGGTAAATAAGAAGGTATATTTTGAGGTAATTGACATGTATGATATCAGATATCTAATGTTGTTGAACTTATAATGGTTTGTAAATTGGAATCGATCCTTAAATTTTGAAGAGGAGGAGATCACAGTTGAGATAAAAGGGTTATTAGTCTATTTTACACTAGAGGTGGGAATGGCAATTGCATTGTCAAAATAATTGTGGTTTAAAGATGAGGATAGTGAATTTGGTGACCTCACAAGGATATATACTCTTAATAAAATTATAAGAACACATGATGAACTAGAACCAAATGATGAAAGGGAACTGATAGTGAAATAAGATAAGGAAAAACACCCTTAATAGATTAAATTGAAGCTTTTATGTACTATGAACTAAAAAACAAAGTGTAGGAGGTATGTTACATAAGAAAAACCATACAAAATAAAAATCACCACTGCATAAGAAAATATAGTACAACACAGAATAAGATCTCATTGCATAGATCTAGCTTCAAGTAACACTTTACCAATATTTTGGGACATTAGAATAGTGGATGAGTACTTAAAATAGATGATGAGGGTATTTATAAAAGAATAGATAATGATGAAATCCATTGATTATATAGCCATGATTATTGTTTTGAGTTGGTGGCATACCCATAAAGAAACCATCCACACTTGAAAAACTTTATACATACTACTAAACATAAGGTTTGTAAAATTAGAAATTTATTTTCCAGAGATCAAAATTTATATAGGGAAAAACAACCCAAGAACACATCTTCTCACATGAATAATTATGAATGATAAGAGGGGAAACATATAGATTCCCATGGGAATAATTCTTTTACTAGACACTAGATACTTTTCAAGAAACATGGTACCTACATTAAGAGATGCATAAAAGAATAAGTAAATGAGCATCCCTAAAAATGATTTTTTATAAAACTTTCAACTTTTGGGATCTAAATACTAGAGTTTTTTGAGAACTATGGAAGATAAAAACATTTATATTTATGTAAGACTCTACCAGAAATCAACAATTCTCAATATTAAAATTAGAAGAAACAAAGTTAGGACATATGGACAATTGGGATTAAATTGGCATAATTATAAGATAATTTACAAAGATTATATAAATAAAAGAAAACATAAGAAAACTTGAAAACATGGATTATTTCTGTAAGATTATAAAACAAGAATAAGATGAGGAATAAAACCTATAAAACATTAAAATAAACATTGAGGATAGAGAAATACAACTCCTTGACATTGCAAAAGATAAGACATAATACTTATACTAACCTATTGAAATTAGATAAGAATATATAGCAATAAAATGAAATCCAAATATGGAAAAAGTAGGTAATTACTGGGTAGAAGAAGATGTGGAGAATATACTATAATTACTAGGGAAATTTGAGGATTTATTCCCAAGAACCCTTACTGAACATAAAGTAATCAAGGAAAATGTAGGTGCTATGAAAATTCAATTTTAAAGAGGATATTAAACCATTATGGAAAAGACCATTTAGAGTAAATCCTAATGTTAAAGAGAAAGTTAAGATTGAATTGGGTAAAATACTAGTTGGTGGAATTATAACCCCTATGAAATATGATGAATAGATAAGCCTTGTGGTGATTCAAAATAATAAAATTAGAGAGATACACATGTATTGATTATAAATCATTAAATAAGGCATGTATGAATGATCCCTTCTCAACACCATTCACTGAAGAGATATTAGAGAGTGTGTAGGAAGAGAAATCTAGTAATTCACTAATGGATTTTCAAGATACCATCAAGTCAAACTAGCATAAGAGGATAGACCCATAACTACATTTTCTATAGAATGGGCATCCTATATGTATTCAGTGATGCCCTTTTGATTGAAGAATGCACTAGTTATGTTTATCTTAATAATGGTAAATGCATTTTAATATTTCATACATTAGTTTTTGGAAGTATATCTTGATGATTGGATAATATATGGGTTAATCAAGGACCATTTTGTAGGTACTATGAATTGTGTTGCAAAGATGTATAAAATTGAACATTTCTCTAACCCTCAAGAAATCCATATTTTATACCCCTTTGGTACTTAATTGGGACACATAATATGTTAATAAGGGTTGATGGTAGATTCAATTAAAACTACCATAATCATAAACCTACCACCACCCAAAATAAAAAGGAGGTTATAAATATCTTTGGGTATACAAGATATCACCTCAGATTCATAAGAAATGACATAGTTTTAAGCACACCCATAGAATAATTATTAAATAATCAACATAACCAACCACTAGATTGGTAGAGACAATGTCTAGAGTCATTTGATACATTGAAAAACAATATTTTAGAGTTATAAATGTTAGTGTTCCCAGGATTTAAAATCCCATTCCACGTACATCTTCATGCCTCTAGAATTATAACAGGGGTAGTGATAACATATCCCCATAAGAAAATATATCAATTATTGTGGTAATACCTTTTTAAGGATTTTATAGTGGGAAATTTGCAAGAGTATAAATAAATTTATCCACCACATAAAGGGAGGCAATTGCTATGGTTTATGAAGTGTATAAGTTTAAGTATAATTTATTGGAAACTCCATTTTTATTCTTTACAAATCATTATCCACTTAAGTATCTAATAAATATACTAACATTATAAGGAAGAATCTAATGTTAGAATATGTTCTAATAATTTGATTTAAAAATTATGGTGAAACCTAATAAATATAATAATGGACCCAACTACCTATCAATAATAACTACAGGGGAGGATAGATGCCCCAATTGAGGATAAGTTTTCCATGTCTCACCTCTTCTATGTGGAAGTAATCCCCAAAGATATGGAGGGTATTACATATATATATTTTCCAATAGAGAGTTTTTATAAGAGTATAATACATTGTAAAATAATTATTTATGATCCATGAATTTCCCTTTACATTGATTTAATTAACATCATATAATAAAGGGAGGGATTAGGTATCATGGAGAGTGGTGTTACCACATGAGTGAGATAATATATTAAGCAAATCCCATGATGGAGTTTTTGGAGGGTATAAATTTGGAGATACTATAGGGAAGAATATATTTCTAGTAGGGTTATGGTGGTAATCCACTTTTAAGGATGCACATTAGTAAACAAGGAAGTACAACACATGGCAAAGTGTGGGACAACCAAATGCTAGAGATGAGATGAATCTTCATCCATTTTTGGCACTAGATCCATTTGATAAATTAGAAATTGATTTTATAAGTTCCATCAAACTATAGTAATTAAAAGTAGTGCTAGATTCATTATTGCTAGTACTAATACCTCACAATATGGGTAGAAGTCATGCCAATAAAAGATTGTGCCATGAAGACTTATGCAAATTTTTTATATGATAGTATAATTACAAGGTTTGGATAAACACTGATAATATTTAGTGTTTAGGGTAAGAATTTAATCAATCATACAATTATGAAATTTCTTAAACTTTTCCTAATCAAGTATCACAAAATCACTCCTTACCATCCTTAAGTAAATGAAACCATCGAGGAATTTAATAAGGTAATAACAAAAGTATGTAATAAAGATATTAGAGAGTTAGATACCAAGATACTGAAAATATGTTTGGCTTACCACACTAATTATAAACAATTATTGAATATTTTCTTTTCTAATTATTCTATGGATTAGAATCATTCATGTCATTAGGGTATATATTTATAATTTTGAGACTTACGACAACATTAAAAATGAATGAATAATATTCCATTTAATAAATATTTATAGAAATAGAAAACTTAGATGAAAATACATTCATTTAAGTTTATATCCAAATGCAATATAAAATATGCCAAAAATATTGGCATGATAGACATATAAAAGTGAAAAATTTTTATATCAAAGACAAAGTTTTATTGCATGATAGCAAGTATAAAAATCCAAGCAAGATAAAAATAAGATGGATTAGACCCTATACAGTGGAAAATATTTTAGAATTAGGAGCAATCAAGATAATAACATTAGAAGGCATGATGAGACAATATTTATCAATGGATCCTAACTAAAACCCTACACTACAAATAACTATAGTGGAGGGTGGTAAAACAAATCAAATAATGAATGAGATGACACTATCCTTCCAATTGAGTGAAGTTTGGTATAAGGTAATAAGGTTCCTTATATCGAACATTTAAGTTTATAATCATAGACTTTGTCACCTCTACATTAGGTTTGCATAATATTCCTAGATGATAAATTTGAATAAGGTTATCACGATATCCCAAAAATAACTATCTCCATATCTGGTTGTTTTATGCCACCAAAATAATTAATGGGAAAATAAGTAGAATAGGAAGTATATACACACAATTTTTTTTAACTTTACCACTTAATAACACTTTATATCTTATATGAACTTGTCAAATGTCAATCACTCTGAGTGCATGCCCTAAAGGGTGCATCGAGAAAGGGGTGGGTAGCCCATTGGTGCTTCACAAGATTATTGTGTCTTTATTTCATTCCTACTATTGCTCTCACTTATTTAGAGTGTTTATACATTTACCTCCTATGATGCCTCCATAAGATCCTAAAATATTGAAATATGGTTAAGTTTGAAATCTTAGAACCTTAAAATATAGCTAAGTTTAAAATCCAATAATACCCTCCAAAATATAGAATGTACATTATAACTCCTAAAGGTCTGAAACCACTCTCAAACATCTTGAAAATATAAATATAAAATATGACTTATACTTAAATGATTATTTTATTTTTAAATTGATTGTTTTTATCCCCTCCATAAGGTAAAACCTTCTCTTACCATCTACATACACATTTTATTGGGATAAATTTGTTCTAAGAGTTGAGTATGTTACATGACTAAGTTGGCTTAGGTGGACTTAGTTCTAACCTAACTACTTTTATTTTTAATAGGGTCAATTGGGTCGACTATGTCGAATAAAAAATTGAAAAGGTTTAGGGTTATATATAGCTATATATACACATTATTTTCTCCATTTTAGAGAGAGAAGAATAAGAACATATATTTCACATCTTCTTATCCACCATTCTACTTGAGGAGCATTGCTTAGGGTTTCAATTTTGCACTTGGAGATATGGATATTTTCTTTTGGAAAATTATTTTGGATGCATAGAGAATTTATGTAGCCTTGAGATGACTTATCCTTATTATCCTTACATACCACAATAACCTCTTAGAATCACCTTGGCCAAGGGAGAGATTTAGGCTCGATAGGTTTGTCTTGAAAGGTAAGTATTCCTAACTTTGTTCCTCTTTGTTAAAGTAGATAGATTTTCATTTGTTATCTTATATGATTCTCTCTCAATGAATTAGGATTTACTATACATTAGCTTAAGTATAGATCTTATATGCATGTTTGATTTTATATTTATTACCCCCATTTCATACTACAAGATTTGGTGAGCACTAGGTTAGATTGTAATTTAATTTATATTTACTTTGTGGAATATTAAATACATAGGACCTAGCTAGGGTTATTGCATGGTGTTTATTAAATAGAGGATTTGGACCCCTCTATAGTGATATTATTTTTCTAAGGGACCCCTTGGTTAGGTCTAGCAGATCCATCTTGGTCATGACCTTGATTGTATAAATGTACCAACAAGTAGAAAGGCAAGTGTGATTTATCTTTTATGATCTAGGACTGATTTATAGATCAACTTCACTTTCCCTTGTATATAAGAAGTATGGAAGAAATGATGTTTAAAAAAAAAAAAAACATTATAAAAAGAATACGTATAAAATAAAAAAGAAGATAAAAACATGGTTATAAATATAAATACATGTAGAGTAAATAAAAGGTAATACATAAGATATGTATCATATGCAAAAGTAAAATATGAACTTGTAGTAATAAATAATATATGGTAGTAAAAATATGGGTAAAATTATGAATAAAATGATTTAGAATTATTTTTATAGATATATAAAATGTAAGTAATAAAAATATGGGAGTGTGGAATAAAATAACACATAATGGTAAGATAGCATGGAATTTTATAAATGGAATAATTTAAATTTGGTACTTCAGACACCCATAATGAAAACAATAAAAATACACATCCATGAAAGAAAAGGATAGAAAATGGTGAAAGAGAGGACTACATAAAAAATAGTATTAGTGAGTTTGGTTTCCAATGAATGATTAAATGGAGTGGATTAAATTAAAATAAGCTAACATAGACAAACTGGTGGATGATAATAATTACACAGTCAAAAAAGTTGTTAAAATAATGACATCATAAAAGATAATCATGAAATAAATAAATTAAAAGACATGATTATGAACCAAAGTATGTGAAGGGAAGGATTAGACATACCTAATAAATATGAGTAATTGCATTAAAATAGATCAAAATATTAGTGTATATACCAATCAATATATAAATCAAGGGTTTCTCTAAATAGAGAAATTATGAAATCATTATAGCACCAACACTTTACATAATGTTTTTAAATAAAATGTTAATACTCTGTTTGAATATAATTCCTTATATACTTAATAAATAAATTATTGGTATTTCTCATGTTGTCATATCTGAATAGGTTAAGCAACTTAAATATCATAAACATTCCATAAAATCTAGATCCATTAGGAATTATTTTGAAATTCCCCTTTCTCATCACACATGTAGAAGATACCTATCGATAAATCAAAACACGTTTGCCAGAATTTGATCATATGGCTTTAGAGGAAGAAATAATCATGATTATGAAATTAAATCTATAAACTTGATATTTGGAATACAAAAAGAGTATAGATTCATTCTAAATTTTAAATTAAGTACATGGAGTAAATTCCCATAATTCAAACTAATGACAAACATGACCAATGTGATATTGATCAGAGAACACACATATATTATATATCGATCGATAATACTGCATAACATAGGATGTGATTCACAAAGTTACAAGTCTTCTACATGAAGGCCATTCCAACCACAAATATGACCATAATATGAATGTGATTACTAGATCCCTAGCTGCACTTATAGGGACTAAAGTTAATAATTGAGCTCTATCAATTCATAACATGAAGGATTTGAATGTTAGATTTGTGATAAAAGATATCACTTGTAAGGCTTAATATATAAATAGGCATGACTCAACAACAACTAGGATAGCACATATTTCATATGGTATGGTCTTTAGTGGAATGCAGTATGACTTGACTAATACCTTACATGAGCAATACTTGTATAATCTATAGAAAATCAATAAAGGTAAAACTTTCCACAAATTTTGCTATGGCTACATTTTATTATTACATGTCATGTAATTTATACACACTATCTTTTTACATGAGGGTTAGGTAGAATGGAGTCCATATTATCTAGGAGAGGCACAAATAATAGCTAAAATGGAGGGTATCCCTACAATACAATAGGTAGATTTTTTTTTGTAATGCAAGATAATGATTAGGAGTACGTAGAAGAAAGATTCTAAATTTAGAATGAAATTGTCCAAAAATAATATACAAAATTTAAATTTACTATAGATGCATACAACATATTTATTGTGCTCTATGCTATAAAAATGGTACCCATTCCACCTTTACCTTACGAGGTTAGTGATGAAATTTTTTAGGGAATCATTATTGTAGTCAAGAGTCTACCTCCTAATATTAGGGCATAAAAAGTTTTTAGTGAACTAGGGATGGGATACCAACATGAGTAGGAATAATATGCAACCCTCAAAGATGACACACATGGATAGATATAAATATCTAAACCTCAACCCAAAACCTATAGATCCTCAAGGATATGAATATAAGGTATCAATTTAGAAACACACAATGAAGATAAAGATGAGGAGGAAATGACCAAATTTTTATTAAGGATTATGCCATAAATGAGGATTTGGGTAAATAATATATGAATACAAATGTACCCCCTTTACTCATTATGAAAATAGAAATTACCACCTAGAGAAGGGTTGTCACCAAAAACCAAGAGAAGGCATTAAAAATATTTTATCTGCCTTAACCACCACATGGCCATAATTTGATCTGAATACAACTATTTTAATAGAAAAATATCTAGTGGACATAAAGGATAATTTCATTTCTCATCTAAGGACCGAGGTAGAAATAAACCTCATAAAAATTGAGGCTAAAGAAGAGTATAAAAAATAACATTTAGGGACACTTTTAGGAGAAAATCAAGAAAATAAAATAAAGTGTAAAAAGTAAGTAGGAATGATGAAGGAAAAATTAGAATTTACAGTGACCAAATTTTCTTATTCAATTATATGTTGGAGGAAATGGAAAAAAAATTGAGCATAACCTCAACTAGATTTAGACTTTAATGCATAATTTTCACAATAGAACAAACTAAGATGATATCCTTATATCAATAATATAAATATAAATAGATAAAAAAAACATATCGGGAGTACTTGAGAAAAAAATAGAAAAAATGGAGGTTCATATCAAGATTCATACAGACTACTTGGGATTATTATAAAAAAACTTTAGTCATGAATGACATAGCCATGGCAACAAAAGAAAACATGGCTTTAAAAAACATGATTGTGGAAGTAAATAAGGTCATTCTTGATTGGGACAATTTTACCAATACCATGATGAGTAAATATGAGAAATATCTACCCAAAAAAGGGGATCCAAATCCATAATCTCAAATATTTTATTGAAGTAGTTCCAAACTATTTGTTACATTTAACTAATTAAGGTTTTTTTAATACCTAAAAATAATTGGAGTTGTCTCAATGATGATACAAAGGTCTAAAATCTAGTCAAATGTTGTTATTCTCTATCAAATAAAGGACCAAACTGTAGACACCACAAAAATAATTTCATTATTGCAATAACATGACACTTTCCAAGTTGACAGAACAAAGGATTTCATTGAGTAGATGCCATGATAATAAATAGTTCCTCATGAAGGCAAAAGATGACTAGATTATATAAAGGGCATGCCTCAAAAAGACATGACCACTGAATTGTGTTGTATTGAGTTGGTATTTATACCACAACATTTTAATAAAATACATATAGCATAGAAAAGAAAAGATATAAAGAGGAACTATAAGAGGTTACATAGCAGAGTAACCTGTGTAATTTTTTAAAGTGGTATAATGTAAAAAGATATATAAAATATTGTATTTGATGATTATATATATATATATAATTTAGAGTAGGATTTCATGTGTACTACGTATTGTGTGATTTAATAAGAATATAAGCATTATTTTTTTCAATTTATGTTATAAATTATAGCCAAATCCTAACTCTTACATCACATTAGGCCAACTAAAGTTAACCTCTATAAACATAAGTTATCTATAGTCGATAACTTCATATTTTATGTAAATACATGTTTTATTCTTTATGATCATTTATTTCTTAATTATTTATTTATACTTGTTATAATAGAAGATTATATTTTATATCATGACTTAATTTGAGAGATTTGATGGTTATCATTATGTTACTTGTTTGGTAGGTTACTTATAATAATGATTAAAATAAGGATCTCTAAAGTTTCCACAAAGGTTTTTCATTTCAAATGAAAGATGTCTAAGCTATGAATGCTCCCTAATGGGGATTAAACATTCAAAACCTACTTCTGATGAGGATATTAGGTAAAACCAAGTTTTATAGAAGTTATTTTGTAATCAAATATGGATCTCATTATTTTTTGAATTATGTGGATTTCATGAGGCTGTGTTTTTGGATTTATCTAAGCCTCTAAAATATGGTATGCCTAGGGTAAAAGGGTTTGAGATGATAGTGAATGAAAGGATTATTTACATAATTATGGGATTATCAAGATAATAATAGAATTGGTATATTATCAAATACAAATTTGTTAATTTTAAAGATTCATTTCTTATGCCCGGGGAGTGTGTCATTAATACATGTAAGGGTTTTCTTTATAAATATATACCATCTTGTTGGGCTCAAGTGACTTAATTTATTCAAAAGTATCTTACCTATGAGGGTTTTTATAAATTAATTTTTGGGTATCATTTCTGTATCATTATGCATTTGAGACAATGTTTTAAAGAATATTCCTTTCTCCATGCTTAATATTCTTGAGAAAATGGTACTTACAGTTCAAAAAAGAAATTCTAGTTCTATATATTATCAAGGGATTATAAAATTTGTCATTATGGATGATTTAGCAAATAATTTTCATTCCATTTCATGGGATATATTATATTCATGTTTAAATAGTTATATTTTTGGTCTAGTTATGATTTTAAAAAAGGCTTTGGGTAATACTCTATAAATAAGTAAACCTATTATCATCCATTCTGAGATTAAATGTAGGAAAATTTATTTTGGAAAGGGGAAATGTAAAATAAATTATCATAAAAATACTCAAATAAAGATTAATTTTTATTATGTTCTAGAAGAAAACACTTATTCTAAGTTGTAGAAACAAGACTTATTTTGGGATTAGTATAAATCCTTAGGTAAGAGGTTACATAACTATAAACATTCTTATTTATCCTTGAAAGAAGATATTTAGGTTATAACTGAGTAAGAGAAAATTATTATCTATCTTAGGAAGGAAAATTTTGACATAAAAATAATGAAGATCAAGATAAACAAACTTAAATTAAGGAAATTATTTATATCTAAGTTTCTTTAAATATGGAAGGTAATCTGGGTTCAAAAAAAATTTCTTACATAATTCCTCCTAAGGTTTATGCTTTGATTTTACAATAAAGACAGTTAAAATGGATGTTCAAGAGGGATATTTTAAATTAATTATCTAATTTAACTTCCCCATATATGTTTGAAAATGTTTTTAGGCTTTATACTAAGGAAGATAAAAATATGTTATGTGAAGGCTTTTTACATAATTTAGTTTTACCACTATTTTTTGCATGGAACCCTAATTTGTTCATTGGTGAGATTCATTTAAGGATGTTATGTATTATATATAATGAAAATATATTTCATTTTGAGATAAAGAGGTATGATGATATAAAATAAAATTTCCCCTTATGGTTAATGTCAGATCACCCTTGGCTAAAAGAAATCATTGAAGAAGTTTTAAGAGCCATGATGTAGAAGTACCTGAGGTTTTCCACTTTTTGGGCTAGAAGGGAAGCTATGGAGTCATTTTTTAATTTTAGACCTATTATTATTTAAAAAATTCACCTATTAAAGAATGAATCTCATGATCATTACTACACAGTACTTTTGTGTTGACTGACCTAGACTTTAGCACCTAAGAGTGATTCTATGATTTGAGGTAATAATGGGATCAACCCCAAGGTGTGGGATTATTTCACTCCTTGGGATGAACCTATGGAGGAGGTAGTATTTGTTATAATCTAAATGAACCTAGTTTAGGACTAATGCATATACCTATAGAGATCATAAAGGAAATATAAGGCTAATGCTAAACCCAATATTGAAAAAGGAGAAGGGGTGGGAGAGGGTAAGAAGGCTGTTGAAAGAGAAAGTAATGATGCACCAAGAATAGAGTGAGCACCTCACCTAATTTTCAACACAATAACATAAAAGAACTAGGTACACACAGTCTTTAAACCAAGCACCAACTACAAAAGTGTTTCACATGGAGGTATGGGAACATAATAAAACATTAATAGGGATGAAAAATGGTCCAAAGATAATGCCTATGTAGACCCATTTATACATAACATGTGACTTGAAAAGGATTTCGATTTCATATAGAGGTGTGAAGGGAGGACAACAATGAGAGGGACAAACATCCACATACAAAGGTCAACAACCATTAGTACACAGATGTAGAGCATAAAGAGAGGTAATTCATTTCCTATTAATTTCAAGGACTAAGCTAATATTAAAACTCAAATGGTTAAATATTTGTTATACTAAAGAGAGGGCTCTATTTCACATTGAAAATTAGGGTTTATATAGAGCTAATCAAGACATTATGTAATTAATTAATCACTTGAAATGGTAGATAGGGAACTTAATTCAAAATTTGGTGCTTAGAAACTCAATAGAACCACTCATATGCAATAGTTTTTATGAATCATGCTCATTTAATTTGGGCTGACAATCTGATCAAAGAAGTAGTTAGAAGGTCATTCTTGGATCTTTAAATAATATACACGTGCATTAAGGTCACATGTGTACTTATATAGATAGAGAAGATATGTGTGTAGGTTATTTCCACCTAAATATTGATTTTTATTTTAATTATACTCTAACATGACTTTTATTGACATCCAATCGATCCTAAATACCACCTTTTCTAATTACCTACACCTGTCACTCCTCTTGAAACACTCACTAATGTGGAGGCTGTGTAGGATTTATTTACATTTTCCATGTCATCTTTTCATATGATATATTTCTATGAGCATCTCTCTCAAGGATCATGTGTGTATTAAACACTATGTACTTTATACTTTGTTATATTTTCATTAGTTATGCATGTAAGTCTGTACATGGAGAATTTATGCTAAAGGGGAGAACACACCTTTCATGATTCCTATGATCTTGGATATAATTTACATGTGATTCTCACCTACTTATCTTCATCACTCTGAATACCTAACTTTAATTAAATGGCCAAGTGTGCACTTACTTCATGTTTGTCCAGTATGTGATTTTATATTTGGGTGCATCTTATGTAAAGGGTGTGTGTAGAGGTTATGTAGGTAGATAAGCACTAGAGTCTAATGGTATAAAAGTGTGGGTAGGATATGGATTCACATGATGGTGAAAAGGGTAATTTTATTTGAAAGGCATAATACTTTAATTATTCCTACATATAGATATTGGTGGTAGCTTTGAAAATTTGTTCCTTACATCTGGGAGCTTATATTGGCCTGTAAAGGGAGTGTTGTGTTACACAGATCATAGCTTATGAATCATGAGAGTAAAAGTGTGGAGCTATATGATTATATGCATAAATTAGTCATTTATACATGAGGATCCTCCTATATAAGAATGCATAATAATACCTAAGTTCTCAAGTGATCACTTATAATTGGAAACTACACATTGCACATTCCACCCTATATAGTCTCAAGTCTAGGAATTATGCATGCTAAAATTTCACACCAATAGTTTTATGTGATGGAGAGGCATGAAGATATTTTTTATAGGGTGTGTATTAATATCTACTCATATGCATGAATCAACACTTGATTTATGTGTGAATCTATTATAACTTTTAAGTTTGGGTGCTGGTGGGGAATCACCTGCACACAAGTTTACCCTTGAGAAACTTAACATTATGCAATCATGAAGTAATTTTTTAGGGTATTATGATATTTGTATAGATTGGTTTGACTTTAAGAGTCAATAATTTTGGCAATCTCTATGGAATGCTTGCCTGCTAAGTGGGGACCAATAACCTTGAAGTAATCCATTAGGTATGGATTCATATGGATCTTTGATATTTTACCCTTCACACAATTGGCTATGACAAGCTTACCTAGCCTTAGAGAAAAATGTTATACCTTCCACAATAAAAAATCAAAGAAAATAATTACATTGAAAGAAACTTGGAGGAAGTAAAATATAAACTATGAAGGACACTATTATACTAAAAATTTGCTTTATTTCCTTGAGAAGAAAGAGTTAAACTAAAAAGAAGGATAAGGTTGGTAGAACCTAGATTTGGTTTACACTTAATGATCCAAATGGTTGTGAGAGATATTCTTTGGCTTGGGAGGATGAACTACATAAGAAAGAGAACAAAGAAAGGTTGTGTTAGTTAGGTAGGAAGGTGGATTGCTTAGTAGCCTAGATCCAAGAAGTACACAATTTCCTTAGAGGCTGTCATTCCACCTTTAAAAACAAGTTATTGCTGATAAAAGAAGGTTGTATAACAGATAAATCAAAGTAATTAAGTTATGTGAAATAAATATTATTAAAAATAAATTCTTAGATTAATAAGATAACATTAAGGTGAATACCAGACTATCAAAATATGGTTCAAGTATGGTTGGGTTACTATTTCTAGTATGTATTGTGATAAAAGTCAAGAAAATAGGGTTTTGATTGAGGTTGAGAAGTGATTTGTACTTTCTTATTTTGGGTGTCTAGTTTTACATAGTAACCATCAGAGGTTAAGGTGATCATCGATGGTCAAGGTGATTGTCAATGGTTAGGGTTATCATTAATAGTTATTATTAGTTCTAGTTTGGGTTAAGAAGTTTACTTAGTTGAGGTTATAGAATGGTTCTGCAAGGTGGGTTTGGGTCAGATATTGGTTATGAGGTAGAGGGTAAGTTTTAGAGGTGAATGATTCAAGGGTTATTCATTTAGATGATTGAAAAGAGGTTATGGGTAGATGGGTGCAATTTCTAAACTAAATAATTGAAACTTGAAACAAAGAATAATATACTTAGCTCATGGTTTGATAGTTAATGGTTGATGGATTGAAGAAGTTTTGGAGCTTGTTGAAGATGATTTATGAGGAAGAGATACCTACACAAGAAGTTGATGATTAATCTTGATATTTGTCTTCTCTCCTATTCTTGCCTCTTGATGATCTACTTACCTCTTTTCCCTCTCTCAAGTTCTCTTTTTATAGGAAGGAGAGGCACAATAATATGTTAACAAGGGGTCCAAATTGATATCTAAATATAACTCACACATGTATTAGTTCTCACACAAATTAGATGAGCTAATTATAAAAAATAAAGTTAGAGTTGAAGGGTTAGTTAAGTTATTCAGGTAGTGAAACTTGATCATTGATGGTCATGGTGATCATCAATGGTTAAGGTGATCATCGATAGTCAAAGTGAATATCAATAGTTAAGGTGACCCTAGATGTTTGATAGGGACAAGGTAGAAAGGTTAAGGTTGGGTTAGCTAGTAGGTCAAACTAACTTGGGTTAGGTGGATTAGGATTAGTTAAGGGTCAAAAGGTTAAGGTTGGAACCAAGGGGGTCCTAAGGTGGTTTAGGGGAATTTTGAAATTTGGAATCATGGTGTGTAGATTTTTTGTGTCTACATTTCCCCCCTTTTTTTAATGTAGCTTTGAATCAACAAGATATAAAAAAAATAGATTATGGGTCAAATGTCATGGTTACCCTAATTTTGGGAAGAGGTGTTCCCCATCAAATTAGGAGCTGATGAGGTAAAACAAAATTAGGTACAAGTTTGACAAAGTGGATGAGGGTTATAACAAAGGTAGATGTCATGAAGGTGGGTGATCGGCTGGGTACTAAAGTACAAACAAGCACACAAAGTGTGATAGCTAAGATCATACATAAACTAGGTTGCAATAGCTAGTAAAAATATAGGTTGGTGCATAGAAGGATAAGTGACAAGTGGACCATGTGACTGCATTTAGGCATGGTAACTAGGTACAGTCACAAGTCTCATAAGCAATGTCTGTGTTTTAGTGGGTATCCAAAGTAGGAAGTGCTCTCAGTGAAAATAAAAAATGGTCAAGTGTCATGGGTATTTAAGGTAAGAAGTGATCCTAAAAAGGCACAAGTGGGTCTAGTATGTGCTAGGTGGTATAAGTTAAAAAAAGGTGGTCAACATGGTAATTTTTGTCATTATGGTCAAAATGACTAGGCAAAAGTCATCATAAAATGCACATTAGTTGGGCTAAAATAGACCAATGGCAGGATGATGAGGTGGTTGGGGAAGGTAGTCTCCATGGGTGGGTGATTAGTTTATGGATAAAGGTGATTTATAATGGTTAGTAGTGTTAAAATTGGTTGCCCAATCTGAGGTACCACTTGGTTTGGTAAAAAGGTACCCTATTTCCAGGTGAAAGGGTGTAAAGTGGGTAGTTGGGGGTGCTAATGACCTAAAAAAAGAAGACATACATCTTAACAAGGTTATCATGAAAGTAAAAGGAGTAGGATAAATTATTCAATTGGAAAAGAACATAATGGAAATATGGGTGGGCTTATTAACATAAACCCTTCATGCTTTCCTTAGTTGTTAGTTTGATGGTTAAAAAGGTAGCTTGATCACGAAGTGTTAAGTAAGCTCAAAATCCCTTGATTTTATAGAGGGTAAAAAGGGAGATGAGTGAAAGTGTGACCTTCTTATGGGGATGGCTTTCTCCTTCTATATTTAACCTAGGAACCATGATAGACAAGTCCATGCTTTATGCTAGGTGTAGACTGATTGATGTGAGAAGTCTAATAATGCTATTGTGAAAGCTGATTGTGGCTTTCTTGGGATTGCTTTGATATTTTTTGATAGGGTCTTTTGATTACTTTGTTTGATGGTGGTAGGAATCTAATCAATGTGGGAATCTTCCAGGTGATTTTTGGCTTGATAAAGTTGACTTAGTCATCTTTTATGGGAGTGGTCTAATCTTTAGATCTGTACATGTTGATAGTTGTCCTTCAAAAGAGATGTCTATATTTTTAAGCAATTTTTGATAGGTATGGGCAGCCATCATTCAAGGGAGAAGTCTATAATGCTTGAGATGTAACCCAAGTGATATTTGGTATCCTAAATGGATTTATTATGGTTTAGACATGGAAGAGTCTATATAGGCTTAAGGTTTTTCTTTAGGGGGTCAAATCCATAACACAAGAAGGTTGATGATAAGTAAAAGAGGTTTAAGTGATAACAACTATGGGAATATGTCTTGTAATGGTGTGGAAAGTACCATGAAAATCATGCCATGGGTAGAGCTAGGCTACCCATGTTTAATATTAGGCTAAAAGGTTATGATGGATAATCACATGATCTTGTTTGTAGTTGGTTATACTTTAAAATAAGGAAATGAAGGTGGTATGACAATAAGGGATGAGCTTAAGTTAGACACAAGATAACATAGGAACTTGTTTTTAACAAAAGAACATACACGAGTGAAAAGCACTAAGGGGTTTAGGCTTAGACATGCCCTAGATCCATATTTATGCATGAATGGTTTAGGTCAATTAGGGTTGAATATGTCCCCCAATTAATTTTTGACACTTGAAAAGACATGGAAAAGATGCTAGATTGATAAATGGTTAAAAGGCAAGGTTGGTTAGGTGGTTGGGTTATGGAGAAATGTGATCTTTGATGGTTGGCTAGGTTAATTGGAAAAGAGGTTTGGTTGGGTTGGTTAGAGAAAGGTGATTGTTAATGGTTAATTTGGTTTGATAAGGCAAGACTAGGTGGCTAGAGCCTTTTGGAGGGAGATTTCCCCTAGTTTCTCTTTCCATAAGATCAAGGTAGGAAGGGATCCCAAGGTAAAGGTTCTGGTTGTAAAGAGGGATTAGGAAGGATGAATATGACGTAATTTGCCTCTCAAGGGTTGTTAGTTGTTATTTTGGAGTTTAGGTTGTGGGTGGTAGTTCAAGCAAGATTGCCATTATGGTGCTATGACAAGGGAAACATTATTGGGTTGTATTTGGGTAGGTTTGAGGTCTAGGAATGATGTTGGAAATATCATCTTTAAATAGACATGGGGTGGACAAGAGTGTCAAATTTTCCAAATGAGGGAGCTTAGGTGAGGTTTGGGTATCTTGGATAAAAGGGTAGCCAATATTTAAGAAATCTCAAATAAAGGGTTGATGTTGGTTTGTGTTGATAGATAAATTGTTTATGGTTGGATTAAAATTTTTATTGATTTTTTTGGTTTAGAGGTTGGTTTTATTGTTTGGGGAAGGTAGGATGAGTGGTTGATTTGGCTTATTGCTTTGGTTTATTTGTTTGTTTGGTAAGGTAAAGTGACAAAGATTTGACCCTGTTTAAAAGGGAATCGATTGAAAGATAATGTCATTAGGTAGATGAAAACTAAAAAATTATTGAGTAATTGAATGGGTTTGGTTTTATTTGAGGTTGGGTTGGATTTAGGTGAGGTCAGATTGGTTTTAGTTGAGGTTTTTGAGTTTGGGTTGGCTCCATGAAAAGAGTAGGTGAAAGAGGTAGGTTAGGTTGGTTTGAGGTTTGATCCACTAAAAGGTGAAGTGAAAAAGGTTTTTTGGTTTCCTTAATTATGGTTTTTAAAGAAAGTGGAGAAGGTTTCACTTGGTCAACAAGTGGATTAGTTAAGGTTTAATTTATGGTTTCCTGATTTATAGGCACACTAAGGACCAAATCTAATGAAGGGACCTCATTATGTTGAGGGATTTGATTAGGGGCTTGCACAATAATGGGTACAAAAATAGGTTAAACCATTGATTTATTGATGATATTTAAGGATAGGTTGGGAGAACATGGATAATATCCTTTGGAACCTCCTTTTGATCGATAAGGTTTTGGATAAACATCTTAAAATACCCACATCTATCTAACCGCATGGCTGTTTATGTGATTATATGTACAAAACTCATTCTCTATAAACCAAATTGGTTTTGGAAGAGAAGCATTAAGGGGTTTGATTTGATTGATTTTAATGATATAATCCCTTAAAATTTTGTTAAGGATTGAGGTATATGATTCCCCCAATGAGGTATACTACCTAGGAAGAGGATGCACCAATAGCTTTTGAGGTGGTGAGCTAATTAGTTGTTTTGGTAAAGTTGGTTGGTCGAATAAGTTTGGTTGATTTGAAAAGTTTGATTGATTTGATGGGTTGGGTATCATTGATAAGGTTGGTGAGTTAGAAAAAATTGGCTGATAGTTATTGGTATGATTTGGTAGGGTTGGTTGGTTTAATAAGATTGGTGGGTTTGAAAAGTTTTGTTGGTTGGATAAGGTAGATAGGGTAGGTTTATTTGAGAGGTTGGGTAGGGTTGAGGTATTTGATATATTTGACATGGTTGATATGGTGGGTATGTTTGATATGGTAGGGTGGCATTAAAAGTTTTTTTAGTTCAATATGGTAGGTTGATAGTTATTGGTTGGATTTGATCAGGTTGATAAGGTGGGTAAGGTAGGTTAGATTGATAATGTTGGTAAGGGTAATAATATTGATTGGTTATACAATTTTGTTTGATAGTTGTTGATTGGATGATTTTTGGTTTGATTTGATGAGGTTGATAAAGTAGGTTGATAGTATTTAGTTTAGTAGTTGTTGGGTTGATAGTTGCGGGTGGTATGCCTAGGGGAATAGACGAAGTCTTGGTTTGGAGATAAATAAGGTTGATAAAGAGGGGGTATAGGTAATTGATATGATGTTTGAGGTAGGTAGTCAAAAGTTTGATGCAATTGAGGTAATTGATATGATGGTTAAGATAGGTAACCCAAAGATTGGTGCGGTTGAGATAGTTGAGGTGGGTTATGACAAGGGTCAAATAAGGGTTGAAAGGTCATTGGTTGGTTGAGGTGATGATCAAGTGTTTATATAAGGTTGTTAATGGGTTGTGTTTGAGATTAAATTGATTACAGACAAGGTTGGGTTGGTTGTAAATGAGGTTGGGTTGATTGTAGGTGAGGTTAGGTTGGCTATAGGTAAGTTTTGGTTGGTTTTAGGTAAGGTTAGGTTGGTTATAAGTAGGTTTGGGGGTATAAGTGGCTCTTGATGAAATCTAAAATTATAAGGCAAGAGGGTTGTCTTCTAGGAGTTTAAAAAAGTTAATATCTCCTAGATAAACTATAGGAGGGATCTCCATTGAATAAGGCAATGGATATGAGTTGGATGAATGAAAAATGATAGAAGATTTCTATGGGGAGTTAGATTACTCACAACTTAAACAAGGATATGACAAGAAAAATTCAAAGAAGATAAAACACACACTAAATCACTTTAAATCCTAAGGTTATTTTTAGTCTCTCTTATGGCTTATGCCTTAAGTTTTAATTATGTGACTCAACTTGGATTGTAGAGTGGATATCAACAAAGAAGTATATGGTTGGTTTTATGTTATGTTTAGGATCTTAAAAGGATCTATATTGGAAATCAATATGTGGCTTGGTATTCGGGATACACCCTCACTTCACACATCACAATGATAAGGGTATCAGGTGCTTAGCTAGTATATACCAATTTATAGAGTTTATACTCAACTAGAGAGCTGAGTTAATTCTCCCCTTGGTTATGACCTCTAAATAGGATTATCTAGAAAGGGTAAGGTGACTGCTAGGTGATGAAATTCTAGTTGGGCCTTGTCTCAAGTTTGTTTTATGTTTAATTTATAAAGGTGGTTTGGTTTAGTGTGTGGAACAAAAAGTGATGCTATGATAGGATTACTTTTCTTTAAGTTGAACCATGTGAGCTAAACTTGCAAGCAATTGATGTATGCACTTAATTTTAATCCCAAAAGAAACTTTGATGTTGTTTATGAGCACATAATAGAGAGAGAAGCAGATGGATGCAAATAAAAGAAACTCAAGTAAAGACACAAGGGTCCCACTAGGCATGCCATAATGTTATACTAAATATTTTCTTTATTTCCTCAAGAAGAAAGAGTATAACTAAAAAGAAGGGTAAAGTTGGTAGAACCTAGATTTGGTTTGTGCTCTATGATCCAGATGGTTGTGAGAGCTCCTCTTTGGCTTGGAAGGATGACCCGCATAAGAGAGTAAAGAAAGGTTGTGTTAGTTAGGTAAGAAGGTGGATTTCCTAGCAAGCTAGATCCAAGAAGTAGACGATTTCCTTGGAAGTTGTCAATCCACCTTTAAACTAAGTTAATGCTGATAAAAGTAGGTTTCATACAAAAATAAATTAAAGTACTTAATTTGGGTGAAATAAATACTATTTAGAAGAAATGCTTAGATTAACATGATAACATTAAGGTGAATGCCAAACTGTCAAAATATGGTTCAAGTATGGTTAGGCTTCTATTTATGGTCTATATTATGATAGAAGTTAATAAAATAGGGTTTTGGTTGAGGTTGAGAAGTGATTTTTATTGCTAATTTTGGGTGTCTAGTTTTACATAATAATCTTTAGTGGTCAGGGTGAACATCGATAGTCAGGGTGATCATCGATGGTTAGGGTGATCATCTATGGTCACAGTGATCATTGACGATTACTATCAGTTCTAGTTCAGGTTAAGAAGGTTTCTTGGTTGGGGTTTCAAAATGGTTATGTAAGGTTGGGTTAGGTTAGATATTGGTTACAAGGGAGAGGGTAAGGTTTAAAGGTGGATGGTTTAATGGTTATTCATTTATATTATTGAAAAGAGGGTATGGGTGGATGGGTGAAATTTCTAAACTAAATAATTGAAACTTGAAATAAATAACAATCTAATTAACTCATGGTTTGATAATTGATGATTGATGGAGTGGATTGGTTCTAGAGCTTGTTGAAGATGATTTATGAGGAAGAGATACCTGCACAAGAAGTTGATGATTGATCTTGATCTTTGTCCTCTCTCATGTTTTTGTCTCTTGATGATCTACTTACCTATTTTCCCTCTCTCAAGTTCTCTTTTTATAATAAGGAAGGAGAGGTGCAATAATATGTTAACATGGGGTCCAAATTTATGTATAAATATAACTTATGCATGCATTAGTTTTTGCATGAATTAGATGAGATAATTATAAAAATCAAAGTTAGAGTTGAAGGGTCAGTTAAGTTGTTTAGGTGATGAAACCTAACCATCAATGGTTAGGGTGATCATCGATGGTCAAGGTGATCATCGATGGTTAAGGTGATCATCAATGGTCAGGGTGATCATCGAAGGTCAGCATGATCATCAATGATCAAGGTGACCCTCGATGATTGATAGGGACAAGGTAAATAAGTTAATGTTATTTTAGACAAGTGGGTTTAACCATTAGGTCAAACTAATGGGTTAGGTGGGTTAGGATTGGTTAGGGGTCAAAAGGTTAAGGTTGGGCCTAAGGGGGTCCTAAGGTGGTCTAGGGGAATTTTGACATTTAGAATCATGGTGTGAATTTTTTTAAAGTCTATAGACACTACATATAAGTGCTTGAAGGAAATGAAACTAATCTAAGTTATAATATGTTCACACAACACTAAGGAAAATTCAAACATCTAATCTACTATTTAAACAATATATATGGTCATTAGAGATAGTTCTTGAGATGGATCCCAATGATAGGGATGGGTAACACCTCTCCATTTGGATTTGTGAGTTGGAAGGTGTTAACTTGTTTATACCTAACTATGGTGTATGGGATACTCCATATAGAATGAAACTTTGTATGCTTCCCTAATTTTTTCATATCTACGTTCCATTTGAGTACTAAGTATCCTTCATTGAAGATCCTATCAAAAAATTTTATAATGATTGTTCATTCTGTTTATGCCTATTAAACATCCATAGTGTGCATGGCCTACACTCTTGTTTCCACAAGATTCATTAGCTCAACTAACCTTAATATCACGAGATCACTCTCATGAAACTCTAGCTAATGGGATAGCTCTAATGAATGAAAGTTGAGAGATGTAGGCAACCTCACTTTCTTCCCATAGAATATCATGTAAAGTGAATTTCCTAGAACTCTTTTTGGTGTTATTCAATCTACCTAGAGGACCTCTTAAGTTTGGTATGATTATTTGTCCTCCATGGTTCACTTGATGATGTGAATCAAGTTCTTATTCATTGATTCATTTAGGACATTACCTTTCGGATTAATAGTTTAAGGAATTATTTAGATGAATGTTGTGTTTAACCACCCATGTTTTTATTTTGGCTCCAAGAAAAACCATTACATTGTCATAAATAATGGTGACATAAACACCAAATATTGTTATAATGCTTTTGTAGAAATCCAAAATAAAATCCTCATTGGTTTCTTTGAGTGCTATTACCTATTTCTACATTGTGAAATAGTTGGTTGCCATGAGGATCCATTTGTGTCTAGTGCTTGATGGTGGATTTATCATTCCAATGAAATCTAGTCCCCATTGAGTAAAGGCTTGGTAAACTTATATTAGAAACAAGGGTAAGGCCACTAATTTATGATTTCCTACAAAGAAGGTGCACTTATTGTAGCCTCACACCCATGCATGTATGTATTTGAATATTTTTGGCCAATAATAACCAGCTCACATGATTTTAATAGTAGTGGTTTTAGGTGAGTAATGTCCTCTTGATATTCCATCATGTAACTCTTTGAGGATCATGTTCACTTGATCCTTTTATACACATCTTAAGAGAGCTCTATTGATGTCTCTTTTGAGTATCACACTAGTAACAATCACATAAAGAATAACTTGTAATCTTGAGTTCCCATGCTTGGATTTTTTCAAGTCATGAAGATATGCATTGGTCTAAAGGAATATACTCATGCTTTGAGTCCAAAATATTGGGGTGTTATGTTTTATTGATCAATCTTTGCACAACACAGAGATTGTTCTATCTTCAAATTTTACATCCTCTACCAATTGTTCACATAGTCCTTTCCCTCACACTATCTTGGTGATTTTAGATATCTAAATCATACTCCATCACCTTTGTGATCTAACCAACTCTTTTATCACTAGTATCCTTAATAACTAGAAAATCCTTTATACTTGAGTGAGAAACCATGAGCTGAATCATGTTGTTGGAGAGCATATGCCTAAACTTATTGAGTTCCCTTATGACTATGAAGGCATGTATCTCCATAAAGTTATAATGTAGATAATAATACTTGAGTTATTTATTAAATAAAGTGAAAGGATACTCTAATTGGTCATCATTATATCTAGAATGAGTGTGATGCCTTTAGCTCCAATAAATATGTAAAGGATAAAATCCTTACTATAATCAAGGTTTACCAAAATGGGATCTTGTTAGATAACATGAGTTATGTCTTTTAAACTTATCTTACCTTCATGGGTATAACTAAACACGATGGATTTATTGAGAATTACTATGAGGGGCTTGGTTAGAGTAAAATATTTTGGTACAAACCTTATAATGAAGTTTATTTTTCCCAAGAAACTCTATAAGACTTTCTTGTGACCTAGAAGAGTGAGATATAAAATGTCGTTGACTCATTATAAATAAATTTAAAGCCCATATTTAGAGATGATATGCCACAACAATTTTCCCTCATTGATAAAAAATACACACTTGATTGGGTTCATAGAGATCCCAAACTCTTGGAACTTTTAAAATACTTTTTCTAAATGGTTTAGATGATTTTCCATGTGATTGGAGAAGATAGTGATATCATCAAGGTAGATCAAGATGATATTGTTGAGGAGTCCCTTGAATGCCATATCTATGACTCTCTTAAAGGTAGTTCCCACATTTATCAATCTAAAGGGCATCTTCTGGTATGAAAAGGTACCCAAATTAGTGGTGAATGTTATTTTAAATTGATCACACTCCTACACAAGTATTTGGTTATATCCTCAGTAACCATCTACTAGTGAAAACCTATTCACACCTATGATTATTTGAAAAATTTGATGCATTGGTGGGAGAGGGTAGTGATCCTTGAGGGATATTTTGTTTAATTCCCTGAAGTCCATACACAACTATATTTCCCCATTCTTCTTCTACACTAGAACTAGATTGTCCACCCATTAAGAATGTTTGATTGGAAATATTTTATTGGCCTTTATGAGCTTTAATATATCTTTCCTCATTAAGGGCTTGAGATTTGGGTTTACTACCCATTGCTTCCTGAATGGCTTGATATAGAGGTCGAGCTCGATATTATGTTGGGTTAAACTTGGGTCAAATCCTTTGAGGTATTGGTAGCTATATAAAAATATATCACCATATCTTCTACTTATCTTGATGAACTCTTTGATTTTAGATGGGGATCACACCTTACTATCATTTAATATCTTGTCATCAAAGATGGTTACCTTTTTGAATATTTCTTCATTAATTATCATGTGTCTTCCCTCACCCTTTAGTTGGTCATCAAAATTGAGGATGTTTTACATCATGACCAACCCCCTAGGTAGCTTATTTCTATTTATCTAGATGATATTTCTCTTCATATTAGGATTGGAGTTACGATTGATTCTTCGTAAATAATTTGAATTCATCTTGTAGGAATTTAATAATTTGTTTGTCACTTTTAAACACCTACCAATTACTTGTGTTGTCTAAGATTATCGATCTAACCATAAGATTTATGAGTTTATTAGGATCATTCCTTATATTGTGTGGAAGGTCATACTATGTGCCCATGGTTTTGAGGCTATCAACATAATTGTTATATGCCCACAATATGGAATGGATTTTAAAATCATTAAACCCATTGATTATGTCCTATGTAATGTGTTTTTAAGCTTTTAACATTCTATCCTTAGACATGTTCTATGCTTTGACCTAGTTTACGACCAGTTACCTATCCAAAAATGCTTAAAATACTTTGATTCCTTTCTTTTTCACCAATTAGAGACCTATATCAACACCTCATATTCGATAACATTATTTGTGTAGATAAATTATATCATGAATATGTGTAAATATTTATCCTATTGGGGGGGGGAGATAAATAACACACTAGCTCCTACACCATTATTGCTTTAGGAGACATATAAATATAAATGATACACACCTTTGAGATCCTCTTACATCTTTATGAGTTTTGGAAACAAGGGGTCCTCCTCAAGAATACAATACATGACTAGCCCTATTTCTTCTATGTTACTATATGGTTGGAACAAACATTGCTCACATTCCCATTCATCAAGTAGGTTATCCAAGATCCCCTTAAAGGGTGTTATAGTCTCATGAAAAGTTGAATTCTCTTATTGGTTGAACATAATGTAATTTATATCAACTAGACTAGGAGAGTAAAACTCTATATGATTATTAGTAATGGGTTCAACCTTGGTGGTTACCTTGGATCCATATCAAATCTTGAGTATCATGTGTGATCAATCTAAGGATAAATAACTACCCATATTTGCATTAAAATCCCAAGAAAGGCATATAACAATGTAGGGGGTAAGTCAATGAATTTGATGTCCTACACAATGGAGAGGCTTGGATAAGAATGCAAAGTGAGGATCAAGTGCTTGGTAATCCCCATAGTTTTAACCATTGTGCCATATAATTGGATGATGCCTTTTGAGATGGGAGAATATTCTATACCTATCATGTTTATGATTTACTGTGGCATCACTAAACTACTCGACACATGAGTCTATCATAAATTTATGTATGAGATGCTTACTAATAATTAGATAAATTTAGAATGGGGGTAGTTTATTGCTTTTATGTGTTTTCTCCTCCTTTGGTTGACATATACTTTTAGGAGTAGTGGCCATAGTCTATGATGGCTCATGTGATTGGAAATTCCTTAGGGTGTCCTGTAGAAAATTCCTTTGATAAGGAATATAAAGATCATCCCACATAATTAAATTTAAGCTATATTTCTTCATTTTCTCAACTATGTTAAAGGGGATTTGAGACCGTTTTATCTATCATTTTTGAATTGAAATATCCTCTCACACCTTTGGACCAATCTAAATATAAATATATTTTTTCAAGATTATTTCCATGTGCATTTTTAAGTTCCCTGTAGGAATTCTATCTTTCATGTCTATGCACAAAACATGGGATGCAAAAGTTGAGGGCAAGAAAGAAGAAAACTCTCCTTTTATTTCCCTCCTTTTAAGTCTTGTGTTGAAATTAGATGGGTTATTTCATAAATTTGGAATTTCACTTTGATTCACATAATCTAAGTCATTCTCTTGATAATTCACAAGAGTAGACTCACCTTGATCATGTGCTTGTGTTTGTAATTCCCCCTTTATGGAATTAAAATATTATTCTATCACTAAGGTGATGATGCATTTTAAATTATAGGCACTTGAGTCATAACTCTATTTGCATATGCATATTGATTATATAATTGACCTTGATCATGTGCTTGTGTTTGTAATTCCCCCTTTATGGAATTAAAATATTATTCTATCACTAAGGTGATGATGCATTTTAAATTATAGGCACTTGAGTCATAACTCTATTTGCATATGCATATTGATTATATAATTGATTAAATGGAAAACACCATTCTTAGTCCTACACCATGTTATTCTACATGGGCATAAGGTCTTTATAAGTTCTAGTAGTGTTAGAATTTTTCACATAAGATAGTCTATTAAATAGGAGTTAGTTTTGAGTTTGCATGCCACCTTAATATGAAGGATTATTTGGCTGATATGGGTGGTTGAAGGGTTGTTAAGTATTAAAGTGCTATGATTTCTACTTTTTGAGCTCTACTAACTCATTTCCAAAGCTCTACAATAATGATTTAACTTCATATAGCTCACTTGGAGGCACAACTGATGGAAAATGTGGACTAATTACAATAGGAATGGGTGGTAGAGTTAGAAATGAGGGCAAGGTAGGTTGAATAAAGATGAGGTCTTAGGGAAAAAATGCATATGGGGTCTAGGCACAATTTTCCTTGATTGGATCAAATAATTATCTGGCACACAACCACCTCATAGACATCGGGTAATACTACACCTCCCATGGATTGAATCATCACAGTCACATCATTACTTAGCACTCTTAAAAAATATAAAAACATAGTATTAGGAGAAGGTTTTACTAAAGGTGGAATTTGATCCCAAGTATTTTAGAATCTAAGGTTGAATTCAACCATTTGCTCATGTGTAGCTATTTTAATGGTAGGGAGTTTCTCCATTAATATCAAGTGGTCACTCTTATCCTCAAATTGTCTACATAGTTTTGCACCTAGCTCATCCCAATTTTGAATAGTTATAAGCCTACCATTGGAGTATTCTTCCTTTCAAAGAAGAGGCAGGGAATCACATTGTGATGTTGTCTTTAATTACATTATCAATGGATTAAATATTTTCAACGTCTTGTATGTGCTCTATAGGGGTAGTAGAGTTCACTCCAATAAAGTAGGGGATGCTATTAAGAGTAGATACTTAAATACCATCATACTAGGGGAGGGCCAATGGAATAACACCATTAAAGGGAATAAAGGACTGATTTCTAAGAGTAGTGATGAATGGGATATGTAATAGTATTCCTCTTGGTATAAAAAACCTACCCAATGGAGGGGTAAACTGAGTTCTAGGGGAAAACTATCTTAAAAAACTCTCTCTCTTGATAGGGGATAAGGATGATTTAACTCTTCTTATTCTAGTAGGTACATGCAATTAAATAAAATTAAAATTGATACTTCTTGAATATGATCTTGTTTGTCTTGTCATATATATGAAGAACTAATCTTTATGAACTAGAAATGATAGGATCTAATAGGTGATTTATAGAGTGTCTTAAACATTGTTAACTAAGAATCTCACCAAATTCTTAGTTGAATATTTAAAATATGTATCATCAAGAAGGAAAAAAACTATTATAATTTGAAATGTACACCCATACAAGAATGAATCTCACATGCACAACCATGTAGCACGTCTTCATCGAGTGCCCTAGACTTATATTCTTGAGATTGATGTTGTTTTTTAATGTAACATTAGGATCATCCATAATGAGTAAGACTCTTATGCTCATTGAGATGAACCTTTGGATAAGATCAAATTATTTGTAATCTAAGTGCACCTAGTTTAGGACCAACATGCAAACCTATAAAAATTACTAAGGAAATCTATGACTAATTATAAACCTAATCTTGATACAAGAAAAGGAGTAAGAAGATAAAAGGGTTGTTAAAAGATAAAGTGGTGATACACCAATAATAGAGTGAGTACCTCACCTATTTGGAAACATAATAAAGCTAAGAAACTAGATGCACATAGTCTTGAAATTATGAACTAGGAATTTGACATAGAGATGAGGCTAATTTTATGTTAGTCTCATAAAACCAATGAAATTAACACACTAAATTCTTAACACCTCTAGCCTAGACACTAAGGATAGTTTATTAATAAAAACTAAATGAAAGCACAACAAAAATGTAAAAGAAACAAGTCTTTTACCTTTATTGGGAGCTCCAAATGGCTTTTTTGAATGGCTTACTTAGCTTGTGCATCAATAAATCTTTGACAATGGATGTTACTTGGCTCCTTCTCTCGTTGGCACCATGGATTTGATTGCTTGGATTATGATTTGAGTATGGTAAAACCACTTGCCAAGAATTTTGTAATTATAACACTAAATCAAAGAGATTGTTGAATATATTTTTGCACCAAAATAAATTGAAAACCAATAAGTACGGCCTTGTATTTATAGCTTTAGGAATTAACTCTCACCCAAGGTGAGTTAAGGTTGAGTTTAATCTTGGAATGGGTTCAAACTAACCCTCGGTGACTTAAAACCAACTCTAGTAGAGTTAATAGTTGTCAAGTAATTATGATTTACAATTACTAAGAATGGATCTCAAATTAGATATTTTAGGATATTTTCAAAGAGATTGATAACTCATAAAAGGAAATGATGAAAGGCTAGGATATTTTGAATTTTTGAATTTTCCTTTTTAGATATTAATTAATTGAAAGTGGATAATTAAACTAGAAATTTAATATTTTTAAAATTATTAATTGATTTAGATTAGAATTTTTTATCTTTCAATATTTATTCAAGTGTGCAAGTGCCCCATTTAATAGGTCTATAGGCCAAATTGATGGTTGTTATGACACAAGGTGATTAGGGATGAATCCATGAGAGGTTATTATTGAATACAATAGAATAACATAATTAGAGATGTCTCAACATGATTATGAGCTTTGATGAATGATGCATAAGAAAATATGCGATGTTTTTATGATTCATAGGCTTAATTTGTAATGGTTGGTAAAAATCAATCTAAAGTCTGATCAGGAAGCCAATTGTGGCTAGTTTTAGGTGTCTATAGTTTACCCCTATTTGAGAAGGAATTACAAGATATAGGCATAATAACATATTATCAAATAATGAAAAGGTCCTATATGCCTACTAATTCAATGGACATGGATGATCTCTAGATGCCACCTTAAAGGAGTAGTTGGAAAAAGTGTCAGTAGTCAGTGTATAAAAAGGAAGAAACAATGGGACCAAAATGATAAAATGGGGTGGAAAAGATTGATTTATACATATATAGTTATAATTAGTGGCATATGGATCTACCCCACTTGGGAAGACAAACAAGATGATTTTCTCATAGGTGATTATAATAATCAACATAGGTGGGACAAAAAAGGTAATGATTTTCCCAAAGGTGGTTAGAATAATTTAAAAGGGAAAACAATGATTTATACATAGGTGATTATAATCATTGGTAGGATAAAAACATACCTCAGTTGGGAGGATAGAGATAATGGTTTGCCTAAAGCTGGTTATAAGCATTATCCTAATGAAAATGTGCCCCTGTTGGGTAGAAGAAAGATAATGATTTTCCCAAAGGTGGTTATAATCATTAACTTCCAAATATATAAAAACACAATGATTTTCCCATAGGTAGTTATAATCATTGGTTTAACAAATGGGATGATGCATAATTATTTATCCTAAGATAGTTAGAATCATTGGTAGTTTAGGTGAGATAGTACACAATGATTTTCCTAAAGGTAGTTATAATCATTGGTAGGATGATGAGAGTATGATGGCAAATTACATAATATGGATTACATAATAAATGCATAGTCATGGAGTAAAATTAGGCTGGTATAGAGGAAAAAAATGAATCTGAGTTACTAGATAGAATGGAGATGCACATCCTAACTAATAAGGATTAAAATTCTTTCATGATTTAATTACTCTATATGTGGGATTTGATTTAGGTGGATCAAGATTTTTTTAGGTGCCAAGGAGTACCATAACATCATTATTTGTAATACTTCTTGAGATAAGTTTTGCTATAGCACATGATGGTGTGTACCATGATAGAACAACATGATAGCTTAGCCAAAATATGCATAAGGACTGACATGTGATTAAATAAACAATAGAAAATAATGCACCAATGATAAAAACCATAATGATAATTTTGACATATAAATATGGATATATTTAAGAATAATGTATAAGGAATCAAATAATGAATGTACCTAGACTAAATCAAGGCACAATAAGAAAGCAAACAAATAGGTAAACAAGAAAAAAAATAAACAAAACACCAAGGGAATAAAATGAAATAAAAACAAATAATGGATAAGTACAATATTAGTAAATACTAAGAACAAACAAGATGATAAACATTCCCTATAGATAATAGGGGATAATGAAATAAAGAAACTAAATGGGGGAATATAAGAAAAAGAAGGGGGTGATTGAGTTGACTCTAGATGCACTAGGCAAGAGGATGCTACCTACATAGTTCCATGGACATAAGATCCAACATAAAATTCAAGCCAAATATATTTATCCTAGGAAATGGGATAGAATAAAAATGATGATAAAAAAATATGATTGATGTGATAGAGAAAATATGAGAATGGGCTCACAAAATGGTGAGTGTGTGGGACTTTAGGTCGATAAGGATTGGGAAAATAAATGACAAGTGGTTTCTTGTAAATTAACAAGGGTTCCTAGAATCATTAAGGTAGAGAAGTGGTTGATGTTTAGGATTTTATATATATTTTTACAAATGTTTTCAAAATTTTAAAAGAATCTCAACTCGATTAGAGAATGATAAGATATTAAATGGTCCAACTCACAAAATGGTGAGAGTGTTCAAACTTAAAATTTCTCCCAAAAAGATAAGAACATGGTAAAGGGTGACTAAGCTAACCTTAATGTAAATCAAATGATACCTACATAGTCCTAGGATGGGACCTCAAGTCATTGAAGTTTTACCATATAGTGGAGGAATCTGACCAGGTAACAACAAATTCATAAACTCTAAAAAGTAGGCAAATGATGACGTACATCATAGGAATGGAAAGGTGGTACTTCAAGTCATGATAAAGGTGTGGTTCCTAATTTGCCCATAGGATTTTTATAATTAAGAAATAATGACATAGGTAAATGATACTAATTTTCTCATAGGTAGTTATAATTAGTAGCACAATGGTGGTACTTTGATTTTCCCAAAGGTAATTATAATCAGTAGTACATGAATGGAACAAAACAAGGAATGAAGGATGCAACTACCAAATCACTATTATACTAATCCAAAATACAACCTCTATCAATAATATTAAAATAAATACTAAAACTTGATCTGAGTCCTTCTTTCTAAAAGTTCCCATGGAACCAATTGAATGGAACTAAGGTCAAGGGGATGGGTAGGGAGAGTTAAAACATTTAGGTCAATAAGAAAGGTATAGTATAATGGTATAAGGTAGAATGATATATGATATGGTACAAAAAATAGTGTCAATGTTATGGTAAAATGGAAATGGGCCTCATAGATAATACTTCAGGTCTCTCAAGAAAAGTAACTCTTGAGGTGTGTAATGTTCATCGGCTCACCAAGTTCTTCTCCATCTAGTGTAGCAGACTTGTATGCTCTGGAGCCATAGTTTGAAATAATGATATAGACGCATATCCATTTGGGATTGAATTTATGCTTGTGTTTCTTCTTGATTGTGGTATTTATTGGTTTTGTTTGATAAAAAGATCACCAAGTTTAAAGTCTATATGTTTGACCCTCCAGTTATAGTGGCCATGGAGTTAGTTCTGGTATGCTTGAATTCTATTGACTGTGGCCATGTATTTTTCATCAAGTAACTCTATCTCTTACAGGTGAACTAATTGATAATCTTGATAATCAAAAATATGTTTTAGTTAAATGCACAAAGAAGGTAGCTTGACATTAATGGGAAGAATGGCCTTAATGCCATAAATAAGATAACAGGGAGTTGATCCTATTAGGGTATGATAATTGGTGTGGTATACCTAGAGAGTGTGGAATATCTAAAGGTGCCAATCATGGATGGAATTATAGATAATCATTTTAAGGATGTTGATAATGTTTTTGTTGGATGATTTTGCTTAGCTATTACCTTGTGGGTCATATACCATAGAAAAATGTTGAGTAATGTTTTTCTCGACAGAAAACAATTTGACATCCTTGTTTTTAAATGATCTTCCATTATTAGATATAATGTCAAATGGGATACCATAATGATAAATTATATGGTTGAATATGAATTTGGAATTTTGTTTTCTAGTCACATAAATGAGGGGTATAGTTTCAACCCACTTAGTGAAATATTCAGAAGTGATTAGGAAGTGTTGATGGCCATTAAATGAGGTTGGGTTAATCTTCCTAATGACATTGAGACCCCATTTATAAAATGACCATGGATTAAGCATTGGTTTTAAAGTCTTGGCTAGGGCATGAATTAGATTGGCATACCTTTCACATTTATCACACCTTTTTACATAAATAACTACATTTTCATCCATAGTTGACCAATAATACTTAGTACATAGGAGATTTTAGATAGGATGGACCCACTAGTGTGGCTCCAGATACTCCTTCATGAGCTTCCCATAATGGTAATGTTGATTCTATCAAATTTAAACAATGAAGCTATTAGGCCCTTATTTTGGTAAGTATGGGATCTGTGCTAACATGATAGACATGTTGACATGAGTTAATCACTTGGCATGATGATTGATATTTTTTCATCTTGGCACTAACTAGAGGAATCATCACACACCTTGTGCCATCTAGTAGGTAATTAACTAGCACCTAGATCTTTAGGGCATCTTTTAGGAGTAATAACATGTGGTGATTGTAATGCAGAAGGTGCAAGGTGATGGAGTGAGTATAGTAATTACTTAGACTCTAGCTCAACACCTAGCATGCACAACTCTGCCATGGCAAGAGATGATTCCTATAGGCTATATAAATAGTTCTAATTAGTGAGAAAAGAGATAAGAATGTAATACAATGAAGTTCTATATAATTGGTTATGTATATGATGGCCATAATTAATATTAAGAATAGATTTAATGCCATATAAGATCCATTTGTATATGCCCAAGCTTATCTATAAGCCTCTAGGCTATTAAGTAGTTTTATCTAAGTAATTAATCTATTTTATCACCATGAACTATATACTCTATTCTATTCAAATTTTGATTAAATGACAAGGAATGGTTGCTTCACATACAATGTTTCTAGTTTACATATCTTTGTTATTATTAGTTACATGTATAATGAATGTAATGGCTATAATGTTATAATTTCAATTCATGTATGTTACACCCAAGTGAGCTTTCAAACTAGGTCATTAATGGCATCCCTATGTTAATTTATGATGTCAACATAATTTTATAAATAGCCTAAGTGTAGAAAGAGCCTACACCAAATGTTCCTACCTTTATTATGAATCTTATGTCTAATATGAGAAATTAAACTGAAAGCAACCTCTTGAGCCATGTAGTGTGTATATGATGCTAGGCTTAGTAAAACAATGATTTTCACCCTTAAGGCTATATAACTAACCCAAAATAGGATTGATCCTATAGACCTCTGAGCATAGTCCATGAAAGGCTTGGACCAATGGATCTACCTAAGCCTTCTTTGAATTGACCAAGTTCTTATATGTGATACCTTGTGCCATGGCACAACTAGCCCAATGCAAGAGCTAGTTATTTCTATGCTATGATTTGGGTGAGCATATAAGGCTTGTGCCTTATGTGAATTGATGCAAACATAGATGAATGTAAAATGTTGAGCACTATGAGAATATCCCATGTTTGTGCCTAGTTATACTAAGTACAAAATAAACTTGGATAATTGAATAAGTACTTAAATTGATAATTAAACTTTTATACAACATTTTGGTTCTATTTCTAGGACCCATGTTAAATTTTTTTATTACAATGGTCTGATAGAATAATGTATCATCTCTCCCTTGAAAACATTGAGTGTTGGTTACAACTGGCAGAAGATAGCTTTGCACTGAAGCATCCAACCTGTAGAAGATAAAAGGCAAAGAAGTGGGTTTAGAATAACCTATATGATGATCTAAATGAGGTCTTATTTTGTAAACTACCTGAGCATGTATATCAATGGTTGACTACTTATGTAACCCACAAAAGATGAAGCTATGGACAATACTATGAGTGGATGGAGTGGTTAGAAAGATTGGAGACTCTAGATACCAATTGGACTAGAGTAGTTGATAAATGGTGGCAAGGAGCACTAAATAGTTACATGCTTGAGTTTTCAGTTTTAACATACTCTTGCCTTGAAGAACTAGATTATCATTTTTTGCATGAACCCAGAGGCACATTCATGAAAGAGTTTAGTACAAAACTCATGAAACTAATAGTGGATAATGGCTTTGAAACTTTAAGAATGTAAGTCTAAATTAATTTAATGTATGAGAAGTGCATATGGGGAGAAGGGGATGTGTAGGTGAAGTGCAATGGAAGGGCATAAGTAGATTGACACCTGAGAGCTTAAAATATAGACTTAAAACAAGTGATGGCATAGACTGATGGAAGATCTATAACCTAGAAGTGCTGAGAGGATGTGTAGAGAGTGGTAAGGGCATGGCGAAAGATCTCTTGAATCATAGTAGTGAAAGGATGAGAAAAATAATGAAGTGATAAAGAAAGATTCGTATTTGGTGGGTATGGAATCCACTAGGTTGTTATAGGACTTGGTGACTAAAGATGCATTTGATGCACCTAGCCCCTTTGAACCTATGACACATGATCATGCACTAGATCCCCTACTTGAAGAAAGAACAAGAGTAATAGTTAACCCTATTATCGACATATATTTTATATGTTTTGTAGATTTGGAGTGAAATTTTATGATTTAAAATTTTATTCCCTATAAGAAGTTGATTGAGACTAATTCTAGACCATTGGGTGCTAGTTTACCATAACCAAACATGAGTGAAAGCATACTAACTCAACTAATGTCAGCAACATAGACTATGTAATAGCTTGTAGAAAGTGGTCTGACACCATAAATGAGTAGTACAATGCCATATATATCAATGGTTCCAAAATTAAAATTGGGACCAATTCCTAAACTAATGGATAGAGGATTTGGAGGACCACCACCAAGATAAATACTAGGGGGATAAAAACCTCATATCCTAGCTTCCCCTCCATAGAAAATATATTATGAGATGTCCATGTACTTTCAAAAGTATCATGACATGGAGAATAAAGCAAAAAATGTGAACTATAGTGGTGCACATGGGGTATAACCTAATCAGAGTGAAAAGTGACCCAGTTTGTGATAACTCTACTTAATTTCACCCATACCTAGTAAAAGAAATTTTACCCTAACTAGGCCATAGTTGATTATGACACCCTGAAGGAAGCATTCCTAAAAAAGTTTGACATACAAGAGTTTGAACATCATAACATTGCCTTGTTAAAATAAATCACACAAAGAATTTTAAAAAGTATGCACCTATATAATGTGAGGTTCAAAATTATCCTATCAAAGCTTCTTTATGACATTTACCCTTCTTAGCATGCATAATGCTTTATTGGAGGGTTGTTAGTGCCATTCAAAAGAGTGATTTCCATGAAGACCTTAACAGACCCTCACAAATTATTTGAAGCCATGTTAAGAGTCAAGGCAATTAGAAGTGAATATATTAGGATCAACCCATTCATGAAGTCTCAGATTGAATCTATGGCCTCCCATATCCAAAAGCTTACCACTAGTTCATCACAAGATGCTCTAAGTGGATTATGGTGTACCAACTTTAAAGTAGAAGGCCATAATAAGAGTAACTACCCTAAAAGGAATGTGCATACATTGCTTCTAAGCTATGAGGTTTTCTAAGAGGCACATGATGTTTATAATTAAACTTTTTTGTAAAGCACCATCTAGGTTAACACAACCATCTATTATTAGTTGTATGATGACTACACTCATGCCACAACTGATTACCGAGTGATTGATGAGATGCATAATAATATAGAGAAAGGCACATAATAGGCTACTAAAATAATCAAAAGGAAAGATAACCAAGGAAATGAAGGCTATGGCTAATATAATGTAGGCTATGGGATGTAAAAAGGTGGTAGAGGGTGAGGTGGAGGATGTGATGGTAGAATGTTGTCACCCTACTCATGTTACAAGTATGGCTCCACAAAACATTATTAGTGATATTTGACTACACATATTATGTGTGGGTATTATTGAGGGATACATAAGGTTGAAGAATGCCCCAAATTTTACAAAAAAATGACCTAAACTAGGATTGGTGTATACAAGGGTACATAAATGATCATGCATGAGATAAAAATAAAGAAGTGGACTCCAAAGGCATAAGTGACCCACAAAAAGAAAATAAAAGTATAGGTGGCTAATCATAGTGGATTCACCACTCAACCACCAATTATGCTAGTACCTGAGCTACACTTAGAATTTGGGGATAAGGGTCATACTAAGTGCATAATGTGACTTGAACCCAAAGATACACCTTACCCAGACCCATAATACCAAAAAGGACGTATTATAATAGATATTGAGCATCATCCAAAACCTATAAGGGGAAATCCAATTAGTCCAAGACCTAGAATCATAGGCTGCCTGTAGACACCGAAATCGTGTCGACTCCCCTGGTCCTTCCCCGTCTTATTCTTCTTCGCCTATTGAACCCTTGTCGATCGCTTGTTTCACCAACCTTGACCCTGGCAGCATGTAAAGATGAACACAGAGCTAAAACTAGACTCTATACCCATTATGCATCTGCCGACGTCGGTCTTTACCCGACCGATGTCGCCGACGTCGATCACCTATCGGCCGACGTCGGCAATCCTACCGACGCCGGTCACCTTCCCCCGCCTTCATCAACCTCTGCCAGCGATTTGAAGGGAGAGATCCCCGAACGCTATTGAGAAACACTGACCAACCTGCGAATTCCTCCGTCAACCTGCGAACTCCGAGCAATCATCAACACAAACGACATCAACTAATCTGCACACCATGGCTTCCATCGCGACTTCTACCAGGTAAGTATCATTCTGTTTATTTCATTTCTTTTTTAGTTATTATTTATCAGTCTGTTATCTCTGCCTCTGTCCCGACTCTGTTCAACCCTGTCCTGACTCTGTTCAATCCTATCCCGACTCCCCTAGACTCTCTCAGATCCTGTCCCGACTCCTCCAGACTCTCTCAAACCCTACCCTGACCTTATCAGACCCTGTCCCGACTCTGTTCAGCGCTATCCCGACTCTATTCAGCGCAGTCCCGATTCTTTTTAGCGCTATCCCGACCCTGTCCAGACCTTCCCAGAACCTGCCCCTACCGACGCCGGTCACTACCCCGACCGACGACGGCACCTTAACCGACGTCGGCACCTTCCTTGATCGACGCCGGCACCACAGAGACCGACGCCGGCGACTGTGCAGAACAGTGCCACTTATCAGGTACGCCTTTTATTTTTCTGTCATTTATTTCTGTCATTATCATATACTTTCGTCCAATTTTCTACTCTTTTTTATCAGTGGGTTGATATCCTTCTAAGGAGTCTTTGTACTTCCGGGATCGGGCGTTCGCCTGACAACCCACCATATCTTTGACTAACATTTTTCATCCAGTCTCTTTTTCGCAGGTGTCATTCCTCCACAGCCAAAGAGGAGAATCTTTCAACGTCTGATTTCGGTGCGCACGACTTTATCAGGTACTTCTAGCCTTAACCATCTTTTAGTTTCTTATTTCTCTTTTGAATGTAGAAAGCAATTTTGCATAGAAACATTCTGGCACGCCCGGTGGGACCCTAGATCCTCCTCGGGTTCTTTCTTTCTTTCGTTCATTTAGGCGCATTAGGTTTCTTCCTTTTCGCCTCCTTTCGTCTCTTCTTAAACAACATCATAAGCAAAACTAAAACGAACATTTCTTTCTTGCACTTCTAGACTAGCTAAACTCATACTCTTCGACTCTTTCTCCATTCATCTTCATACGAACAAACATTTCGACTTGGACATTAAAACACTCTGCATTCATTTTTGTTTGCCTGCATCCCTTAGACCACACATAGTAATTAAATCGCATATTGAATTAATCTAGATCACTTCATGTTACACGACCAAACCACCTGCACAAAACAAACATTTTAACTTACCTGAGACAAGGCCCGACTGGGATTTCATCCCCCAGCGGATACCTTACCCGTCCCGGTGACCCTACTTGGATTTCATCACCAAGGGGGAAACCCACTCCGTTCTCTGGCGGAGTATAATCTCTAGGCGAGGTATATTTTGGCTAAGCGAAACCAACTAACCACTGGAATCGTGAAGTGAGGGGAGCTTGCTCCTTAGCACCAGGCCACGTACCAGACCCTAACACAGACTTCTTGAGCACCATAACAAAACCCGAAACCATCCATAGACTGCTTCTTCTAGGACCCATTTTTCAGCCAATCTTTCTCTACACACACATTCTAAGGCAGAAGCCACTATAATCCTAAAATTTTATTTCTAGAGTTTCAGAATCTGCTTGTGTCTTCATCTTTTTGGTTCTTATCTGCTTGTTTGAGCTTGTGAGGACGTTCTCCCTTGCCTTGAATGGTTCTGACTCGTAGCCAAGCCAAGGCTCTAGTCGATCACGCGAGGCATCATCCTCTTCCGTCTACCCCGCCTACAACCAACCCTACAATGGAGTTCAACTCAGAAACTGAAAGAACTCCTACCAGACCATCTCCGCCCCAAACGCCTATTATTCCAGAAGGGGACCAAGACTTCGCACGATTCTTGGACCTCAATACTAAAGCCCTGCAACACTATCTCGCGAATAGCCAAACGCGAGACCCCTTTGGCAATCCAATTTATGGAATGCCGACTTCTCTCCTCGCAACTGCGGTCGTATCAACAACGTCTGTAGTCCAACCCTTAGACACCCAGGCTGTTGCCTCAACCAATGACCAACCTTTCACCAACCATCCAAGTGTGGCCTCTCCTTCCGTTGTTGGGCCCACTTTCACCGGGGTTTCGGCCCCCAATCAATCTCAGTCTACTCAACCACTTTCTACCCCCTTTCAAAACCTGGTCGTCTCTATTCCGCCCACTCTTACTCCTATCAACACTAGGGTGGCTACCCATCCGTTAGCCCATGTTACCTCTAACCAACCTCCCATGACAACATCAAACCTACCCATATCTTCCATCCAACCATCTTTAGTCACTTCTTCCGTCCCTACGACTAGTCATCCGTACGTTGTGCCCTTATTGGTACAACTGACTACGTCGTATACCTCTTCCAGCCTCTTTCAAGCGCCTCACAATCTAGGAGGTGCTACATCCACCAATCCGTCAGTAGATATTATCAAGATGCTGATGGATAAAATGTCCAACCTAGAGACCTCTATTACCGGCTCACGCAACACTCTCTCGTACGAACAAATCTGTAACGAGCCCATCCATCCTTCCGTCCCCATCAGACCATATCCCAACCAGTGGGAACTTCCTAAGTTTTCTCGTTTTCAGAGTAAGGAAGACCCACAACAACATTTACGGGCATTCAGACATGCCTGTTACCTTATCGCCCACGACGATGCGTTACTCTTACGCACGTTTCCCATGTCTCTCTCAGGTGCTGCACTTGACTGGTACAGCTCTCTTCCCAGCCATTCCATCCTTACATTCACTCAGTTGGCCCAGCTCTTCCTCGATCATTTCTCCATCAATATCACCAAGAAGGTCTCTATCACAGACCTCTATTCTATTCGCCAGTTCGAGGATGAATCTATTGCTGATTTCGTCGCTCGGTGGAGGAGCCTTATCAATCAACTTTCATTTTCTTTACCTCAGCCTGAGCTTATTGAACTTTTCTCTCAAGCCTGTGCTAAACATATTTCTTCTACCTTGAGGGTTCAAACCTTCCGCACTTTTGACGAGGCCTTCACGATGGCTCGTAAACTTGAATTACGTGCCGTTGAGGAGAATAAAGTCAAGTTGCGGAGTAAGAATCCCAACTCCAAAACCAATGACCCTTCTTCTAAGCTCTCCTCGTCCAATCTTAAATCTAAAGCTTCAGCAAATGCTGTGGTTGTTAGATCTTCCTCTTCTTCGCCTTCAACTAATCAACCTGAACCATCCACGTCCATGAGCGCCACTCGTCAATTTCAGCAGAGATACATATAGCGACAGTTTACTCCACTTAGAGAATCATACGCGTCTGTGCTGGAAAAACTCGTCAAACAAGGGGCCATCAATCTCCCTCAGATCCGACCTCCACCACAATTTGATCCCTCACGCGCCATCCCTGCGTGGTATAGGGAGAATGACTTCTGCCACTACCACCGTGTTAAAGGTCATGACACGGGCAACTGTAAAACCCTTAAAAACATAGTTCAAGACATGTTGGAAAAGGGTGACCTCATCCTCAACAATCCTAACGCCCCTCCTAATCAGGGTATCGATATCTTCAAACAACCATTCCCTAATCATCCACCAACCCAAAACAACGTCCAGACCTTAACTGACAATACCCATGAACATAATATTCAAACAGTCAATACAGTCTCGCCCCTCATTTCCAACCAACCCCAAGAGGTGAGTTCATCCATCAGTCCATCACATGTGGACGAACCTCTTTCTCCGGCTAGTTCTCCTTCAACTTCTCTCATTTTGGAGGATGCCTCGACCTTACCAGCACCGCCAGTTTCACCATCTTCCTTCTTGCTGCCCATAGAGGACCCAACCTTTCCTACTCCTCGGCCACAAGTGGAGGGCACTATCATCCCTGTCCTTTACCCGCTTGAGGAGCTTCATTCACCAGTTTCTTCTCCACCCAGAGAAGAACCTATCTCTCCTTCATCTCCAACCAAACATGAACCTGTCACAACTTCATCGTGTTTTGAGCCCGAGACTACTACATCCGTCCCACCTTCAGTCCCACAACCATTGGCATCTTCTCAAGAGCCTAAACCTCATCCCGCATCTTCTCAGCCATTTTCCCGACTAGTGGAGAGACTCGAACTTCTCCCTTCTAGGAAAATGGAACATCAGGGATTATGGGACTGCCTCACAGCTCTTCAACAAGCCCGAGCCCTCTCATCTCATGCTGCTAATCCTCCCATGGCAGAACCTTCTAAGACTATCAACAAAAATTCGATCTCCACTTCCAAACCGTCTACATCTCCATCAACCTCATCAAAACCAAAACCCTCATCTATCCCGCCTAAACCTATCAAATCACTTGGCGTTCGCCCCGTCTCCAACCTCACTCATCCACAAGTAAAGGTGGACTTAACCCAAACTTCAACTAATCGTAGTCTTCAATCTAAATCTCAAAAGACTGTCAAACCACAGAGGCGAACGCCTCCTCTTCCGTCACCATTGCCCTCCATTTTGGGCCCGCATCCTTCAACCTTAACCAGAGTCCTTCCCGCTTCAACCTCTAACCAAAACCGGTTGCCTCCTTTGCTTCCTTTACCTACCGCTAGCCTACCCTCTCCCAAAAGGGCGATACCTCTCACGAAGAGTGTACCGTCTCCGCCTGTCATCGCACCATCAACCCAGAAGGTGGTACGAAAACCTCCTCCCATTTTGCCCAAGCAAAAGTCACCGACATCGCATACATCGATGAACATGGACCCTTTAGTGGGCTCATACTCTTTGATCTTGCAACGACTTTTGCAAACTTCTAGCATAACTCTTCCACCCATCAAGCCCTTTCAACCTCTCGGGTCTAAACCTTCCTGGTTCGACAACACGAAGATTTGTTTATATCATCGTACACCAGGACATGACACTGAGACTTGCTGTGCCCTCAAGGCTGTCATTCGCCGTTATCTGGAGAAAGACACTCTTCTCTTTGAGGACACTTTCGACCGCCCCCCGACTCCTTCTCACAACCCTTCAACCTCTTCAAACCCATCCACATCTCATCAACCGGTTACAACCCCTACATCATCTTCACCTCCCATCTTTGAAATCAATGCCATTCACATCACCACTAGGTCACAAAAGGATAAGGCGAAAGAAAAAGCCGCCATTCCTTGGACCTACCCTTTTGTCAATCCACCTCAACCGCCTAAGCCTAAGATTTCTATCCTTGGCACGCCTCAACCTTCCTCTCCTTCTTCTTCTTCTGGACCAATCCACGACTCCATGTTGAAATAACTTCACCAGATGCCTGTGAAGATGTCCCTCTACGATCTCGTCCAAACCTCACCTCAACATCGTCAGGCCCTCATCCAAGCCCTGCAGGCAGCAGAGGTCCAACCTGAGGATCCTCAGCCACTTGCTGCCCTTGTCCACTCCTTAGCCCCTGTTGCCTCCATAACATTCAGCGACTCTGAGATTCCTACATCCAACACAGAAGATCAGGATGCCGCCCTCTTCATCACTGCCTACATCGATCGGACACGCATTAAACGCGTTATGATCGACGGGGGCACTAGCATCAACATCATCTCCACTCATGCCTTTGATCAGTTGGCTCTTCCCAAGAATTGCGTCTCCAAAACTGACGCGATCTTACGCTCTTTCAACGACACTACTACCACGACCATTGGTACAGTTATCCTTCATATCCGCGTTGGTCCACGCACAGTCCCGGAGCTCTTCTACATCATCGAAGGAGAGTTCCAATACAACATCTTGCTGGGCCGACCCTGGATCCGCGCCATGGCCTGTGTCCCCTCCACCCTGCACCGTTGTGTGAAGTTTGAGCATGACAGACAAGTCCACACCATTCCCGCTGACCCTTCGCCTTTCAAAACCTGCAATACCACCTACCGTCCAAATGATGTCCTCATTCCCATCAAGCCATCAACCTCGGCACCGCCTCCATCCGCGGAAGTTTCAACCAGTTCGCAACAGGCGGTCGCCCTTACACCTCCCCTTCAAGCGACAACCACAGATCCCATGGAAGACGTCTTTCAAAGACTTTCATTGGGAGAGTATCACTTGTTGGCTTTAGACATGTTCCAAACTCCGCAAGAGTATGGACGCCTTCATCACAGCCCCAACTACGACCATCGAATTGGGATGATCATACCTTATGGTCCCCCTCACCTCTGCACCAACCTCGTCTATGGAGGGCTTAATCAAGCTCCTACTGACGGTAATCCTCTTTCTTCACCTCAACCTTTCACATCAAGATTTCTCATTTCTTGGCAACCCCGCCTTTGCACATACTTACCTTTACAGGTGTGCATGGAAGGGTTTTGGTTTCGGACGCTATGAGCAGGGCTCCCATCAGCCTATCCAACCGCTCAATGATGACAACGCCAAGAAACGGTATGGTCTGGGATATCACGACCCCACTCAAGACCCTGTAGACCTTTATCCTGAACCAATCCTTGACCAATCTCCTCCACACTCGCCTATTTCGCCACCTTCACCTACGGAGTCAGTGGTTTCCATTTAACCTAGTTTTTTTTTTCATAAACACCATTCGCCTGGACCCCTTGACTTATCAGCTCAATGGGGTATCCAAGTCTCTCCCTCTCATTCTTCCCACCATGATCGAAGATGAGTCGGCAACCATTCACACTGTTCACTGCGTTGATGATGACGCCATTCTTTCCTACATGGGCGCTGATGATTCTTTCATCCAGCGCTCCCTCCCTTCTGAGACCCAGGTTATGTTAAATGAATCAACCATTGACATCAACCTTCCTTCTTCTGATGTTCCTCATGTCTTAAAGATTGGCCAATCTTTAGACGCTCAGGAGCAGCTTGACTATACCCAGTTCCTCTCCGACCATAGCAAGGCCTTTGCCTGGACTTACAGTGATATGCCTGGCATCGACCCCACCATCGTTACCCATAACATTGTCACCAAACCAGAGGCTAAGCCTGTCAGGCAAAAGCTTCGAAAGATGCATCCTCGCGTTGCCCTCCTTGTCAAGGAGGAGCTTTAGCGTCTCCTTTCTGTCTCCTTCATCCAGCCTATCGATTATCCACAGTGGGTCTCTAACATCGTCCCAGTCACCAAGGCAACTGGGGGGATTCGGATCTGCACAGACTATCGTGACCTTAATCTAGCCTGTCCTAAAGATGACTTTCCTCTTCCTAACATCGACCAGCTTGTTGATCTTACGGCCGGCCATGAGATGCTATCTCTTATGGATGGGTTTTTAGGATACAATCAAATCCTGATCGCTCCGGAAGATCAGCACAAGACTACTTTCATCACCCCATGGGGGACTTTCTGCTATCGAGTCATGCCTTTTGGCTTGAAGAACGTAGGCGCCACTTATCAGCGTGCCATGACCTACATTTTCCACGATCTCCTCCACAAAATCATGGAGGACTATGTGGATGACCTTCTCGGCAAATCCAAATTTTGCCGCGACCATCTGACCATTCTCAACATCATCTTTTCTCATCTTCTTCAGTACAATGTCCGTCTTAACCCCAAGAAATGTGTTTTTGGGGTCCTCTCTGGCAAGCTTCTCGGCTTCATCGTTTCCTTCCATGGCATCGAGATAGATCCCGCCAAGATTCGTGCTATCCTCGAAATGCCTCCCCCGACCAATCTCAAGCAGCTTCGCAGTTTGCAAGGCAAGCTCCAGTCCATTCGCTATTTCATCTCGCAGCTTTCTGACCGCTGCCAACCCTTTCATCATCTCCTTAAGAAGGACGTCATTTTTACATGGGATAAGGACTGTCAAGAGGCTTTTGAAGCCTTAAAACGCTATCTGGTCTCTCCACCAGTTCTCATTCCACCTAAAGACGACCAACCCTTCTACCTTTATATCTCAGCCACTCACCATTCGTTAGGTGCCATGATCGTGCACCGAGATGAGCATCACCGTGAGTAAGCCGTTTATTATATCAGCCGCACACTGGTCGACTATGAAACTCGGTATACCCATATCGAGAAACTCTGTTTGGCATTAGTCTTTGCTGCTACTAAGCTTCGCCACTATCTTCTTAGTCACAAAACCTTTGTCATCACCCACACCGACCCTCTCAAATATATGCACTCCAAGCCATATCAGAATCAACGTATGGCTCGGTGGCTCATGCTGCTTGCTGAGTTCGATCTCGAATTCATCCAGCAGAAATCTATCAAGGGGCAAACCATCGCTGATCAACTAGCCGATGCCCCTCTTCCTGACACTCAACCTTCGCAGTGTGAATTCCCTGACGAGTCTATCGCTGTGCTTTCCTCCGACGACACCACCTATCAGATGACTATGTTCTTTGACGGGTCCAAATGTCAACTAGGTGGAGGTGCTGGGGTCATTCTCATCCCACTCGAAGGGGAGCCCATGCCTCTGTCTTTTAAACTCGACTTTGATTGTACCAATAATATGGCCGAATACGAGGCCTTAATTTTGGGACTTCAGACCGCCCTCTCTCTCAGCATCAAGTCCATCAACATCTTCGGCGACTCGCAGCTCGTCGTCAATCAGGTTAACGGTTCATACCTCTGTAAAAATGAAATTTTGCAAAGGTATAAAAATCGTGCTGACATTTTCCTTGCATCTTTCGACCATTTCCTCTTGCAAACTGTTTCTCGATCCACGAACAAGTTTGCTGACACTATGGCTTCTCTTGCTTCCCATATCCCATCTTCCTCATCTGCATCCAGACTTTTTGTCACGGTGCATCGTGTGTCGTTACCTTCATATATCTCTCCTCACATTCATCATGTCAACACTATAGACCCAAGCCCACAAGATGCTTGGTATAAGCAACTTGTGGACTTCTTATCTCTCTCTATCATTCCTCCCAACCTCTCTAGTAATGCACGACGAGCTTTTATCAAGCGTACTGCTCGCTATACCATGCTAGGGGGTCTTCTCTATAAGCGAGGCTTTGACGGCCTCCTTCTTCACTGTCTCACCTCCACTGAAGCATCTCAAGCCATTCAACAAGTCCACGACGGAATTTGTGGCGGACATTTCAGTGGAAATTCGGTTGCCAAGCGCATCCTTCGTCTGGGCTATTATTGGCCTACCCTTCATCAAGACTGTAGCGATTATGTTCGGCGTTGCATCAAGTGTCAGCAGCACTCTAACTTGCTTCATCTCCCCAGTCACGCCTTACAAGTTGCTCAAGATTTCTGGCCTTTTTCTCAATGGGGTTTAGATCTCATCGGTGAGATTAATCCTCATTCGTCTCTTCGTCATCAATCCATCATCACAGCCACTGAATATTTCACCAAGTGGGTGGAAGCCATTCCTCTCGTCTCCACAAAAGCCGACAAGATCGTCGACTTCATCAACACCCACATCATCTGTCGTTTCGGTGTCCCTCATAAAATCATCACCGATAATGGCAAGTCCTTTAAAAACAAAACTGTCCAAAAGCTATGCGACTCCTTCGACATCAAACTCAGTTTCTCTTCGCCTTACTACCCACAAGCAAATGGGCAGGCCGAGGCTTCCAACAAAATTCTCACCAAAATTCTCATGAAAGTGGTTAGTGACACAGGCAAGGATTGGCACATTCACATTCCTTTCGCTTTGTGGGCTTACCGCACTAGCATCCGAACCTCTACGGGTGCTACCCCTTTTTCTCTTGTGTACAGAACAGAGGCTGTCTTACCTCTCGAAGTACAGATCCTGTCTCTCCGCATTTCTCTACATGACATTCTCTCCAACGATGACTTTCGTCAAGATCGCTTAGCTCAACTTGAGTTACTTGACGAACACCGTCTTGCTTCCCTTAATCATCTCCATGTCTATCAACGTCGCATCAAACACACCTATGACAAAAATCTGCGAGAATGAGATTTTAACATCAGAGAATTCGTCCTCAAAGAGAATCAACACGTGACCAATATGGAGCGAAGTAAACGAGGCAAGTTTGCTCCTAATTGGCTCGGACCTTTTATTATCACGCACAAGTATGGATCAGGGACTTACCGTCTGTCTTCTCTTGATGGACGCCCAGAACCTGAGCCTCTTAATGCGTTGCATCTGTGACCGTTCTACTGCTAGTCGAGTATTCGTCCACTTGACACTTAACTTGAGCTCATCCCTTGAGCAATCCCCATCTTCTTAGTCCTACTTCCTTTCAACCCTCTTCCTTTTAACAATTCCTATAACCCTTTTATGCGGTATGGATGCTTTGTCCTAATAAAAGGGAGTCCTTGACCTTCTACAATCTTGTCCATGACTCACATTTCTATCAAAACAAATCAAGATGTCAAAATATATCCATGGTCACTATATCTATATCAAAATCAAAAAAAACAGACTGCTCCCTCGAAGGACAGCTGTACTATCATTGCTGTAATAAATAGACTGCTCCCTCGAAGGACAGCTATTCAAAAGCCTTTTTATTAAACAAAAATCTAGACCACTCCCTCGAAGGATGGCTATGACTACTCTGGCAATAAACAGCATTATTTTAGAAGTTTCCCGCATCGATCAGCTTCACAACCTGACCACTACAGCAAATGACATCTCTCTGCAGGCTTCCCGCATTGATCAGTCTGCGCAAAAAAAAAAAAAAAAAAAAAAAAAAAAAAAAAAAAAAAAAAAATGAATCACGGACTTGACTTGTAGTTGTCTCAGGGTCTCCTATAAAAAGGGGCAAAGTTATCTCTGCTCTTAAAATGGGTTACCCTCCTTCCTCCTCCTATCACCCGCTCAAGGGACTTCGAGCTCACTTTAATGTCGAAGTGATTCGATTACCGCTCTAACATAACCACGGTCAACAACGTCACGCATGAATGGGGCTCTTGGTTCTCATAACCCCCTATCTATGCTTCCTTTTTGGTCCTTGTCAATGAAAGAGCAATATGCTTTTCACTTCTTCTGCACTTTGGTCACATTCACCTTCATCACTTGTCAATCGACTCAACTCAACTCTCTTTTCAGACCATCAACCTGACCTAGCCTATTCACCCTAGTTTCTATGGACACCAATACACATGGAAACTATCGACTCGACCCAATTTATGTTAAGCATAAACCAATACTTGCTGAAGCATAAATAGACCTCAATTCATTTTTAGCATACATCCATCACAAATATGGAATATTGCTAGGGATGAAAAACCCGTCAACCAATGTTGCAGAATACACCATTTGGAAAAGGCTGCAACATCTTTTTTTTTTCCTCATCATTTCATCCAATCATCGACCAACCTATCAACCATTTTAACCACCTGTCTACCACTCGGACGCTTGGTCTGAACTACATTGGTCTGAGGCCCTATCACCAGGGCTATGTAGGCAGCACTCAGTTGACATGGGGTCTTCTGAGGTTAGCTCGACCATTCTCGTTTGTCCGTCTCTCTGATGGACAAACCTTCTTTCTTTCTTTTAACCATAATCTTGTCCTTGACCACCACCCATTTTATCCCTTTGACCCTCCCTCCCTTCTAGGGAGAACTACATCGGCCTGAGGCCCTATCACTAGGGCTATGTAGGCAGCACTCAGTTGACATGGGGTCTTCTGGGGTTAGCTCGGCCGCATCCTTTCGTCCATTCATCCATCCATCGACCACCAACCATTGGAGATCATGCCTATCTCCTCCGACCTCGACCACTTCCAAGACGTTGTTGCCTTGGTTGTTTTTGCATGTATGCTACCTCATGACTGGTTAGCAGAATTGTGCGCAGACCTTTTTGGACCCTCACAAGTATAGGATCGCACACCGGTTGATCCGCACTACTTGTGACTTTTTCGCATTTCTAGGAGCACTTCCTGAGCCCGGGATACTTGGAACGCGACAACCCATTTGGAGCTTCAGCTTAGATTGAGTGACCCGATCAGCAGATGACTAAATGCTGGGGCCCGATTACTTCAATTTTGGCACTCCTCGACCCTTGACCTGCAACACTTTGACCTGACCATCTCGTGCAGTGGTATGCGCGCAATCACGACCTTTGCAGCGTTCACCCTCACCCCTTTTTCATCCGCTCTTTATCAAATCAGCACCCGATTCCCGGTTCCCTTCCCTCGACTCCTGCTTTGAGGGGGAATACCTCATCCTTACTCGGGGCATTTCATTTCCTATTTTGTCTTGCAATTCATTCGAATAACCAACAAGACGAAATCACCTTTATCCCTCACCTGGGGCACTCACTCCTATTTTTGTCTTGCAGTTCATCCAGAACAACCAACAAGACAAAAAGGGGCAAATGTAGACACCGAAATCGTGTCGACTCCCCTGGTCCTTCCCCGTCTTATTCTTCTTCGCCTATTGAACCCTTGTCGATCGCTTGTTTCACCAACCTTGACCCTGGCAGCATGTAAAGATGAACACAGAGCTAAAACTAGACTCTATACCCATTATGCATCTGCCGACGTCGGTCTTTACCCGACCGATGTCGCCGACGTCGGTCACCTATCGGCCGACGTCGGCAATCCTGCCGACGCCGGTCACCTTCCCTCGCCTTCATCAACCTCTGCCAGCGATTTGAAGGGAGAGATCCCCGAACGCTATTGAGAAACACTGACCAACCTGCGAATTCCTCCGTCAACCTGTGAACTCCGAGCAATCATCAACACAAACGACATCAACTAATCTGCACACCATGGCTTCCATCGCGACTTCTACCAGGTAAGTATCATTATGTTTATTTCATTTCTTTTTTAGTTATTATTTATCAGTCTGTTATCTCTGCCTCTGTCCCGACTCTGTTCAACCCTGTCCTGACTCTGTTCAATCCTGTCCTGACTCCCCTAGACTCTCTCAGATCCTGTCCCGACTCCTCCAGACTCTCTCAAACCCTACCCTGACCTTATCAGACCCTGTCCCGACTCTGTTCAGCGCTATCTCGACTCTGTTCAGCGCAGTCCTGATTCTTTTTAGCGCTGTCCCGACCCTGTCCAGACCTTCCCAGAACCTACCCCTACCGATGCCGGTCACTACCCTGACCGACGACGGCACCTTAACCGACGTCGGCACCTTCCTTGACCGACACCGGCACCACAGAGACCGATGCCGGTGACTGTGCAGAACAGTGCCGCTTATCAGGTATGCCTTTTATTTTTCTGTCATTTATTTCTGTCATTATCATATACTTTCGTCCAATTTTCTACTCTTTTTTATCAGTGGGTTGATATCCTTCTAAGGAGTCTTTGTACTTTCGAGATCGGGCGTTCGCCTGACAACCCACCATATCTTTGACTAACATTTTTTGTCCAGTCTCTTTTTCGCAGGTGTCATTCCTCCACAGCCAAAGAGGAGAATCTTTCAACGTCTGATTTCGGTGTGCACGACTTTATCAGGTACTTCTAGCCTTAACCATCTTTTAGTTTCTTATTTCTCTTTTGAATGTAGAAAGCAATTTTGCATAGAAACATGCCACCTCCCATAAGAAGCAAGATAGATAGGAGGTTGAGATACAAGAGATAACAAAGATCTTATGCCTCCCATAGATAGAATGAATGCTACCCTTATTGAATTAATTACTCATATAAAATGTGGGGAAAAACCTAGTTGAAGTCATTATGCTAGACATGGAGAGGGAACAAGAAGTTAACATACATAGAATGTAGATTATGATCAAGAACTCCTTATAAATTCCATTATTCATGGATGGTCTATATGTGAGGTCCTCATGGAAACATGCACTGAGGTCAAAATCTTGACCAAGAATGCTTCAAAGAAGATGGGTAGGCTAGCTTTGAGGCCTTCTCCTCATGTGATTTTTAGGGCCAACAAGACCCACACATAGACGATTAAAATTGTAAAGAGAATAATTATAAATATCATGATCATTGAATTTTGCATTGAATTCAAGGTGATTGAGTTAGAAGAACAAGAAAATTACCCATCACTTCTAAGAAAACCATGGTGTTATGAAAATAAGGTAGATTTGCACTTCAAGAGGCACTACATGACTTTTGATAATGGTAAGGAGAGGGTAGTTATCCCCCTCTCAAGTGAGCAAGGACTCCCTTATTTAGAGAGTGTGGATCTCAAGTATGAGATCAAAAACATATATAGAATCATGGTTCAAGGCATTGAGTCTCTACACCCTAATGACAAAAGAGTGATTTCTTGGGAAGATGGATAATCAACCTTAGAAACCACCAATATTGCTTAAAATTGATGGGTTGAAGAAGACCATGAGACCACCAGTCATAGTTTCCATTTAGTTTATGAAAAAGTGCCAAAATTAATGAAGATTGTATGGGTACAGATTAAGTGCGCTTCTAGAAAGTGGGTCCCTTATGCCAACAAGAAGGGAAAAAGAGTGTTTTGCCTAAATAGAGGTAAAATTATAATACTCCAAAGATATGAAGGGAAAAATCTAGTGGATGAGTATGCCTATGACCTCAAATCATGTATCTTAAAAGATGTAGATATAATGGGGATACTAGTGTATAAACTAAGGAACACTATCACTCATTGGTGGGTAGTGCAAAGGCCTAGCTTGCCAACTTGGTAAGATGTGAAAGTAGCTAGCATTAGATTTGGGAAGAATAATGAGGACCTAGACATATTTACCTAATATGATGACTTTGACCGTATAGTGCATGTGCACTTGGGTGAATAAACATGGACTGACTATGGTACAAATGCCCCAAGGAATCTATGGGTGCATGCATTCCATAGGACCTTGAAGATTTGGGTGTGAGCATGGTACATTATCAATGACATACACCATTAGACATCCAATTGTGATTCACTTTAGGATAAGTTCATGCATACCTTTTCCTTTGATTTTTATAATCTTGAGTTGATCAAGCCACTTCAAATAGTTTAAAGTGAGGTGTTTGAAGACACTACAATAATGGAAGAGCACCTAAAAGACATGTTTGGTGAAAACGTATTGGTACTCCTAACATTATTTGAAGAGAAAATAATAAATAGTGATTCTAGTGGTAAGGATGATGAGACATGGAAGGTTCACAACTGGATGAATTTGACAGGTAAAAAGAAGTTAGTGCACTAAGTTGAGGATAATGCCTTAGAATAAGAAGACCCTACTCATATTTAATAGAAATAACTAAGGGAAATAGGAAAGTTGAGGATTCACATTAGGAGAAGAATAAACCCTATCATGTGTCACTCAAAACTACCAAGGTAGACATCAGCTTAGAAGGGGAACCAAATATTGCTAGTCTCAGTGCCTATTGGTCTGACATGGAGCTGGTGCACATAATGGATCTCTTAAAATAATTCCAAGACTTGTTCACACACAATTATAGAGACATGAAGGGCACACACCCATCCCTTGGGAAGATGAACATAAAGTGAGTTGATGGTGCAAGACTTGTCAAGAAGCATGCTTACAATATGAACCCCAATCTTCATGCCAAGGTTAAAATAGAGATTAATGGTATGCTATCTACAATCATATTATACCCTATATAATAATTTGAATGGGTTATCCCCTTTGTCATTATCATCAAGAAGTATGGGTACATGTGGATTTGCATTGATTATAGATTATTAAATGTCACTTGCATAATTGACCCCTTTACAACTCTATTCACCGATGAAGTTTTGAATGCCATCATAGGTTGTGAGATATACACTTTCATTAATGAGTTCTTAGGATACCATCAAGTCTAGATTGAGGAGGAGGACAAGCCTAAAACTACCTTTGTGATAGAATGGGGTTGTTTCAAATACAATGTGATGCCCCCTGGACTCAATAATACACCAATTGTATTCTCTTAAATGGTGATCACTACTTTTAAGGACTTCATCCAAAAGTTCCTCTAAGTGTACCTAGATGATTAGACTATGTATGGACTAGTAAAGGACCATTATGACAACTTGTGCCTAGTGTTTGAAAGATGTAGGTAGTTGTAGATTTATTTTAACCTTAATAAGTACATATTTTTGATACCATTTGGAACCTTACTTGGGCACATCATCTATGAAGATGGTCTGCTTGTTGATCTTATAAAGATTAAAATCATCCTTTAGCCCCAGACCCCATCAATGTAGAAATATGTTCTTGCCTTTCTTGGACACTGTGGGTAGTATAGAAAGTTCATAAGGAACTATGAAAAGATTATGGCACCACTAGAAGATATATTTCACAAGGGTGACCCATTTTATTAGGGTGAAACACAAGAAGATGCCTTTGAAACCTTAAATCTCAAACTAACTAGCACACCAATACTATAATTTCTTGACTGGATGACTCCATTCCACATCCATGTTGATGCATCTGATACTATAATTGGCACCATTCTAGCACAACGAGGTGAAGGAAAAATATATCATCCCATTTATTTCTTAAGTAAGAAACTGACCAAGGCAGAGAAAAATTATACCACTATCAAATGTGAGGTACTTACCATGGTCTATGCCCTATAGAAATTTAGATAATATTTGTTAGCACCTTTCATAGTTTTCATTGATCACAAGGTGGTTAAGTACCTAGTGAACAATCCCATTCTCCATGAATTGATTTGTATATGGATAGTTATATTCCAAGAGTTTTAATTCTTAATTGTAGTGAAGCCTAGAAAATAAAATTTGGTCCCAAACCATTTTTTTTCATTGACTCTAGTAATGCAACAATGCTTATTGAGGATGATATCTTGAACACATAACTCTATAAGGTCTAGTGCAACCCCAAATACTTGGTTAAGATCACCACATTTATAATGTTTGGATCTATGCCCTAGACTATGACAACCAAACAAAATAAGTATCTCATAGTTTGTGCTACCCCTTTTTAGCTCATTAGTGGAGAACTCTATAAATTGAGTTATAATGATTTCCTATGTCAATGTGTCCTAGAGAATGAAATGGAATTGGTCTTGTAAGAGGTAAATGAGGGGATTTCTAGGGTCCATTACACTAGATATGCTATAGTGTATAAGGTACTATAATCAAGCTTGTGGTGTCCAAGTCTATTTCAAGATGCAAAATATTGCAACAAGGCTTGTGACATCTACTAGTGCATATGAAAGCCTAACCATAGGGATGAAATTTTCTCATCCCCATCCTTGCCTAGGTACCATTTGAAAAATGGGCCATTGACTTTATTGGGAGAATTACTCCCACTATGAGGTACATAAGTGCATGATAAATTTTGGTGGCCTTATATTACTTCACCAAGTGGGCTAAGGTAGTGCCAACCAAAGATTGCATAGCCACCACTATAGAAGGGTTTATCTAGGAGAACATCATTATTTTCTATGAGTACCTACTTAGTTTGAATAGAAACTAAGGTGTACACTTCATCAATGAAACTGTGTAATCCTACTGATCAAATATATGGTGGTGCACAATAAGACAACACCTTATCACCCCCAAGTGAATGGAACTATTGAGGCATTCAATATAATACTAGGGACTAGCTTACAAAGATATGTGATGTTGGTCATAAAAATTAGGATGATAAAGTTTTAATAATATTATGGGCCTATTAAACTACTTATAAATGCCTGAATAAGGCTACACCATTCCAACTAGTGTTTGGCATAGAGGCTATTTTACCAATGGAGTTTTTAGTGCCCTCATTATGCATCACACGTATTGGTCAATTAGATGACCAAGATTTTTTGAGCATATGGATGGAATACTTAGATGCATGCCCAAGCAAGATGGAACCAATAGATAGAGAAGGCATGCCAGAAGGTAACATGTCAACATCAAGAACAAGGTACTTACTAAAGGATCATTAGTCTTACTATATGACTCCATGCACCTCAAACACCAAGGTAAGATATAGATTAGGTGGATGGGACCTTATATCATTGAGAACATATTGGAGACTAATGCATGTAAGTTATGCATATTGATGGGTGAAATGATCCTCAATAATTTTAATGGAAATAAATTAAACCCCTATAGCCATTAGGATGCCACTTTTACCATCAGAAAATAACTCCCCAATCATGAGTTGATTGTTATGTGTTGACCAAAATAAATTTTGGTGCAAGCCAAATGCTTCCTTATATTTTATGTTATTATTTATGATGAGTGAATAAGTGAGGCACTTTTAGGCTTGAAGGATAACTCTTTTATCACTTCCATGCATAAATCCATTCAGGTGAATTGAGTGTGGTTTCTTTCTAATCACCTGAGGTCAGACACCTAAGTTTTTAGGAGCACAAAGTTTCTACATTAAAAAAATAGGAGTACTAAGTAATAAATCAAGGTGAAAAAGATGCTAGTGCATAATATATTAAAAATAGGTGCACAAGATGCTAATGCATAAGAAACCTAGATAATGAAGCACTGGAGGACCAACACATGAATTTGTATGGGGTAGGGAAGGCCCAAGCAAGAGATGAAAATATAGAGAATTTGACCAAGAAATGGAAGCTCACTTAAAAAGAATCACAACTAGAAGAAGAGATGGAATGAAGGAGGATAAATAATTCACATGTCAAGTGCTATGCCCAGGTTACCATAAGAAAGGTGAAAGTCATGCCAAATTAAATAAAGTATAGGAGGATCATCAGGATAGTTGGCACCCACCCAATGGTTGGTAGGAAGTGACCATTTGAATAATATATCACTTCATTGAATAAGTCATTAAGATAATATAATGACTATAATGGTGGAGGAAAAAATATATGTAATAAATGTGAATGTGGTGGCAAATTTTTGTAGATTTTATGGGTTTAGTGTATTTCAAAAAATCCATTCACTACCATGCCATTAATCACCAGCCATTAATGGGGTAGCTGAAATTAAGGTATAAAGAGGTAGATGATGCACTAGACTAGGTTAAAAACCTTAAGAAAATTTGAACCTAAATGTAGAGCAAAATTAGAGCCAAACTAGAGCTGAATCTAGAAAATGCTACCAAGTGAAAACATGAGTACCCATAGCCACTAAATGAGAATAGTTGAAAAGAGAAATAAATTACATTCTATGTGATATTAGAAAGGAGACATGAGGAGAGAGAATTGTAAGAGAATGAAGTAGTATAAATTCTAAGTGATGATAAGGCCACCATTAATGATGAACAAAGATCAAGATCTAAAGTCATGATCATAGACCCCATGACTGTGAAGAAGCATGAAGAAGGATTAAAGGGTTCAGGAAGATCAATCAATCGAGCTTTAATAGTAGCTGATTTAGAATAGGCAAGAAGTAGTTAAGTTTTGGTCTAACATAGGAGCATAAGGATGGAAAGAATTTATAGATGGTAGAAGAAACAATTATTACAAATAAAGAGGTGTAGCTAGTTGAAGGAATTAACATTATGGTGGTTGAATCTGAGGTAAGTGTAAATATTGCATATAAAGAGATGCAATTTTGCCCTGAGGTCATAGTGAGGAAAACATAGGTATCATTCACGTACATGTATAGGTTGAAGGAGTACAACCATCACACATCAAGCAATGTGTAAGAACTCAACCAAGAATGGGTGGTTAACATAATAAAGAAGACCAAGGTGGGCATGGTTCTATTTTACATCTCCATTTAAGATAAGCTAACAACCACTAACATAACCCGAGTTGTATGAGCTAGCAAGTTTTAGAAAATTAGAAGAAATTGATACAATTATTCCTCTCACATATCTATGGTGATTGATTTTACTTCATAGGGAGGCACATGTGGGTCTCTATGTGCCTCATCAATAGGATCAAAGGGCTCCCAGACATAGGGATAGACATCCACTAGATGATGGAGGATGATGTGGAAGTAGAGAGGGTTGAAAAAATCTTACACTACTATAAATTATGGTGCACATTATAGTCTAAGGATATACAAGCCCCTAATATAAGGGACATGGCACACCTTGTGAGATATAAGCTATTTCTTGGTGGATGGTGGAAGAACATCAATAAGACCTACTTGTTCATTGCCCATCACATGGCATGATGGGTCATGTTTAATATTTCAAAATTTATTATTGAGGAGATGGTGAATAATGCATTGGAATACCTCATGGCATGAGAGACCTTCAGATGAGGGTCCATGACAATATTGATAGTGATGGAGGAAAATGCCATGCCCAATGAAAATAAAGACAACCTTTGGGTCTTCTTGATACATAATGAATCCCTAGCATTGAAGTACCAAGAGTTCACCTACCCACACAACTTGTCCAAAAAATAAAAGATAAGGATATAGGGGTGGTGCAATTGATACATAGAGGCATTGGATATTGAATGGTGCATCCCATAATAGCTCCCCTAATACATGGTAAGAATGATAACCTTCACCATCATGTAGCACTTTTATGTAGTGCACCTAGTAATCACAGATGGGAATCTATCTAGCTAGCTCAAACTACCTTACATATTTTATACTAAATATTTCACAGTGGTGCTAAGGAGGATTCCCAATGTGCAACAACTAGATATCCCAATAAAGGTCATGGATAGAGAAAGGAGTAGGTTGAGGCACCATTATGTGCACCCTAGAGCAAATGCCATGAATTATAAGTAGGATGACTTTTATAGAATGGACCTCCATCCCCTTCAAAGATAAATCATAATAGGGAGCATCTTCAGTATTTATTATGAGATGAAGCCATGAGAGAAGGGTGTTGACCCTAAAAAAGATGATGATCACCCCATCTAGATCAGTGATGAAGGAAAACTAGTACCAAAGACACTACAAAAGTATCCCAAAAAGAAAAGGGGAGAGACACTTGAGGAGATTAAAGAGTCATTAAGTTGAGGATCAGCTCTGATGAACAAGCCACACCTCTAGCTTCCAAGAAACACATAACCTTCATGATAGAGACTGCTTCTTCCAACAAGAATTAAAAATAAGAAGTTTAAAGGACCTATTGTGATCCCTATAATAAATATAGAATAAATGGATAAGGAAGGGGCCCTTGTATAAAATTTGGAGGAAGAGATTGAGGAAGAAAAAAATAAAATAAGAAAACACAAAGATCTACATCATGTATGTCAAAGAAGAAGAAGATCCCAGTGCTAAGGATGTGCAAGAGGCCCTCCAAAGTGGCACAACGATCATGCTATAAGAAGGAGAGGATATGGAGAGCTCCTCATCTAGAGAAGAAACCCCCACACCACCTTAAAAAATAGAGGAGTAAAATAGAAAGGTATGGAAGAAACTATGCATGAGCGAGGAGGAGATTAACAAGGTGCTGACACTATAAGAAAAGCACATATTGGTAGAGGAAAGGGTAGAGGCCAAATAAAAAAGAAGGTCAAAAAAGAGAAGAAGATAAAAGAGGTTCCCATAAGTGTGAGAATAGATATTGAATCAATGAAAAAGGCACCTAGCACCCCCACCAATAAAGTAGATAAAGTTGCACAATAAGTGCACCCAAGTAGTGAAGGGGTGCCTGAAGAAAAAGAAGGTGATACTGACACCTTAGAAAAGAATAAGGAGACTAAAGAACCTTAGTAGGAATATGAATAAGGTGAAGATAACTCTAAGGGAATACACCTAGATTCAAAAATTGAGAAACCCCAAGAAGAAGAAGAAATTAAAGGGGAAAAGTCCAAGGAATAACCCCTTGCGGAATAAGAAGATGAGTCCTTAGAGGAAAGTACTAAAGAAAGCAATGGCACCAATGAGGAAGAAGAAGAGAAAATAGAGTTGGTTATCATTGAGGAAGAAGGTGTAAAGTTTAGTGTTAGACAAAAGGTGTAGAATTGGTGGAAGGATGAAGACTTATACATGTTTAACTTCATGCCCCTAGAGGCCACCACAAACAAGACACACAAATAACTTGCATTTGTATTCATCTACTACATGGATGAGCCTTACTTTAAGGTGACTCAAAAGGATATATTGGGCACAAATGGACATAAAAAAGGGAATGAATCCCTCATCATCAAACCTCATTCCATGAACCCAATCTAGTCTAGGAATGTGCTTCTTTGAATGGCTAATGAATTTGCACACAAAAATATCATCAATGATGGAATGGAAAATAAATGGAAGAAAATATGTAAAGATGACAAAGATGAAGTGCAAGCCATGAATTTAAATATTTAGTAGCTATGTGAGTTTGGAGAGATAGTTTAACCATCCCTTTTGGTCAATGTGGATACTTTGAACCTCTCTGAGGTTGATAAAACATGTGTGCTAGTGTATCATATGCTACCAAGGATGAAATTAGAGCTAGTGTAAGAAGTAAAAGAAGAAGATACCTATGACATGCTATATAATGAGGTAAATTCCAAGATCAAAGAGGTGTAGGACCTATTCATAAAACTTTAAGAAGTCACAAATACAGCCAATGGCATCTTCTTGAGCTTTTCTAATTAAGTGTCAGTCATAAATGTGCACCTGAATCAAGCAAAGGAGGGAAAGGAGGATCTGATGGAACAAGTGTAATTTTTGAGTAGGTAAAAGCATTCATAGATAATGGGGAAGGTCAATGTGCTAATTACCTAGATAAAGGACCAAAAATAGAACCTATAATCACTCTTTTATGCCTTTCACACTAAGGCCTACAATCAAGGAGAAATCTTGGATGGGGGAGTGACAAAAGTTAAGTCAAGTGTAAAGGCCTTCATTAAGGAGTTGGAAAAGATTAATGTGGCCATTATTATTACCAAATACAATAAAATAGATAACACCACTAAGTAAATCAATTTATTTATCAAGGGATTTAAGGACTTCAGAGCTGAGTTTAAGGAAAGTGTTCCCAAATTCTGCATGATGAAAACTTTGATAGCCTAGTCTGAGGATGCACTAGAAATATTATATGAGGTAATGTTGGGCCCCTATTTTTGTAAGTATGGGATATATACCAGCACAAAAAACACCTTGGTGTGAATAAATCACTTGGTATGATGATTGATATTTTGTCATCTTTGCACCAACTAGATAATTAATGCACACCTTGTGCTAACTAGCAGGCAGTTAATTGGTACCCAAATCTTAAAGGAATTTTATAAGAGTGGAAACATGTGGAAATTGTAGTGTGAAGGGTGTAGTGTGATGGAGTTGGAGGAATGCTTACTTAGTCTCTAGCTTAGCACCCAACATGTGTATCTCCACCCTTGTAAGAGATGATTCATATAGGCTATATTAAGGCTCAAATTAGTGAGCAAAGAGATATGAATGGAATACAATGAAGCTATGAAGAATTGGTTCTACATATGATGTCTGCCATTAGTATTATGAATATCTCAGATGCCATACAAGCTCTATTTGTATACACCCAAGATTTATTGTGATCTTCTAGACTATTAAGTAGTTTTAGCTAAGAAATTACTCTATTTTATCACCATAAACTATATACTCTAGTCTATTTGAAATTTGATTAAATGATAAGGAATGGTTAATACACATATAATGTTTTTGGATTACATATCTTTGTTATTATTAGTTAAATTCACAATAAATTTATGGTTATAATGTTATAATTTTAATTCATGTATGTTATGTCTAATCAAGCTTCTATTTGAGGTCATTAATGGCATCCCTCTGTTAATTAATGATGTCATCATAATTTATAGAAATAGCCTAAGTGTAGAGAGAACTTGCACAAAATGTTTCTGCCTTTACTATGAAATGCAAGCTTAGTATGTGTAATTAAATTAAAAGCAACCTCTTGACCCCTCATCACCTATATGATGATAGGCTTAGTGAAACAATGAATTAAACCATTAAGACTATAGAAATAACCAAAAATAGACTTGTGCCTAAAGACATCTAAGCATAGTCAATGAAAGGCTTGCACTAATGGATCTACCTAAGCCTTTTTTGAATTAAACAAGTTCCTATATGTGATGCTTTACACCATGGCACAAATAGTCTTATGTGGGCCCTAGTTCTTTCTCTAAAATTATTTGAGTGAGTGCATAAGGCTTGTGTCTTATGTGAATTGATGCCAATGTAGCTAGGTGTCAAATTTTGAGTGCTACGAGAATATACCATGTTTGTACCTAGTTGTACTGAGTCTAGAATTGACTTAGATAACTAAATGAGTGCTTGAATTGATAATTGAACTTTTCTATAATAGCAATAGAGTTATTTTAAAGTTGTGGTAATAAAGGTTTGGTCTAAGTAAGGTGTATCATGTAGTTTGGTGGGTAAAGGTAATTTTATATTTATGGGATAGGTTGGGTGGCATCAAATGGTCATGAAGGTAGGTAAAAAGGCTTGAATACCATATAGAGTTGGGACCAACAATATCATAGATCATTACAATAGCTGAAGGTTCATGAGCTGGAACTAGAAGATTTTCAATGAGGAATTAATATTCTTTTACTTTGTCTGGATGATAGATTAAAGAGCCAATGGTGGCCATGGAATCTATTATTATTTTACTATCCTAGGGTATATGTTCAAAATTTACATTGATAATTTGTTATTCGAGAGTGTCAATCATGGCCTTGTATAGTACTAGCTTATCATATTTTGTCTAAAAATGGTCTATAACCTAATTAATGATTAACTAAGAATCACCATAAACATTGAGATGTTGAATATTCTATTGTAATGCCTAAAAAATCCCTACAACATGTGATTCATATTCAACCATGTTATTGGTACAAATAAAGATAATACAAAATGATTTATGGATAATATCCCCCCCATGGTTTAATAAACAAAATGCCTACCCCCAATCCATGTGATGTGAATGATCCATTAGAATAAAACTTATAGTACTCCTCCTTAAGAGGTGTTTCAATGATGGTCATAATAGATGCATTTGGGAATTGAAAAGTTAGAGGTTCTATATTTACAAAGAGAGCTTCAATAAGCTAATCTATAAGTACTTGTCCCTTGATGAACTTCTAGTTGACATATTCTATCTCAAACTTGATAAGAAGCATGATCTATTTAGCCATGTGGCCTTATAAAGCTATCTTGGATAGTAGATACTTGAGCAGATCTACTTTTGAAATGACCATTGTCTTTGTGTTTAACATGTAATGTCATAGTTTTTGAGGTGGAAAGACCATAACTAAACATGATTTTTATATGGGCATATAATTATGTTAGTATGCAACTAGTGTATGAATTAGATAGTACATGACATGTTTTTTTCCATCATCATCATAATAATCTAGAGATGCCCCTAGGACTTTGTCTGTGGCAGATAGATACAATAAGAATATCTTTCTTAGCATAGGTGGCAACAGAATAGGTGAATTTACAAGATAGTCCTTTAAATGCTAGAAAGATTTCTAACATTCATCAACCCAATGAAATGTGACTCCTTTCTTTCATAAATTTTTAAATGTATGACATTTGTTGGCCAAATGAGAAATTAAGTGTTTGATAGACTGTATCTTGCCCTATAAACTATAGAGATGCTTCAAATTGGAAGGTTGTGGTATCTCAGTAATGACTTGTACTTTGTATAGATTGACTTAAATGCCTATAAGAGACAAAATAAAGCCAATAAATTTTCCTAAAATAACTCCAAACACACATTTATTAGGATTGAGTTTGACCTTGTATTCACATAGCCTCTCAAATATCTTTCTAAGTGTGGTTGAATGATTGGCATAGGTCTTTGATTTACCCAATATGTCATCAATAAAGTATTCAATAATGTCATCATATCATGAAATATGACAATCATGGATATTTGGTATATGGACCCAACATTATTAATAACCACATGGCATAAATTGATAATAAAATGTTCCCCATGGATTTGGTAAACACTATCTAATGTTGGTCTTTTGGCAAAATCTAGATCTGGTTGTATTTTGAAAATCCATCCATTAATGAAAACATTTCATACCCCACTATAGAATCAAATATCATGTCAATATTTGGTAGATGAAAGTTTCCCTTGGGGAAGGCCTTGTTTATATCTATGAAATTAGTGAAGATTTTGATTCCCTCTGGATTGTTACTAACTGGCATAACATTCAAGATACACTTTGACTAGTCGATCAGTTAAATACATATCACTTATAAGAGTTTTTCCAACTCTTTATTTACTAATACATCAATACAAGGATGCATATTACACAAATTTTGCTTCACAAGTTTGGCATCATGATGTAGAACAAGGTGGGGTCCAAACTTGGCATGTCAAAATAAGCCCAAGCAAATATATCAAAAAATTCCCTCAGGGGATGTAAAGATGTTACATTACTCCTCAATAAGGGACAAACATAATTTAATCCATTTAAGGTCATCTCTAGTCCTAACATTGGCTTCTATAGTTCCCTCCATAAGAAGAGTTGAACCATCTTCCTGAATGGTTGATAAAGATCAGAATTGGCCTACAATGGTAAATTCCTCTAGTTGGACTGGGTCTTCAAATTCACCTAGGTAAGATGAATTATAATCTCCCAATGGTAAGTATGGCCATGTCATAAAAAATATTTGAAACTCTTGAATGATTAGTTTTAAGGCATGTTATTATTTAGAACTAAACTCATACCCATAGGCAAGTTCATCACTGGTGGTCTCTTAAACTATGTTTGAGGAAGGTTGAACACCCTTGTCTCATGGATCCTAAAAGAGGATTTCAATAGAAGACTAACCTTTCTCTTTACTTTTACCCTAGTCTTTAAGTGCCTCAAATAGGTTTTTACTATGGGAACTCAATGTTTTATTTATTTAATTATGGTTAAGGGTGTTCACCCATTCTACCAAATAGGCTGTAGGATCTAGTTTGATTAAGAACCCTTGTTTATGGTCTCCCAATAGAAAATCATCTCTTAAGCTTAGAAAACCACAAAATGCCTCATTATTATCTAACTCATCTATAGGAACTATGGATTCTTGTCAGTCCCATGCTATAAGATGAGGGTGATATAGAGAAATTAAATTGTGGAAAATAACTAATCTAAGGGTATAAATGGCATGGGTTTCAAATAAATTGGTATTATCTAAGTATTTGTAAGGGATATGATCAAAATTTGCTTCACTATTAGCATAATCATCATTAGTTTTTGGCATTGGAACATAAATAAGATACATGAGGTCACTCCCAAATAGTTGTAGACACTAAAAACCTACACAATTTTAGATGTGAAAAATGCCTTGAACCCCTACTTGACTCTAAGGCTAGTTGAACACCTAGTTGACTTAACCCATTTATTAAATTACTAACTTAACTTTTTAAGTCACCTCATTTTAACTTAATTTCACCCATTTTCCTTTATAACCCCAACTATTGATGATCAACCTAACCATTGATGGTTAGCCTAGTCATTGATGGTCAAGTCTTCAAGCATGCTTTAAAAGCTTTAAAGCATCACTAGCTATATGAGATAAGCATATCACATTTAGAAATTTTCATTTTTTGATGTAAACCAAATTTAAAGCATTGTAATTAGCAACTTTATCCTCTACCCAATTAGTAACTTCCTCCTACACATTTAGTAACTTCATCTTATAAAAGGAGATAAGTAAGAAGTGAAAAGGATAAAAAAACCTAGCAGTTCACATCCAATATATTTTACATATAGGTATACAACATCCCTTCAACAAATAAGTATCATCAATAGAGACACAAACCTCTAACAAAATCAATTTTGAAGGTCAAATTACTATCATTCTAGCCAAATTACTTTAGCCTTCCACTATTAAGTTATAGGTATCTCATGATTGTTTTCTTTGATTTGTTTCATTTCTAACCTCCCTATCCTATCAGACCCATCAACATATCATTTTCTATTCCCTTGATCCATAACATACCTCTATTTGACCAATTACCCAATCTACCATTACCTTTTAAAAATCTATAAAATTTTATAGGCAACCATTGATGGTTAGCCCAATCATCAATGGTCACCCAACCATTGATAATTATCCTGACCATTGATAGTTCACCCAATCATCGATGGTCACTGTGGTAAAAAATAATAGCTTGTTATTTTCACCCCCTTGACACCAACCAAACCTTATTTTTTATGTTTTTTCCTGTTCATAGAAACTTTTCTAATTTTCTAAACCTGAACCTAACTATATTAGCATGATTATTGACCCAATTTTTCCATAATTAGTTATTTATTTTAACAATCAATTTACTTTCATATCATCTTACATTCATTTACTTTCCAATTATTGAATACAAGTTTCTTTTATTTTCCTTTATATCAACTTAATTTTTATAAATAATGGATTAACAACCTCCTAATAAGCATACACTTCTTGGATCTAGTTCATGCTAAGAAATCCACTCAACCATCCATATAACAACCCCATTTTATAGTGTATTTATTATCTACAAGTTATTCCTTCCAAGCCAAAGAGGATTTATAACCATCATCTAGATGGCATGCACACTTTATCAGGTATTCTTGTACACACCCTATTACTAGTTTCATTACTTGTTTATAAGTTAAGAAATGTGTGGAAATTAATTTTAAACATTTTATCATGCTTGGTGGGACCCAACATCCCTTTTATTCTTTTATTGTGTGCTCATCTAATGAAATCTAAAATTTCTTTTTGGGTTTAAAATAAACCTTTTGCATACATTGATTGTTTGCTTGTCTTAGTTCATATAATAACTTAAAAGTAAAGTAAGTAATCATAGTTTTCACTCTTGTTATCACAAACTTATCCAAACCACATAACCAATAAACACATCAAAACATACTTGAGACAAGGCCTAACTAGGATTTCATCACCTAGTGGTAAACCTTACCCTTTTTTGACAATCCTACTTGGAGGTCATTACCAAGGGGAGAGATAACTCAGCTCTCTGGTTGAGTATAAACTCTAAAATTTAGTATATTTTTGCTAGGAACCCAACACCCCTATCATTGTACTATGTGAAGTGAGGGGGTAGGCCCCAAAACCAAGCCATGTACTAGAGTTCAACATAGATTTCTCTCTTGAGCACTTGAACATAACCTAAAACCAACCTTAGATTTCCTCTTTAGTACCTAATCTACAAGAGAAATTTCTTTTTCACACATTCTAAGGCATAATCCAAAAGTGATCTAAAAATAACCCTAAGTTTAAACACACTTTTAGTGTATGTTTGGATTGTCTTGAGTTATTTGCTTTTTCTTGATCTTTGTTTAAGGTGTGAGTTTCATCATTTCCTATTTCCTCTCATGGTGTTTACTAGATAATAATTGAGGAATCAAACCAATAAATAACCACCTTCTTCTTCTTCCTCCATGGAGCATACTTTTGATGTTGAGGGTTCCCCTCATTTTTAATTCCAACTACCAGGTTTCAAATTGTTATTGAGGGTGATGTAGATTTCACTACCTTCCTCGATAATAACCTTGTGGCTCTTCAACATTACCTTAACACCTTATCTAACCATACTTTTCTTACTTTGGTTCCTTTTATAGATCCTCCTTATGGTACACCTCCCCATGTTCTGGTGGGTACCGCCTCAACCCAAATCATGATTACCCAAGACTCTTTTTCCTCCAATATCCCATCTATGACCACTCCTTAAAATCCATCCAACATCCCAACCAACAACCAAACACATACCACCCCATCCAATACCTCCAACATTAGATAAACTGTGCCTCTCTTTAATTATACTCCTTTTGTTGTGGGAGTATTTTCTACCCCTATTTATACTATCACCGTTAGTTTTTCCAACCCAATAACTTCTAACCCACTTTAGAGTTTGGTACTTTCCATACCTCAAACCCTCCCACCTATTAGCACTAGAATTACCACTCACCAACAACCAACTATCAATTTCATACCCCTAACCCAATATAAATCCATACCACCATCTAACAACCCAAGCATACCTCTAACACAACCCATGTCAGCCCCCCAAAAATCACCCATGACATCTTACCCATATATTTCTAACCCACAAGGATACATAACTCCTTACAGCCAACCATTTGTGTTAATCAATCGTTATGGGGCATTATCCCAACCCCTTATGACCACATACCAATATGTGGCCTCTTTAATACCCTCTATCAAGTTATCCATACATTATTACCACCTAGCCTTAACAAAATTTACCACCTAATTATGTAGCTTCCCAACCTCAAATAGATTTGGTCGAGATGTTAATCAACAAAATGACCAACCTAGAGTCATCTATCTCTGAGTCTCATAACCTTTTATCTTATGATAAAATATATAATGAACCCATTCATCCATCTATCCCTATCCATACTTATGCTCCTCAATGTAAATTACCCAAATTTTCCAAATTACAAGGTAAGGAGGACCCCCAACAACATTTGAGAACATTTCATCATTCTTATTATTTGATCGCATATGATGATGCTCTCCTTCTTCAAACCTTACCCATGTCTTTATCCAGACCCACCTTGGATTTGTATAGTTCCCTTGCCAAGAACTTGATCTTTTCATTCTCCCAACTTGTCTAATTCTTTTTAGAACACTTTTTTGTAAACATATTGAAAAAGGTTTCAATTACTGACCTCTATTCCATCAAGCAATTTGATGACAAATCAATTATCAAACTTTTTAGCTAGATGGAGAGCTCTCATCAACCAACTTTATTTTCCATTACCCCAACCTAAGTTGATTGAGATATTATTTTGGGGTTGTTCCAAACATATTACCCCCACTCTTCAATATTAATCTTTTAGAACTTTTGATGAGGCATTCACTATAACATGTAAACTTGAAAACTAAGCCATTGACGAAGGAAAATAGAGACTACAAAATAAGAATTCTATCTTTAAATCCAATGAACCTCCCTCTACCAAAACCACTAACCAATATAACCATCCTAATACTAAGGTAAAAACACCTACAAATTTAGTTTTCCTAAAAATTACTCCACCACAAACTATCAACCAACCCCATCAAACCAATTCTTCCAACCCTTCCTACCAATAGAACTGAAACCAAAATTGAGCTCCTCCAAAATAATATAATCCCATAGGGGAGTCTTATGCTTAAGTTTTGGACAAATTTCTCAAAGGTAACATCATCCAACTTCCACCTATCAAACCACCCAAACAATTTGATGATTCTCACCCCATGCCTAGTTGGTACAATGAGAATGACCATTGTTCTTTTCATAGAGTTATTGGACATGACATAAGTAGAAGAAATACCTTCAAAAGTCTTATCTAAATATTAAGAGATAGTGGATAACTTGCATTAAATAATCCTAATGCACCTCCTAATTAGTCCCTTAACATCTTACATTAACCTTTTCCCAATTATGCTCCTTTTACCCATCACCATGATAATAAACTAGAATCATCTCAATTTCATGAGGAACATACAATCAAGGTTATTACTAGTGATCCCATTATTGATGAGACCACTATCATAACTACTTATTCCTCCATTTAGTTTACAAAAGTAGTATACTTACGTCTTATTCCCTTAGATACCCAAACAAAGGAATCAATTACCCCTCTCTCTTCACTTGATGAGACCTTAGATCCATCTACCTCTCCTTTGATGGAAACACCAAAGGAGACAACCATTGATTTAACCATTTATTCTTCTTTCGCCCTACCCATTAAAGTGGTATAACTACCCTCCATTCCTTTGGACACCCAAACAAAAGAAGCAACCATGTCATTTCCTTTGCTTGAGGACACCACACATACATCCCCCATCATAGAACCATCCACTCCCTCTTTGGAAACCATCCCACAAGAGAAGGTTACCTCATAGAACCAACTACCAAATTTGTAATCTCTCATTAAGAACAAATATGAAGGATCCATTACATCTTCTTCACTTAAGGACTTAATTTTTTAAACCAATAACCAAAGAACTAAACCCATCAACAAGCCCTTTTCTAGACTAGTCCAAAGTTTAGAGTTTACTTCTCAACCTAACTTTGATAGAGCCACCTTTTCGCATCATCTAGGTCTCCTTTACCAAAACAAATCTAAATCCTCAACCTCACTTGAATCCACCCTTAAACCCATTATTACCACTCCATCAAATACCTCCTCTCCTAAAACCATAGTTGAACCATCCTAACCACCTCCATATAACATTGCCAAATCTCTTCATGCCTCTTTTACCAAGCCTATCAAGAATATTGGAATCCTTCCCAAACCTGGTCAAACTCATCCCTCTTTGAAGTTGGACTTAAATCCATCTAGTCCACCAAAGAAACCCCCAAGTAAACCAATTAAGAAGGTAGAGTTTCCTAAACCTCAACATTAAACTAGACTCATACCAGCTCCTTCCCACTTACCATCTATTTTAGGACCCCATCCTTCTACCATCCCAATTACCTATTCTTCCTCTAGTAAACCATCCCCCTTTTCTCTACCTACACCTTCCCCTACCAAATCATTTGTTTCTCCTTCATTCTTAACTAACCTATCCACCTCTACTTTACCACATATATCTAACCTTTCATCATCTAAATATTTTAGTTTTAAATCATTTACCCAAAAATAAACCATAACTAGGAAATCCAAACCACCAACTAAAACCATTCCACCACCTATAACTTTTAAGGTGAAAACTATTTCTAAAAATGCTCCCATCCATAAAACTATAAACCTATCACCTCAAACACATTTGAATGAATCTTATTCACTCATCCTACAAAGGTTATTACAAACTTCTTCCATTAGCTTACCACATATCAAACCATTCTACCCTTCTAATACCAAACCCTCCTGGTTTAATGGTAACTTGATCTGTGCATATCATAGGGCATTAAGACATGACATAGGGAACTATAAAGCTCTCCAAGTGCTCATTCATAGCCTATATGATGAGGATGATCTATTATTAGATGAACCCCTATTAGACCCATTTCTAATCCTACTATCAACTCAACCTATCCAACATTTACCTACTCTCATACTCCAACCCAAGAGTGACTAAGAGGAACTAAATCAACCACCAACCTAACAAATCCCCCCATCCACACTATTCATATGGTTATTCAATCTTGGGAAAAATAAAAAATTAAGGGAAAAGCTAAAATATCCATTCTTTAGACATACACTTTAACCCCTCAACCTTCTAACCAAACCCAAACACATACACCTTCACCTATGCCACCACCAAAGACCAAAGTATCCATTTTGGGACCCTCTCCCTCCAACCCATCTGAATCTATCCAGTGTATTATGTTGAAAGAACCTCATGAGATACCAGTGAAAATGAGCCTTTATGAACTGATCAACACCTCACCCCACCATCATCAAGCACTAATAGAGGCTCTAAAATCTATAGAGGTTCAACTAGATTATCCTCAACCTCTTGCACCCTTTATTAGATCCCTCTAAATTTTTTCCCTCATCACCTTTTAGGATTTTGAAATACCTCTTGTTCGTCTTAAGGTTTTGATCGTCCTCTCTTTATTACCACATACATTAATCAAACCCACATCAATAGGGTAATGATTGATTGAGGAGCTAGCATCAATATCATCTCCTCCCATGTGTATGACCAACTTTAGCTACCCAAGAACATCATATCATAAAATACAATGGTCCTTTACTCCTTCAATGATACCATGACCACTACCTTGGGGATAATTTTCCTTCATATCCACTTGGGACCTCAAACCATTCCCAAATTATTTTAAATTATAAATGGCAAGTTATAATACAACATTTTACTCAAGTGCCCTTGGATCCATGCCATTAGTTATGTCCCCTACACCTTACATCGATGTGTCAAATTTGATAATAAAGGCTAAGTGGTTACCATCAAATCTAAACCTATTCCATTTGCCTCATCAAATATGACATATCAGCCTAATGACATTCTTATTCCTCTCTCATCTACCTCATAATCCACTACTAACAACACTACCTCACCACCAACCAAAACCAACAACATTCCCACCCAAAATAGTGTTTAAGCTTCAACTAGATCATTTATTCCTTCCTCCTAGATTCCCATAGAGGACCTATTGGAATCCACATTCTAATGCCTTTCCCTTGGGGAGTATCATATTTTATCCTTGGATGCTTTCCATATTCTGTAAAAGTGTGGGAACCTTAAACATAACCCTTTCTATGATCTTAACATTGAAACCATCATCCCTTTTGGGCTCCCCAACAATCAAAAAAAATTTATCTATGGGGGGACTCAACCATCTGCTTCTTACTCCTACTACAACTCCTCAAAAATGATCATTCACCTTTAACTTCTCTTATCTCAACAAGCTAACCTTTTACAAAGCTTACCTTTATATGTGTGCTTGGAAGGGGTTTGGCCTTGGCCTTTATGAACACGGACCTCATAGCTACCCATAATTAAAATTCAAAACCTCATGAGTTATTTGGCCTTAGTTTCATACCACCATAATAAACCACCTCATCAAAAGCCATTGCCACCATTGATGAGGATGTTTCATCTTCACCAACCCCATCTCCCTCAAATTTGATGACCTTGATATCATCCCATATAACTTTTTTTTATCAATATTGTTAGTTTTGGCCCCCCTAGCCTATTAAAAGGATGGTAAAACTAAAACCCTTCCTTTCATTTATCCCAAAATGATAGAGTGAGATTCTCCTACCATCAACACCATCCAATGTCAGGGCAATGATTCCATTCTCACATACCTCTATTTATGGGATTATTATATTCAATGCTAAATGAATCTACTATTGATGTCAACTTGGGTACTCAGTATAGTCCTTGAATCATCAAGATTATCAAATAGTAAAATTCTATGGAGAAACAAGATTACCCTTCTTTCCTTTATGACCATAGCATAGTGTTTGATTGGTCCTATCAGGATAATCCCAAAATTAACCCTTTTATTTCCCTCCACAACATTGTCACCCATCTTAAGGTAAATCTAGTGTGGCAAGAGCTTTGTAGGATGCATCCTCACATAACCCTTCTTGTCAAATAAAAACTTTAGCATCTTTTATTTATCAACTTCATCTAGCCCATTAACTATCCACAATGGATTTCCAACATCATTACCATTACCAAACCTACATGGGGACTTTACCTCTACATTGAATTTCATGACCTCAATCTCACTTACCCAAAAGATGACTTTCCTTTACCAAAAATTGACTAGCTTGTTAATCATACAACTGGCCATGAAATGTTATCTCTCCTAGATGGTTTCTCAATAAATAATTAGATCTTGATTTCTCCTAAAGTCCAACATAAAACTTCTTTTATCACCCCATGGGGGACCTTCTACTATAAGGTCATGCCATTTGGTCTAAAAAATGCTAGAGCAACCTATTATCATGTAATGACCTACATCTTTCATGATCTCATCCATAAAATTGTAGAGGACTATGTGGATGATCTCCTAGGGAAATCGAAAGATCACATAGATCACTTAGTTATTCTCACAATCATATTTAACTGACTAATCCATTATCACATTAGGCTCAATCCCAGGAAATGTATTTTTGGGGTCTTATTAGGAAAGATTTTGAAATTTATCATCTCTCTTCAAGGAATTGAAATATACCCCACCAAAGTTAGAGCAATCTTGGAGATGCCTCCTCCCGCCAACTTTAAGCAACTCCATAACTTTTAGGGGAAGCTCCAATCCATTCATCACTTCATCTTCCAACTATTAGATAGATGTTAACCCTTTCACCATCTCATAACAAAATACAATAGAAAATGGGATTGTTAGATGAATGGTTGAGTGGAATACCTAACATGAGCTAGATCTAAGAAGCGTTGCTTGATATGAGGATATCAATCCATTATTTATAAAAATTAAGAAGACATAAATGAAAATAAATAAAATTTACATTCAATGACTAGAAATTAAATTCATGTAATATGAGATAAAATTAAATTGATTATTAAATAAAATAACTAATTATAGCAAAAGTGGGTCAACACTCATGTTAAGATAGTTAGGATTAGGTTTATAAAATCAAATTTTTTTGAGAATAGGTAAAAACATAAAAAATAGGATTTGGTTGGGGTTAAGGGGGTGAAAATAATAAGCTATTATTTTTACCAAAGTGACCATCAAAAATTGGGTGAAGCATTAGTGGTTGGGTGGTTGTCGGTGGTTGAGGTGACCGCTGGTAGTTGGGCTAACCATTGGTGGTTGCCTATGAAATTATGGAAATGTTTAAAAAGTAATGGTAGATTAGGTAATTGGTCAAACAAAGGTCTATTATGGATCAAGGGAATGGAAAATGAGATATTTATGGGTTTGACAAGATAGGAAGGTTATAAATGAAACAAATCAAAGAAAATAAGCATGAGAAACCTATAACTTGATGGTGGAAGGCTAAAGTAATTTGGCTAGAGTGATAATACTTTGACCTTCAAAAATGATTGCATTAGAGGTTCAGGTCTCTATTGATGCTACTTACTTGTTGAAGGGACATTGGATACCTATATGCAAGATATCTTGTATGAAAATTGCTATATTTCTAGATCCTTTTCACTTCCTACTTCTCTCCTTTTATAGGATGAAGTTACTAAATGTGCAAGAGGAAGTTACTAATTAGGTAGAGGAGAAAGTTACTAATTATGATGCTTTAAATCTAGTTTGCATCATAAAACAAAAGTTGATAAATGTGCCATGCTGATCATAGCTAATAATGCTTTAAATATATTAAAGCATGCTTGGAGACCTAGCCATCGATGGTCAGGCTAACCATCAATGGTTAGGTTGACTATCGATGATTGAGGTTCTAAAGGAAAATAGGTGAAATTAAGTTAAAATGAGGTGACTTAAAAAGTTAAGTTAGAAATTTAATAAATGTGCTAAGTCAACTAGGTGGTTAACTATCCTTAGAGTCAAGTAGGGGTTCAAGGCATTTTTGACATCTCAAACTGTGCAGTTTTTGAGTGTATACATTTTGCCCCTTTTTTATGTAGTTTTGAATTAACAAGCTATAAAACAAAAATAGATGGATTACTAGTCATGGTCTAATTGCCCCAAGTATGGGAGGAGGTATTTCTTAAATAACATCATTCTATGACCAAACTCAAAATACATTTTTGATCTTGTATATATAATATCCATCTAATGACCAAAGCATATATAAGTAACATCGCTCATAGCATAATCAAATAAATCTTCACATATCTACAATCATATAACATCATCAAAACCTATTAATCATAAATTCATCCATGAAATCCATCATCATAATACATCATATCTATCACATGAACAATAAAAATCAATCTACATATCCTCTTATGAGCTAAAAGTCCTCATATCATCATCATAATCATAATACATCAATACATAATCAATATGTATCATCAACATCTATAAACATTAGAACATAATCATCATGTCATTAATATACACAAATGTCAACATGTCATAAATATAAACAAATGTCATAATCACCACATGATCATCATATACATGACATAATGTATCTATCTCTCTTACTCATATACATCTCACATCATCGACATGTAAGCTAGAATAAAAACAATATACATCCATGTCTACCAAACTAAACAAGTCAAGACCCTAGGGCACCTAAACCAATACCACCTACACCACTACCATTGGCTCCATCAACACCTACACCTACACTACCATTTGGTAGTGGTTCCCCTAATATCCCTACCTGCCCTACTATTGAGGCCCACTATCCTAGAGTAGCTATAGATGGACCCCCTACTAAGATGGCCATGTACTCTCCATATCTCATTTCTAATGGTAACTACACTAATACTATCACCTTATAATATTTTAGTTATTTAATGGTGGATAAGTACCATGTCTTTAGAACTATGTCAGGTAGTCCTACTATTACTAGTGTAGCTAATCTTACCCTTTATCTCAGTGAATCTCTCTCTTATGTGACCAACCCAAGAGAAATCCTCACCTGATCTCACTCTTCAATCAAGGTGGCCACCTAAACCTATAACATGGCCACCTATCCTTATAAGCCAATAATCTAGGCCTGTGCCACTATCAGTATAGCTACCACCTGAACATCTTGTGTTGGTGCCCTAATAAGATCCATATCCATGGGTTGATATTCCCTATCACCCCATTCAAAATTAGCCACAACATATCTAGCTTGGTACCATTTTACATAACCATCCATAATACCAACATCATTAATGGTAGCTCTAGATAAAAACTCTTTGTAGTCTAGTATAACATCCTATGGATGTGGCTCTAGGTGCTGGAATTCAGTGTCCTCCCTCATATATCTACAAATGAGATAAGCTCCATCTCCCCATCCTATCTCCCATAAATCTAGTGCTATCTCTATAGGGATAATGTGTGATAACTACACTTGGGCCACCTAGGCCAAGCTACATATGGCATCCATACTATGTCACCTACCACTAACCCCTCCATGGCATCCCTAAACCACTCAATGTCTGAGCATCCACCACCTACACCTAATCATGCATAGTCACCTCTCCATCTAGTGAATCCAACTGGAAATGGCTCCTGGCTAAATCCATCCTAGGGTGCACCCATGGGTCTCAGTACCTAAATGTGCTCATATGCCCAATAATGAAACATAAACCCAACACTAAACCCATATCACCTATGTGATTTGAAGTCCCAAAGCTCCATATAGATATATACTAATAACACTAGGGCCCATCTAAACATAGTCCTTCATAGAAGCATCTCCACCAACACCCCTAGTAACAGGGATGGAATGTGTTCATTACTTGAATCTAGTAGCATAAAGGACACAACCATCATCATCATCATTATGAGTAAACATCTATCTATAAGATCCCTTTGGTACAAGGGTCTATAACTAAATCTACTAGAGTGAAACTGATCATGGACCTAGTCTACCCCATCATCAAGTCCATATGATAGTCAATATTCTCACTCTCTATATGGTATATTGGCTCTCCTCGAAGGGGTAACCATGTGATACACTGATTTTCCTCTAGGTGAATCATCATCTCCCCTATCAAAAACAAAAATGTGTTTATGGTTGGATCCCATCTCTAGATGAGGGCCAAAATCATACCTGCATCTTGTGGTAGGTGTCAATAATGAATCATCGCACCTAGTTTGACTATCTCCATATGTCTCCACTATTCTATGATAATCACATCTCAAACCTTGGAAAAAATCTAAGGGACCTGATCCCTCATCTAAATTTGATCATGTTCTTGCATAACAATAATGTTAGTAATGGCTACTTAGTTTTCCACCTCAAGTTAACTACCAATCTACAATTATCTTTTTCATCCTATTTCAATCTAACCCATTACATCTAGCTTATGTCCATCTAACAATCCACACCAACCTCTACTTTTATTCATACAAATAATTTCATCATCTTCAACTCTTAACTACTTCTATCACCAATAAGTACCCTATTATGCATAATTTTTACTAAACATATTAAAACCCTAGCACTTTATTTCTCTACCCCTATCATGTCTTTCACCTCATTTTACCCACCAACCCTTTTTTTTCACCACTTAACAATAATTTTCAAATAACTTTCCCCACTTTATCACACTTTTTATACATTCACTTACCTTTCCACCACACAAAAAACTAAACCCTATATCTTAAACCCTTTAACTCACCCTAAAACTTTCACCACCTCTTCACCATATTTAACCACCTCTTTTACAATCATAAGCACTTTACCCAACCCTACATAACCTTTAACATTCCTTCACCAAAACTATAACATGATTTCCATGTCATACAAATTTCTAAACTATAACCCCATTCCAAATTTTTATACATACCTACCCCTAAAATGTTGACCATCGAAGGTTCATTTAGCCATCAATGTTATTTAAAGACCATTTACCCCCAACAACCAACTACTAGTGGTTGAGTTGAACTATCGACAGTCACTGTGTGTGATCAATGATGGCACAACTTAAACCTTAAACCTATCTAAAAATCTACAAAAACACCCATAATCAATAAATAACCTACCTAAATTAACCTATAAACTATTACCAATCCTCAATACCCTTCCAATCACCATTACCCTCCCTCATTTTCTCACATTCAACAAATCCTAAAATAGGGTTTCATTTTATCACAACTTGTTTAAAGCCCTACCTAAAACACTAACCACACCCTATCCCTCTCAAATTCATATTCAACACAATAAATTCCATTATCTTATCTAATTCAACACATCACCTACCTCATTCCATGATCATTGGTGTAGTAAAATCCCTTTTACCACCACTTGATTATGTCCTCATCTAGCTTCTTTCCAATCACTCTTATCAAACACTCGATCACCGAATCACACCAATACACCTAAGCAAGCACACCAACAAAAAACAAATTACACAAAGCACCCAAAGCAAAACATGCCAAAAGTCAAATGGTAATAATGACATTATGTTTTACTTTTCATCTTCTAACTTTTTAGGGCTTCTTCTTGACCATCGATGGTTAGGGTGCCCATCAATGGTTGACCTAGGGAAAAACCCTAACTATCAATGGTTAGGATCCCCCACCTTATTTTCAAACTATTTTGATGAACCCTACATCGATGCTAACCTTTTGGGAGATCACCTACTCTCTACCAAATTAGAATTGAACCTATCAGAGATTACCCTTCTTTGACCAACCCATCTAACCATGTCCACCTTGATGTTGGTCATTTTAACCCACACATTCACATATTTTGTGACAAAATTTCCTTGATAATTTTGACTACATCAACCAACCTTGCCATGTTTAAAATTTGAACTTATCACCCCTTCATACATGACCAGACCATTTGTGTTATTTCATGGGAACACTTCCTGCCCTAGATACCTGTGAAAAATATCAACCCTATCTAGCTAACTTACTAGGAATAACCTGATCAACTATGACCAATGTTGTAGACCAGTTACTCTATCATATTTCTCCCTAGAAACTAGCCTTATTTTTATCAACATTGGTAACTTTAGTCTTTGTACAATTGTGACTATAACACTTAGTCACATTTTATATGCATATTTTCATTTCAAATACCCAACCATTTTGTGTCATGCACCTTGTGATTACCTCTTTATCTTTTATCAAACCCTGACCCACTTTTACTTTCACCTCATTAAATTTTAGTTTGAATGGGAATAACTCCTCCCATATGTAGGGAAATCAAACCATGACTAACAATCCATCTATTTTTTTTGTAGCTTGTTAACTCGAAGATGCATAATAAAAAGGGGAAAAATGTAGGCACTCAAAAATTGCACATTTTTAGATGATAAAAATGCCTTGAACCCTTACCTAACTCTGAGGTTAATTGACTACCAAGTTGAATTAGCCCATTTATTAAATTACTAACATAAATTTTTAAGTCACCTCCTTTTAACTTACTTTCACCCATTTTCCTTTAGAACCTCGACCGTTGATGGTTAGCCTAAAAATCAATGGTTAGCATGACCATCAATTGTTAGGTCTCTAAGTATGATTTAAAATCTTTAAAGCATTACTAGTTGTATGAGATAAGCATGGCACATTTAGTAACTTTCATTTTATGATGCAAAATAACTTTAAATCATCACAATTAACAACTTTTTCCTCTACCCAATTAGTAAATTCCTCCTACACATTTAGTAACTTTATCCTATAAATAGAAAGTAGGACATGAAAAAGACCCAAAAATCTAGTAATTTAAATTTAAGATATCTTACATATAGGTATCTAACATCCCTTCAGCAAACAAGCAACATCAATCGAGACATGAACCTCTAACAAAATCACTTTTAAATTTCAAAGTACTATCACTCTAGCCAAATTGATTCAACCTTCCACCATCAAGTTACAGGTATCTCATGCTTGTTTTATTTGATTTGTTTCATTTCTAACCTCGTTATCCTATCAAACCCATCAATATCTCATTTTCCATTCCCTTGATCTATAACAAACCTCATCTAACCAATTACCTAATATGACGTTACCTTTTAAACATTTTTAAAATTTCATAGGCAATCATTGATAGTTAACACAATCATCGATGATAACCTCAACTAGCAATGGTCACCCTAACCACTGATAGTTATCCCAACCACTAACTATTCACCCAACCATCGACGGTCACTGTGGTAAAAAATAATAGCTTGTTATTTTCACCCCTTAACCCCAATTAGACCCTATTTTTTGTGTTCCTGCCTATTCATAGAGACTTTTCTAAATTTTTAAACCTAACCCTAACTATTTTAGCATGAGTATTGACCTAATTTTACTATAATTGGCTATTTTGTTTAACAAGAAATTTACTTTCATCTCATCTTACATGTATTTACTTTCTAGTTATTAAATGCAAGTTTCCTTTATTTTCCTTTATATCAACTTAATTGTTATAATTAGTGGATTGACAACCTCCTAGAAGCATATGCTTCTTGGATATAGCTCATGCTAGGCATTCCACTCAACCATACATCTAATAAACCCCTTTTATAGCATCTTTCTTATTTGAAATTTATTCTTTCCAAGCTAAAGAGGAGTTCTCACCATCATCTAGATCATGTGTGCACTTTATCAGGTATTATTCTACGCACCCTATTACTAGTTTCATTAATTGCTTTTAAATTAAGAAATGAGTGGAAATTAATCTAAAATAAGAGTTTGAATTTGAGACCATAGGTTATTTTGTACTGATTGATAGAGATTAGATCAAGTTTTCCCTATTGATTTGGTCTAAGGCCTCCTTATTGATATGCATGGTTCTACATGATCCTAATAGGTATGGGGTATTTAGAATTTTTATAACAATCAACCTATTTGTAATTGTATAACCATGATTTATCATCTACAAGTGGGTCTTATTCTTATCTAGTGGCTAGTGTGAAAATGATAGAAGTTAGACTATGTAGTTTTCCTTTTCCTTTTTATTACCAATCTATCCAAGGTGACTTGGTTTTAGGTCTTCCATAGGAATTGGGGTTATATGGAAGTTTGTCAATGTGTGATGTATCATGGGTCAAATATTCTCTTGGGCCATTAATTATATTGGTAAAGTGATTAGACATTTTAGGAGGTGACATATGGGAAGATAAATCAAGGGTATCTAGGTTAATGCATGTAACCTCTGGTAAGTCCACAAGTATTTCTTTCCCCTTATCCTTTTTGGGAACTAGATCCAAGACAAAATGTTAGTTATAGATTTTGTACCTAACCTCTAAATTCTTTCAATATTCATAGGGCTATAAATATTTATGAATGGTGACCTCTAAACCTAAATGAGAGAATTTGAGACACTGGTGTAATGAAAGGACTACATGAATTTCATGTATCAAAGGTCTACCCAATAGAAAATTATATGTTAGGTTTAGGTCTAACATATGGAATAATATATCATGGGTCAAAGGCCTAATGATAACTAGAAAGCTGACGGTGCCTTATGATTCTCACTCTTCATTATCACAGGCTTTTATAATGATCTTTTTTGGCTATAGATCGACTATTATGTATCCAAGAATCTTGATCAACTTTAAAGACACAATATTTAGGCTTGATCCATTATCTATGAAGATAAGCTTCACTTTATGCCACATTATGACAACTTTGATGTATAATGGATTGTTATGGAGTGGGCCAAGGGATGACATATCACTTTGGTCAAAGGTTAATTGTTGGCTTGGGGCTAGATGTCCAACCAAATCTTGGAATTTTATAGGGATATGTCATTAGGAACTTATGATTGGCCTAGTAAATCTGTTAAGATATTCTTGTAGATGGTAAACATATGTAACAAATCCAACATGGAAATTTATCTAGGCATTTTTTGAAGTTGTTTCATAATATCAAACATATTTTCCTTCATAGTAGCATATGGCTTATCCCTATCTAGAAAAATGGGTTGGATGGGTGTAGTGGTAGATGGTTGTGGGACTAAAATGGTAATATTTGATTATTGAGTAATGATGGCACACTCAAGATTAGAATAAGACCATTGTTTCTAGAAAATGATGGTGGTGAGGGGCCATATAGTATATGTCTAAATTATAGTGCAATAGGTAATTGAATTATTGGTATAAGTATAAAATGATGGCTTGTATGTAGTCCCAAGTCATGTAAAAATCACTGGTATAGGTTGGTTGGTTAGATTGGTTAGCAATGGTATATTTGGTTACTACTTGGTCTTGGATTGATGGAGATGGTTGACCTCCTATGACCTACAAATTTGTTGTGTCATGTGTGGTGGGTATTGGCATCATTCTAGCCTTGGTTCTATCCATTTGAATAGTGAATATTGGTGGCCTTTGTTGTTGTTATTATTATTAGTTGTTATTATGTTGTAAGGGGTTTTGATAAATACCCAAGTTATGATTGGACATGGAATATCTATTATCTAATATTATCTACCCATTTTCTAACAATTTTGAATGAGATGTTTGATTTTCACACAATGGAATAAATTATGTCCATTAACTCAATGGTATATAGAATTCATTTTGTCTATACCAATTTGGGTAGGGATCCCTTAAGATAGTGCTTTGAAATTGGTAAACCAATCAGATTAATGATGGATAACTTGAAAAACATAGATTTTATAGGTCACTAAAAATTTGACGAGTGGCACATTTCTCTTTGGAGGGGGATTTGAAAAGGTAAAGGTTGTTACATTTGTTGCTAGTCTAGGTTGTTACAAGGTTGTGTCTAATTTAGTTGTTGGTCAGGAGTAATTCACATTTACATGGACTGGTCATTTAGACATGGAATAAATTACTCTACTTCCAATAACATTCTTTGTATTTAAATTGCTTGGATTTTTCATAATTATTGGCCTAGGCTAAACATTTGTGTTTGGACTTGGTTTTCATTTTGATTTTGGCTATTTCCTTAGTTTTTATTATAATTTTGATTTGATGAGGTAAGATTGATAACTATTAACAAGGGCCTTTTTTACTAAAAAGTTATCGATGATCAATTGAAATGGTGCACACTACAACTCTGGTATGATATCTCACTATACAAATTCTTAGTAAACATAATAGATAATTGCTTGGCTGGTAAACTATGGGTGAAGTAGATAGTAATTTATTTCCATTGCTATATATTGTTAGGAACCCCTCCTTGGAAGCACAATTGATTACTTTTCTTATAAGCATTTTATGGAATTATCTAGAATGATTAAGTAACTAGAAACTTGAAACATCAAAGAATTTGAGAGATAATACACAATCTTGTATTAAATACTCTTAGAAGAAAATACAATAAAGAAGATGCCACTTCTTCTTCCACCTCAAAGGCTTGACATCAAGACCTTCTTCCCTCTCTCTCTTGCTCAACCACAACCAACTTAGTTGCCTTGGTTCTATCCATTTGAATGACATTATTGTTGTTACTACTAATACTATTTCTGTTATTGGTTTTGCCTTTGTTGTTATTATTTTTAGTTGTTATTATGTTGTGGAAAGGGGTTTTGATAAATACCCATACACCATCTAGTTATGATTGGACATGGAATATCTATTATCTAATATTATCTACCCATTTTCTAACATATTTTGAATGAAATGTTTGATTTTCACACAATGGAATAAATTATGTCCATTAACTCAATGGTATTCATAGAATCTTCCTAGTTCTTGACCATTCATTTTGTCTATACCAATTTGGGTAAGGGATGCCATTAAGATAGTGCTTTGAAATTGGTAAACTAATCAGATTAATGATGGATAACTTGAAAAAAATAGATTCTATGGGTTCTCCAAGGTCACTAAATCCTTCAAAACTTGACGAGTAGGCACATTTCTCTTTGGAGGGGGATTTGAAAAGGTAAAGGTTGTTACATTTGTTGAGCTAGTCTAGGTTGTTGCAAAGGTTGTGCTTACTGAACAAATTTAGTTGTTGGTCAGGAGTAATTTTCATTTATGGCATGGACTAAGAAGATATGTTTAAATCATTTAGACATGTTGTGAATCAATTACTCTACTTCTAATAACATTCTTGGCTAACTGTAGAAATCACTAAGATGAGTATGTACCAATCCACATTCCTATTTAAATTGCTATGATTTTTCATAATTATTGGCCTAGGCTAGTGCTAACATTTGTGTTTGGACTTGGTTTTCATTTTGATTTTCGCTATTTCCTTAGTTTTTATTATAATTTTTATTTGATGAGGTAAGACCCCTCCTTAATTGATTACTTTTCTTATAAGATAATCCATTTATTAACAAGGGCCTTTTTTACTAGAAAACCTTTATCGATGATCTCCTTGAAAGTGTGTGCACACTACAACTCTAGCTAGTATGATATCTCACTGTAAAAATTCTTAGTAAACATAATAGACTATAATTAGCCCTTTAACATGCAAACACTCGCTTCACTTAACTGACTATTTGTCAACAACAGTTCTAGAACCACCACAAGCGATCGACGTCAGTCCCTGTCTGTCTAGTGCTGACCGACGTCAGTCAACTCCCTACCAATGCTACTATGGGTGAAGTAGATAGTAATTTCTTTCCATTGCTATATATATCTTATAAAAATTTCACCAACCTTCTACTTGGCTTGAGTCAAATCTAGCAATGAAATATAATGTTTGAGATTGTAGGAGAAATGCTTCACAAATTTGTTAGAAAGGTCATCAAAATTAGATACAAAGATCTTTAGCAATTTAAAAAACCACTCCAAAAATTGTCCTTTTAGACTCTGAGAAACAAAATTAGGAGGTATATTTTAATGCATTCTACTAGCTGGTAAGTAATAAAGAATTTAGTTAAATGGGCCTTAGGGTCTCCTTTACCCTTGTATTTGTCAAATTGTGATGGTTCATACCCTAGAGGAAATAGTATCTATAGTTACTACATGTTGAATGGGTAGGAACACATGTCATCCAGCTTAAACTTCTTTATTTACTTCTCAGCCTAGATGATGACAATTGTATCCTTCATCTTCTATAGTTCTTATGTCAATAAACTAGATGAAACATTGGCTTAAGGTGGAGGTTGGGTAGTCAAAGGTGGATTACTCTGATTGGGGTATAATAGAGGCATGGTTTGTTATATAATGTTGGTTTGGTTAGGGAATTGATAATGAATATGCATTTGCAGATTAGGATGCATTTATTGGACTTATATACATTATAGTATGATATTATAGTTTGGATTTAGTATGTAGGCCTAACTTTGGGGGAATTATTGTTGAGATGGAAAGATATGTCTTTGAGTGAAGTACTTTTCTTATTGTGGTTGAATAGGGACTTGCTGTCGACTAGTCAATCCTAGCTAAATAAGGGGAACCTATTATGAAACAAGGACATATCATTGAATTTGTGACATGTTTAGAATAAAAGATAATTATTATTTGATTGGTACTTGTGGAATAATAGAACCTCTTAGTTACATGAATAGTTATTATGAATTAGATTCTTATAGAGTGTTCAAAATTTATTAATAACCTATGGATGTACACTATTTATTAGACATCATTTGTGATTATAATAATTCATCAACCTATGACTATTGAGGTATACTTATTACTACCTGATGAGGTGGAAAATTTGTTACCCCTATTGAGGTGATAAAATGTTTGATTTATTTTTCATTTGTATATTGGACTATGCCTACTATTGTGTAATATTAGTCATCACTTATTGTGGTGGAGTAACATTCTTCACATTTTGAAGTAAGGCATCATTTTACATTTGACTACTTAACCCTTGTGATTGCGTGCTTGATGAAGAAAATGGTTGAGGATTAAAGGAAGTTTTTTATGGTTGGGAGGTAGAAGTTCCTTCCCCCTGCTATTGTTAACCACTTGTGGTATTAACTAGAGGCACTTACTATATACTAGTTGTTTGTGAAGTTAAACCACTTTTGTCTAGATTAGATGACACTTATGTGTTATCCATTATGTTTGGCACATTTATCTATGTAGAAGCAACAAACACTTATTTGATAGTTGGTGCATTAAACATGTCTCCAATTGAGGTGATTTACGTGAATGGGTCTATACCCTAATTTTATTGGCCTATCAATTTGATTAAGACTCTTGTTGAATGCCTTAGCTTGATAAGTGGAACATTTGACATGGTTATGTTAATAAAATTATGCACTAAATTTAAATACAATTAGTATGCTATATACATTTGTATAAAGTGTTCCTCCATGAGAAATTTTCTTGTGACAAGCATACATGGGTCCTGATACAACATCAACACTAGAGCTTGAGGATTACTACATGAGTCCTTTTTATTTGGTTTGGTTTTAAGGCATAACTGAAGCCACTCTAACTAGACTTGGTAAATTTTTATAGAAGTCTATTGGAAACTTAGACCCTACCTCTATGGCTCTAATTAAAACTTCATCCTTATTTCAAGTAAGTGATGATAAAATAGATAAGAATCATATGTTGATGGCATGATAACGTAGTAAGGTTGTTGTTGAACTTGGTATACAACTGAAGGTATGATAGCTAGGTACTGTGATATTTATTCTTTGGTCATACTCTAAATATAGAGGTGTGGTGACCAAATAGTGATCTAAATAATTTTAGCTTTGTTCCCTCAATTGAGAGTTGTAAGGCGAATAAGGATGCATCTCATAAATTACATCATCACCATAAGGGTCTTGAACAAAGTGATCTTGTGTGACCACATTATCATATCTTGGATTGTACATGGCTCTACTACAAGTATAGTGACATATTAAAATCAATGATGAATTTTTTGTAAAAAATCTTAGATTTATACATAATATTAAAATGATGTCCAAAGGACAAATGGTTTAAACCTGGTCTAACTTGGTTAAAGGATGGAGTTGTATCTCCAAAAAGGTTTATGCTAACACTTGGCACAAAATAGTCTAACATTAAATGTCTTACACAAAAAGGTCAAGTTGATGAATAAAAAATAAAATGCCAAACTCTAGGTATAAAGTGTTTCAAACAAGTCTAATCTAAAGAAAACAAAATATACTAGGTCTTTTAGAGAAGGCACAAAATCTAGGCTCAAAATAGGCATGTGCTAGGTATTTTGAAAAAGGCATAAAAGCTAGACTTTAAACAAAATAAGGTAGGAGATTTAAATCTAAAAAATCTAAAACACTTTGGAATAAACTAGGCATTCAAATTTAAACATTAACTTCATCAATTGATATAAGGTATGAAACTCTTGGCATATATAAAATAGGCTATTTACCCAAATCTAGGAACAAATAATAGTTTTTAAATTGAATAAAAAATTAACCTAAGTTTCACAACCCCAAAGAGAAAGATATATGTCTAGGCCAAAATTACATAAGGTGTAGTTAGAAATCAATCAATGTTTGAATTTTAACTTGGCAAGGTTGATTAAAAACTCAATTTAAGAAAACTAGGCTTATTAAAAAAATACCAAACTAGGCAAGAATTAACAACATAATGACACTAGGTATGGATCCAAAATGCACATGTGGCTTTAGTTTCAATATAAAATTTGGAAAAACAAGTCTTTGAAATGATTTGAGCAACATAATGATGTTATCACACTCTAAAGATGTCACCAATGATTTTTTTCAATACTTAAAGGCATAAAGATTTGAAATGAATTGGGTAGTGTAATGACACCCTTTTCAATCAAATGATAAACACACATAAAAAAGTTGATAAAAAAGAATAAGGCACATGTACAATGTCAAATGGGTGGTGTAATTACTTTTAAAACAAAGGAGTGATGTATAAACAAGACTAATTTTGACTTTATAAGATAAACAAATAATTTAGACTCAAACCCATGCAAGAAATAATAAAAATCACATAAACACCTAAGTGTAACATCCTAAATCCTAAAACTAACAAGGTTGCATAGTACCATCAAATTCCATAAATATAATTTATCTTGAGAGGATTTTAATTATTAATCCAAAAAGTAAAAGTACATGAAAAGTAGGGTTTTTAGGTTACCTCTTCTCTCAAGAATTTGTACTATGACATGGAACTTCAGGCTACTCATCCTGCATCAAGAATATATCTATGGTAAGTGGGATTTTTATAAACTATCAATTTTTTTGTGTTTTTAGATGGTCTCAAGTGTGGATAACACAATATATTATTACATCAATTGGATCTATATCAATTATCTTATTTTAAAAATATCTTATCTTTTTCATAACCACTACATTCATTGCTAGCTCAATGTAGTGTGATGTTCGAGTTGATCATACATTTTGAGAGCAGTAATCACTAACAAAGGTAGTTTAACTACTCAAACTAACATTTTCATGGTTCACCAACTCAATTTATATACCCCACCATGGAGTGGGGTTGAAACAATGTTAGAAGATGAATTCTTGGGTTAACACTTCCCTAAATAACCTATGTAGAGGTGATGAAATCCTGCTCGCAAGATAATTCATAAAAATAAAGGCAAGTGAAAAGACTTCAAGGTCATTTTAGGGTCACCCAAACCATAGTGATTTTGGGAGGGCCTTATTGACTTTATTTTCATGATTTTAGATTAAAGTGACAAAGGCATAAAATGAGTGCTTTTGGTCACCTGAGGTCCATAAAGGGGACAAGGGGAGAAAATACATGCATCAATTATTTTTCTTATAATAAAAAACTTTAAACAAATAAGAATAAAACAATCAAATCTTAAGATTATGTAACAAAGTGTGAAAGTTCATTTTATTACACCAAAATGAAGTATGTTGTGAAATTTTGGCCCCTTAACATTTTCTTTTTAAAAACAATGAAAAATCAAAAATAACTTAAGCAAAAAGATTATTGAAACACCAATTTGAAATGTGAAAATTGCAATTTAGAAGTGTTTTAAATGTCTCCTTGTGGCATTTGGGTCCTAAAAAACTTGTTAGAGGGTCTTATTTCTTAGAAGCACTTCATGAGTTTACAAATAACTTCCCAAATCTTGCTCTGAGGTTTCTGGTTTTTTACACATAGTGCAAAACTATAGAATATAGAGTAATACTAAAACTCACTTTGAAAAACCACAAATATCAATAAAACACCACAAATTACATTAAAATAGAGTACATGAAGAAATATCATTACTCTAATGATAAAAATGTATAAATAAAGGCAAATTACTACTTTTAGAGTCATAATATTGTGCAATATTATAACTAGAAACACAATACCACAATAAAAAATGCAATAACACAACTATAAATGTAATACCATAATTGGAAATGCAATATCATAACTCCATATTTGAAATATTGTCAATAATGCAACTGATTTGTAATAATGCACCTAAAAATGCAATACTACAAATCTCTAGCTACAATATTATCAATACCATAACTCTCTAGTTGTAATATTATTAATAATGAAACTGACTTCCAATAATGCAATTGAACATGCAATATTTCAACTCTCTAGTTGTAATATTTTCAATACCACAACTCTTTATTTGAAATTATTTCATTAAAATTTCACTTATATCTTTAGAAGAAAGAGAGAAGAAACTCAAGAAGGGTATGGTAGAAGAACCTGATATGTTGTGTGTGCGTTGATATAGATGATTGTGGAGACTCCTCTTTGTCTAGAGAGGAATGAATTATAGATAATAAAATACTAAATAAATGGTTGATTAGTTAGGTAGTTAGGTGTATTACCTAGCATGAGCTAGATCTAAGAAGCACAAGCTTCCTATGAGGCTACAAATCCATGCTTTTAAATAGTAATGTTTTAAAAGTGAAAGATAAATTACTTTTATAAATAACAAAAGATATCAAAATGAAATATAAGAAGTGATTGAAAAGAGATGAATTTATTCAACTAATTATAGAAATAAATGATTAGGTATTAATACTAAATAAATTAGACATGGTTCATAAAATACGGTAATCCTTTGTGATTAGACAAATACTAAAAAAATAGAATTTGGTTAGGGTTTAATAGGTGGAATTGGCTTGCTATTGGAAAATATAGATAGTGACTATAGGAATTTAGGGTAAGACCATCAATATTTAGGTGACCATCGATGATTGGGTGATCATTGGTGATCATCAGTGGCTAGGTAACTATTGGTGGTTACTATTAAATTTGGCTTAGGTAAAAGTAGGTTTGATTGGGAGGTTGTTGAGTGATTCTAGAAGGTGGGTTCAAGATGGATTCTAGAAGCAAGATAAAGGGTAATGTTTAGAGAGGCCTAGTTTAAGGATTGAGTGCTCAGATGGTAAAAATATGTTGTGGGTGGTCTTGGAGAGAGGAAGAAGTAGTTGGGGATTTCATAAATTTAACATAATAAGCTAGGATAGAAGAGAAATAAAGGATTGAAACTAATTATTAAATTCTAATAAGAATTAGATACTTAGATTTTTCTGGTCTAAATAATGTTGAGGTTGGCTAAAAACTTATTGCAGGACCTTAGAGTAATTTAGATAGAGTGATAATAGCTTGGTTGTTGATTGATGAGTTACAATAGTACTTTTTCTCTCTATCATGGTCGCTAGCTCACTGAAGCTTTCTTTGATTCACTGGAGAGTGAAGAATACCTACATAATAAGTTGATCTCTCACACAAAAAGCTCTGATATGATGATTATTGATGATCTTTCACCTCCTCTTCCTCTCTATTTATAGGAGAGGGAGATGTGAAACAACAAGTTCAAACAATAGGTTTAACAAGGTGTCTAATTTTAGCCTTAACATTTATAATTATGTGAGTGGATAAGAATAAAAAAGCAAGGTGAAGTTGATCTAGATTTAACTCTTAAGGTGGTTAGAGGCTAATCATCAATGATCATGTCTAACAATCAATAATTATGGGTCAACCATCGATGGTTGATATGAAAAAGGTAGAATGGTCAGGATTAGTCAGTTTAAGTTAGGTTTATGGGTGATGATTAGGAAGTGGTCCCTAAGGGGTCTCAATATGGTCTAAGGGTTAGTGTGACATCTAAAACTATAGTGTATGGTTTTCTAGTGTCTACATTTTCCCTTTTTTGTTATGTAATTTGTATAAGTAAGTTATAAAACAAAAAAAAATGGTAGATCAAAGGTTGGGTTGCCATGAGTATGGGAGGAGGTGTTCCCCCTCAAACTAGGAAGTGATGAGGTAATACAAAATTAGGTATGGGTTTTATGAGTCGGTAAGTGTGTGATAAAGTTAGGGATTGGTTGGGCACTGAAGTACAAATACATACACAAAGTGTGACTAAGTGCGATAGCCAAGATCATGCATTGACTAGGATGCCATAGTTGAGTTAGTTTGTAAAACAAGGGGTATTAAAAGGACAAGTAACAAGTAGACTAAGTGACCACATTGAGGGGTGGCAGTTAGGGTGCACTCGTAAATGTAAGACTCCTAGGCAAGGTTAGTGTTTTTTCTAGTATCTAATGTAGGAAGTGATCTTAGGAAGACATAATTTGGTTAGTGCATAAAATCAATACAAGTTCAAGTTGTTAAACATGGAAATTCAATTGATGTAATCAAAATGACCAAGATAAGGTCATCATGAAACATGAAAATGTTGGGCTAAAATGACCAATGGCAAGGTTGATATTATTGGTGGTGGTTGTTAGAGGAGGTAATATTCATTAGTATGTTGTTGGAAATGGTTTTAAAAATTAAATTATGGGTTGTAATGATAGGGTAGGGTGGGGTATAAAACCAAGGTAGGTTGATCATCAACAGTCAGGGTAAATCATTGGTGGTCACATAGTGACCATTGGTGATCATATGTTAGCCCTAAAATGGTGATAGGAAAAGGTCTAACAAGGTTTTTTAATTCCTCATTATTGCATTGACCTTCAATAATTACTCTTGATGTGTGAAGTAAAAAGTAGTGATGAATGTAAGAGTGTGAGTTGAGTGATTATTAGGTGAGTGGTTGTGTTGATCAAGTTTAAGTGAGGATGTAGAGGGGTGGAGGTAGAGCCTGGGGCCAAGCAATGATAGTTCTTAGGGTGCCTCCATGATAGTGGTCATAGAATGAGGTAGGATGTGTACTTAAATTTATTAGCTTATACTTTATTTTGTTGTTAAATTGTTATTATTTATTTTATTGTGGGTTGGTTTGACTTAGGGTTAGGGTGGGGTTTGTAATGTGGGAGTTTTTGTTATATTGTTAAAATTGGTAGAGGGTTGGTAATTAGGTAAATGGAGGGATGTTTTTGAGAGGTGTGAAGTATTTATGAAATTTTATGGTGATTTGGTTGTGATATTAGTGAGTAGGGTTAGGGTTTGTTCACCAATGATCACCACACAATGACCATCAGTGGTCACTATAAACCATCACTAGTTGATAGGTGACCATCAAACGACCAATGAGAGGACCATTGGTGGTCGACTGACTAATCATTAGTGGTCGATGGTTGATCAATGATGGCCCCATAAGGAATCATCATTTATCAACACTCGACCATCAGTAGTTGATGAATAGGTTCAAGTAAAATTTATGTGAATAAATAAAAGGTTTAGGGGTTGGTTAGATTAAAAGGTTGTGTAGGTTATGGGTACAAAAATATTTTGAAGGTTTAGTAAAAGTTATGGTAGGATGGTATAGGTTAAATGTTTAGATATGATGCATTTAGAGGTCGGTTTAGCTAATGGTTTGTTATAGTAAGTGAATAGGTTAAGGGTATAAGGTTATGGTTAGGTTAATATAGGATGTAGGTAGATATAGGTAAAATATATAGGCAAAGTATGTCAGATTAGGTAAGGGAGAAGTTGAAAATAGATATTGAGTGCCCCAAATCCTTGATAGGTATATCGAGGCATAACAAATGTAAATTTGGATCACATGATAGATGTAGGCCTCAAAATCATGAGGTACTATCCACATTTGATTTAGGATGTGGCTATGTTAGTGGCACTAATTGAGAGATGGGACCCTACCACTAACACATTCTTGATTCTGATCGATGAGATGATGATTTTATCAGAGCACATCCACTAAATAGTATGAATGCCTATACAGGGTGAGCCAATATACCATATCACTAGTAATGAGAGAGATGGATATATGGATCAAATTTATGGAAAGGACCTTATGCTAGCAAGATGTCACATAGGAGGATTTCACAATACACCTCTGTATCACTGAGACTGGGACACTAGACAACTATTCACAATGATGATGATAGTTATTACATGTTATTTACTATTGGACTTGAGTAGTGGGAGATTTCCATACTTATTTCTAAGGGTGATTATGTATATGTGGTTAGATCATATAATTTTTGCATGGGCTCATATGTTATTATTTTATATCTATCAAGAGTTATGGGGATACTATGCCCATAAGAGATATGGGATTAGCATCAGATTCATGCTACACTACTAGGTCTATGAGCATAATTGGGTATTGAGACCTAGGGGACTACCATGACATGTTTTGATTTAGATGGATTTTAGAGTTAGATACATGCAATAGAGAGGCAATTAATCTATTATAGGACCAAGGGGAAGAGCTTGAGACTTAGATTGTTATAGGGATTAAATAGAGTCATTAGTTGTGGGAGATGTGATTTGGTGCATGTATGTTAGATTTATAACATGGGCAAGCTATGACAAACATAATCTATCATTGTAAAGCTATAGGTGGGTATTTGAGAGACAAGACCATGAGGTGTAGCTCATCCCTTTTGATAGGGTGAGGAGACAATACAAACTCATTTAGGATATCCCAAGGGAGTTCCCAGGGTATAGGAGGGAGGATGTAGAGTTTCCATTGCCTACCCTAGATCCATAAGATGTATTTATTTATCATGAAGAGGTATTAGTGAGGGTTGATATTAATGATGCTAGTGTGACTAATGGCTACCCTACATGGTTTTAGGCACATTATGATGCCATAGTTTTTGAAGGAAAGGATGGGTAGTAGGACATGGATGTCGATGTAGAGGTGGGTAGTGATGATTAGAGATATGAGGATGCCCTAACTAGATAGACACTAATTACTGAGAGAGATTAGGCATGGGTGATAGTAGCCATAACATAAACATCCTTAGTAGCAACACATGAATATTTAGCAACAATGACCCAAGAGAAGGATGAAACATAGGGTCAGGTGGCTACACTAATGAGGGAGAGGGATTAGGTTAGGGCTCAACTAGCCATGGTTACTCAAGAGAGAGATTATCTCAAGTAGGTAGGATGATGAGTACCAATACCTATAGGACCACTAGGTACCATATCTATGGTGAGATATGCAGTGATAGTTGAGGAGCTATGATATTATGAGTCCTTCGTATTCATATATCTTTTGGGTGCGCCAAGATGTGGTGAGTATAGAGTAGGTATCATCAGAGGGGCAAGAAATGTGACACTAGGTTAGTGGGATGCATTTATAGGTGGATAAGCAAGATCAGGTGGTGGGCAAGATCTGGAGGAAATGGTGATCTAGGGTCTTAAACTATTATGAGACATTGCATATTTTATGTATCATATGATTTTCATACCAACCTATTAGCAAATGTAGGGAGATGTATATATCCATTAAGAGACATGTACATTATTTTATATATGATGATCAATTAGATTATGAATTCATGATATATATATGTGATCATGGTTTATGGCTTGTGTTGATGGTTATGGTTATGATGTTTCTTATTTATGACATGATGTTATGATTATTAGCATGTGATGGTTTATGTGTACTCACCTAGGTAGGCATGTGATGTTATGTCTATTTAATTTATGTTCATTATGATATTTGATATTGATGGATGTTGTTTATGATATGATGACGATTATCATCATGATGTTTCTATGGTTATGGTTATGATGTGATCATTTACTTTATGTTTATGATGATGATGTTTATAGATCATGGTTTTATGGATGCTCATGATGATTATGAAAAAATATTTTTATGATGTGGTGATGTTTGTTGATATTGTCTATGTTTATGATGATGCAATTTATGTTCATGACATGGTTATAGTTTATGGATCATAGTTTTATGGATGCGATAGATGGTAGGATGATTATTATGATTTTTTATGATTATTGATGATTATGTTTATGAGGTTATGATATGATGATTTTTGTCATGATGAGATTTTTTTTGGACATGTGGATGTTTTGAATTAATGAAACTTTGATTTCATTCCTAGATAGGCATGTGATGGAAAAAATATGTGGATGATGTATGATTGCATAGTTTAAGATGTGATAGACACTTTATGATTAGTTGGTGTTATTGGTTATTTAAATGAGATGATTATGTTGTTATTTTGAGTAGATACATGTTGAGATAGATTATATGTGATGACTTATGATGTGATAAAAGGTTATGTTGTGATGATTATATGTTGTTACAATGGGTTATAATTTTTAAGATGTTCACATAATAAAAAACATAATTGGTTTTTAAATGTATTTAATGAAATGCATATGATTGGATGAAGGTGAATGAACCTTAAGACACATAAAGTAAGTTGGATAACAAAACTAAATTTGAGAGAGATAAGATAATCAAGAGATAAGCATCATAATGAATGCATATATAATTAGATATGAGAGAATAAGAAGGTGTGATGCTTCTTCTTTGGCAAGGAATGAAACAAACTGAAGCTGGATCAGCTTATGAACATGAGTCCTTTGAATGATTCATATTAGAATTTGTTAGTTGGTAAAATAGTTTCTCGATCTCATAATGTCAAGTAAGCTTAAAATACCCTATTTATAGAGGGTATAAAGGGGAGATGGATGATGATGGAATCATTTGGTGAGATTATCATGCCTCTTCTATAGGTTACTAAAGTGATAGTATAAACAAGTCCATGTCATATAATGTGTAGATTGATCGATGTGAGAAGTCTACTTATGAGAGCTGATTATGGCTTTCAAATTATTTTTTCTTTTTTGGATTTTGATAATGGGTCTTTTGATGTTTTATTATTGCTTGGAGGTATTGGGGAAACTAATCGATGTGGGAAGCTTCTAAGAAATTGATATGCTTTGACAAATGCTTTACTTAGATATCCTTTAAGGGAGTGGCCTAAGTTTGTGAGATTTGTTTAAGGCTTTTGATAGTTGTCCTTCAAAGGATCAGTCCAACTTTTCTTTAAGGGAGTAGTCTGTGAATGACTCATGACTTTATTTTATTTAATCTTGTGATTTATATTTATATTTTTTACTTTTTACTTTTGATTTTTGATGACATAGACTTACTTATATAGGATTAAAGGCTGACCTTTATGAAGGCAAAACTAAAGCACAAGAAGGTTGATGATGTGCAAAAGAGGTTTAAGTGATAATGACCATGGGAATGCATCATTTAAAAGGGGTGGAAATTACCATGAGAATCATACCATGGGTAGAGCCATGATACCCAAGTTCAAGATGAGGCTAAGATAGTGATGGATAATCACATGATTTAATTTTAATTGATTATCCTTAAAATAAGGAGATGAAAGTGGTTAAAAATAAGGGATGAGCTTAAGTTAGACAAAAGTGAGTTTGATCCTATTTAACAAAAGAAAGGAAGCAAATGTGAAGAATTGAGGTGCTTAGGTTCTAGATTCCATTCAAGAGAGGATAACCAGTAAGCTCCTGATCCATGTTTATGCATTATGATATAAGGTCCAAGCCAATTAAAATCAAACTTTCCCAACTTAATTTTATCCATATGCTAACATGTTGATTTTACTTTAAGATGAGATATTTGATGCTGAATTATTTCACTCTAAGGTGTTTTTTGTAATCACATTTGATTCTTTCAAGATAGGCATGAAGATGATTAAGTGCAAATAAACAATGCTCATTAAGTAGCTCAAGTTGGGCTAAACACTCTTCATGATAATTATCCTCTAAAATGATATCCTATAGGGATATGTGAAGAGAGGGAATTTAGACTTTGAGAGGCAAGATAGCCTCCACTATAAACACAAGAGAGAAGGTAGCACCCATAGGGGTTTGAATGCTAGTATGATATGCCTATAAGGTGAAAGGGATGTGCAAATACCAACCTTGACCAGATACATTAACCATTTTAGTTAGCATGTTGTTAAGAGTTTTGTTAGAGGCTTAAGTCTATCCATTATCTTATGGGTGGTAAGGTGATGATAAACTTAACTTGATGCCAAATGCATCACAAAGACCTTGGAATTTCTTGTTCTTGAAATATTTACCATTATCAATTATAATTTTATGTGGAACACCAAAATGATAGATGAATTATGGTTGATAAAGTTGATGATTTTTTAAACCTTGGTTGAAATGAGAGGTGAAACTTCCACCCATTTGGTGAAATATTCTATCATAGTGATCATAGAAGGATGTTGCTGTAAAGAATGGGGGTTGATTTCTATAATAAGATCTAGAGACCCCATTATGAGAAGGGCCAAAAATATTTGGATACTTGAAGAATATGGATAGGTGAATGATGAAAATTGGAATTTTATTGACATTTAACACACTTTTTTACATATTCAAAACAATCCTGGCTAAGAGTAGGCCAATATTAGCCAAGGTGAAGGATACGTTTAATGACAAATAGATCATTAAAGTGTCTTCCACAAATCCCATAATGGGTTTCCTTGATAGCATGAGAGGATTCATGACTACTTAGGAAAAATAAGAGGAGGCCATCAAAGCCAAATTTATATATAATTCCAAATATAATGGTATAACATGAGGTGATCTAAATAAACATGCTTTGAGCATTCCTAGAAAAACTAGAAGGGATGATGACCTAATTGAGATAGTTGAAGATATACTGATAGTAAAGGTTGGGTTAAGTTTCCTCCACATTGTAGATGGTAAGAGAGTATAATTTTATATAATAAAGATAATTAAGTTGATGGATAATGATATATATCTTAGATTTAGAGGGTAAAAATAGAATTTAGGAAGTGAGAGAAGCTATTGTATCGACAAACTTGTTTGTAGATCACGAAGTGGCTTGGATAAGGTAATGCTAAAATATTGTCAATAACACATATAATATTTGTTTTTAATATTGTAATACATCATTATTACATTGATAAGGTCCATTTATTTAATTAAATATAATTTTGAAGTCACCAAAGATACTGATTGGTTTGAATGCCAAGGCTAAAGTAGTTTGGAGGCCTATCACTAGGGCTTCATACTCAACCATATTATTGGTACATTTGAAGTATAGATTAAAATATAAAGGAAGAGGTTCACCATTAAGGTTAATAAGGATGATACTATCTCCCACCACATTGACACCTTCATCCATTAAATAACATGGTGACTTGACGGGTAAAGTCTAATCAAGAAAGGGTCGTGATGGATTCATGAAGAAACTTAAGAGGGGAGGGTTGGTTGTTTGTTAAGGGTGCTTTAGGAAATTATTTGGAAATGAATTATCCTTTAATTGACTTATATTAGAGGAGCTCAAGGTCAAACTCAGCTAAAATCATGATCCACTTAGCCATACACTAATTTCGGTATGGATTGGAGTGAATGTACTTGAGTGGGTCAGTGTTGGTTATGATAAAGGTCTTATGGCTGAAATGGTGGAGTTTGGTGTCCATAAAGGCCAAGGAAAGGTAAAGTTTCTTGGTATGGGTGTATCAAGTTTCATAATCTATAAGTGTTTTGCTTATGTAGATGGCTTGATATTTATACTTGTCATGATGTGCAAGAATTGCCCCTAAGGAGTGGTTAGTGCTGAGATATATAGGTAAAAAGGTTGATCCTCTTTTAGAGGAATAAGAAAAGGTGGAGAAATAAGGTAGTCTTTGAGTGAATCAAAGGCCTTTTGATAACCTTAGTTCCACTTAAAATATATGTCCTTCTTTAGAAGGTGGTGAAAGGGTTGACATCTATCAAATAACTAAGAGATGAAATAGTGGATAGATTGAAGCTTCCCCTACAGGCTAAAAAGTTGTGTAAGGTTGATCAGAGGAGGCATGTAAAGAATTATTTTGACTTTGGTTAGATTAAATTTGATTCAACATAGGGATATAATAAAGCCAAAAAGTTTTCTTGATAAGACCTTGAATATACACTTCTTGGGTTTGAGGTGGACATGGTAATGGATGAGTCATTTAAATATAATATTAAGAACAACTAAATGATCCTTATGATACTTGGACTTCCCAAGAAGGTCATCCACATAGTCTTATATAATTTTGTGAATAGGGTCATGAAAGATGTAGTTCATAGCTCACTGGTAGGTTGCACTAGCATTATTCAAACTAAAAGGCATGACCCTATAGTATAAAGTACCCTAAGGGGTGATAAAGGTTGTTTTAAACTGATCTTCAGGGGTAATCAATATTTGATTGTAGCCTGAGAAACCATCTATAAGAGATAACATCTCATGACTGACTATAAGATAAAAAATCTAGTTAATGCTTAGAAAAGGGAAGTTATCCTTTGGGAAAGCCAAGTTAAGGTCATGATAATCCATGAAAATTAAAAGTACCCCTATTTATTTGGTGATAGGGATGACATTTGAGACCCATTGGGGATAATCAATGGGTTGGATGAAATTGATAGAAAGGAGATATTGAAGCTCTTCTTTGACAAGTAAGGCTATGTGAGGGTACACCTAATGAAGCTTTTAGAAAATAGGCTTAGACTCATTATTGGTAATAATGTTATGGGTGGTGACGGTAGGGTTGATTCTAGGCATACCACTATAAAATCAAGAAAATTCTATGCTTTGGTCTTGAAAAAAGGTACATAAGTCTTGATACTCTAAGGAATCTAATGATTGTCTGATTTTGACAATGCACATGCTCTCTTGAGTACCTAAGTTGACATCCTTGGTGGATTCATTCAACACAGTTAAATTCTCAAGAGGGAGAGATTTGTGGATAGAGGAATCTTATACACCAAGGTAGGTGAGAATAGAATCATCATCTTGAAATTAAATGATATTAATGGTAGGAGAGTCATCTCCTATCATATTAGGATGAGTTAGAGGAATGGTTTTAGTTGCTCCATCCTTTTGATAAGTCAGGGGTCTGAGGCTAATAATGTTGATGAAAAAAATTAGATGGGATGACATCAAAATCCTTAGATCCTGATGGAGAAGGGGTTAGTGAGGATGGGATGTCTTCCTCAACACTGGTAACTCAAGGTGGTTTGGTTTGCTTTTCAAGTGGTATGAAATTAAGACCATGATTTTTGTGAGGTTTTCATGTCTTGATTATAAGTAACTCATGTGGTCCATGTTCATACTGACCTAGAATAAATCCCTTCCAAGTACACCTATGGAGGCATGTTTTGGCAAACTCTAGTTTTTCTAAATAAGAGAATTCAGAGATGAATGGTTGAGGTGAAAAGGAGGTGGAAAAAGTGTCAAGGGGTTTATCAAGTCCCCCATAAACAAAATTGGTATGACAAGTGGGAGGTGCAAAAGGAATGATGTTTCCTACATTAGAATCATACCCAGGTTGGTAGTCAAGTTTCCCATACTCTTGGGGAGTAGGGAAAGCATCAAGGTTCAAAAGATGATACTCCCTAAGTAAGAGATGTTAGAACATTGATTCTAAAGGGTATGTTATGGAGATTTGGGTGGAAGGTATTGATGTACTAGTGGATGGTTTATTGGTATAAGAAGATGAGTTTTTGTCTTTTCTTGATGAAGGATTATTAGATGGAGGAAGGAGAACATCATTAGGTCAGTATGTCATATTGCATGATGTGAAAGGGCTTAGTTTATCTTTTATGGTAACAATTTGACCTTTGTGATCAAATTTGATGTATTGGTGAGGTTTAGATGATACATAACCCATGGAATGAATCCAAGCATATCTCAACAAAAAATTATACTAAAACTCACCTTATATTATGTAGAATAGCTTAGGAAACATGTGAGGCCCTAGATGAATGTGGAGGATAACAGTTCCTAAAGTTGTGGCCATGGTGTCATTGAATGATAGAAAGATTGTTGAGGTTTTTGACATAATGTTCTCTGGTAATTTGAGCTAGTCATATGCATGGGAGGAGATGACATTGATGTTATTTTCTCCATCAATCATAACCCTTTTGATGTGGGTTTGGTTGATGTATGTGGTAATAAAGAGGGGAGGATTTGGATCATCAAGATGGATAGAGGGTATTTTTAAATCCTTGAAGTTAATAAGGTTGGAAAATTGAATGACTTTGACAAAGGTTGCTAGAGGTTGTGGGTCTTTCGATCACACCTCTATGGATTGCATAGCCTCTGTCAGTTCTTGAAAATGGTAGGATGAGGTATTAACCAATTCATATAAATTCATAGTCATTTTCTTTTGGTGAAGCTATTTCATAACTACCCTTTGGATTGATTTAGAAGGGTTGGATTGAGAGGTACCTAAGATGGATACCTTGGGTTTGGATGAAGGTGAAGGTGTTTGTATATGATTTAGTGATTGGCAGTATAAGAGTGGTATGTCCATAAAGTTGACACCTTTGCCTTTCCCTTATCCTTTTGTTGAGATTGTGATGATGTGACCACATGAATGATATGGATTTGTGAAAAAGTTGGGATAGCATAGTGATTTTATTCCTCCTCATTCTTAGGTGAGAGTGGGGGAGGAGGTAGGTTTTGGGTGATAGTTTTTGGTTCATGAATCAGTGGTGGGATCATGAGAGGCTCTTGATAATAAGTCATCCTCATGGTAAAACCAATGGACTTGGACTTGGAGAGCCTTACAGTTCTCTGTATCATGCCCAAGTATTCTATGGTATGAGCACACTAGGTGGTCATTATACTGGGATAATTTAGGACTAACCAGGTTAAATGGTTTAATAGGTGGTAAGATTAAGCAATAAGCTTGCAACAAACTTTGCAAAATAATTGAGTGAGGGTCAAGAAAAGGTGGAAAGGGAGTGGGGGTTTTAGATTTGGTATTTGAGATGGAAGCCCTTTTAGGAGAAGGATTAATGGCCTTAGATTTGGGTGAATGAGCATTCTTGGTGGATGGTTTTGGTGTATATTTCCTAGAGATCGATAGCTTGGGGGTCAAAGGTCTTGAGGTAGATGTTTGAGAGGTAGGTGGTTTGGTTAAACAAGGTTGGGAGATAGGATGTTTGGTTATGAATGGTTTGATAAAAATAGGTGTGGATGAAATTAGGAGTGATGGTATAACCAAAAGTGGTGGTTGGATTTGGGTTTTATTTGGGGATGTTGGTTTCACAATTAATGTAGAGGGCTGACGTCCTAAAATATAAAGCAAAGTGGAGAGGGGAGGCACCATTTTGGTTTTTTGGATCTTAGGTGGATTCACCTTCTTTGTTGACTTAGTTTGAGGTTTATTTAATAGGTTAGGTGGAGTTAATTCCAAATTCAATGATGGGTGAGTAAGGTTTTGAGTAAAGAATACACCAAGATTTTTGGTGGGATTAGTTAGAATGGTACAAGGTGATTTGATTATTTTATGTGGAGTCAATTTGGATGGTTTAGTTGGTAGAGATATCCAATGGTTTAGTTGTGATGATAGTGGATTTGATAGTGGAAGTGGTAGCTTGTTTTGACAAAGATATTATTGAAGGTTCTTACTTTATATAAGGGAGCCCAAGTTATTACCAAAAGATGGCCTAATCCAAGTTAGCATGGGATATGAATTCTAAGTTTTGAACCAATATAGAGAATGGATTATAGATAGGTTTAGTTCCTTTGGTGGTGGAATCAAAAGATAAGCCCATAGGTTGAGAGAGGGGAATGGTGACCTAATATTTTTGTTTAGTTATAATTTTTGAGGTTTGCTAAGGTGATACCTCCATGAAAGGTCTTGGTAAGGTGGTCTCTTCTTTAAGAATGATTTTTGAGGGAAGAGTGGATTTATTTATGATGGAGGAGAAAGGTAGAGTGGTAATGGTTGCTTCCTTTGATTTGTCTATTAGAGGAGAGGTTAGAGACTTGATTATATCAATAAGTGGGGAAGGGGAAATAGTTACTTACTTTGTTTTAGTTTTCAAAGGAATAAAAGGTGACTCCACTACCTCAATAAGTGGAGTGGAAGAAAGAGTGGTGTGGTCAATGGTTTCCTCAACCATGAGCTTTCTAAGGATGATATTGATAGTATGGACCTCATGGTTATGAGAAGATTCTATTTTGTTGTTTTCATTATTGGTAGAAGGAGCATGGTTGGGAAATGGTTATCTAAAGATGCCAAGGGGCTGATTTGGGGGTGCATTAGGGTTATCCAACACAAGTTCCCCCTTATCAATCAAGGTTTGGACAACATTATTAAAGGTATTGCACCTACTAAAAACATGTCCAATGACTCAGTGGAAGGTGCAAAATTCATTCTCCTTATACCAACTAGGTAAGAGATGAGAGGAGTCAGATTATTGTGGAGGTTTGATCGGAGGAAGTTGTATGATATTGGCTTTTAACAACTTCTCCAAGTCAAAAGAATATGACTCCCCTAATGGAGTAAATTGATTTTGATTGTTGTGGTTTTGGTTTTTAGTGTTTTTATTAGAGGAATTGGAAGAGTTGGGTTGGTTAATAGATGGTGGAGGAACACTTTTAAGGAGAACCACATTTTTAGCTCCCTTATTTTTGGTGTTAGTGGTGGTTTGATCATTGGATTTAGAGGAGGAAACCTTATTTTATTTGAATGTGGAATTATTGTTTTTTAATTTTAACTTCCCATCATCGATTGCTCTATTCTCTAGTTTTTGTGCCATGGTGAAAGCCTTGTCAAAGGTCCTAAAGCTCTAAATCCATAAAGCAGAGAAAATGCATTTGGGACATGCCTAAGTGAAAAGTTTAATTAATTAGGTTGAGGTAGGGAGAGATGGTTTATCAAGATTATCCAATTGGATATGAAATCAACAATGGACTCATCATCAAATTTTTGGATAGAATAGAGATCAGTGATGAAAACTTTCTTATAAATGTTTATAGAAAAGTGATCAGAGAAAGTTTGAGCTAGCTGGGTAAAAGAAAAGAGGGAATGCTTGGTAATAACATTGTACCAATCTAGTGTCATACCAGATAGAGAAATGTGAAAGGTATGAAGAAGGAGATCATCATCATAGGCAATCAAATAGAAAGAATGTTTGAATGCCCTTAAATGTTGTTGAGGATCTTCCTTACTCTAAAATTTAGAAAATTTTGAAAGCTCTCATTGAGGAAGATAAGGTCAAATGGGGATAGATAGATGAATTGGTTCATTAAAGATTTGGTCATAAGATAAGATTTTATGGGCATTAGAAATGTATGAATCCAAAGTGGTCATTTTTTCCATTAACATTTTCACCAGATCAATTTGTGGTTGTGCACCTCTAAGGTTGTGAGGTGCATTTTGCTGAGGTGGAACATAATGATAGTTGGTGGTAAGTTGAGAAGTTTCCACATATTGGTATGTGTACATGGTTGGTTTATATGATGCCACATATGGATATGTGAAAATGGGTGGTTGGGAAGATGCTATGTATGGGTAAGTAGATACAGGTGGTTGGGTATATGGTAGAGGTACATACCTTCTTGGGTTAAGGATGTAGTTTGGATTTAGTGCAATGGGTACCTATTGAGGAATGATCATAGGTTGGGTTAGAGGTATAGTTGGGTTAATAGGTAGGGGATATGTGGTAACTTTGGTGTTGATGGGTGGAATGGTATAAGGTATCAAAACCACAAAACTTTAGAGTAGAGTGGTGGTTAATGTGTTTGAGAGAGCAATAGGAAGTGTAGTGATGATATTAGAAGGTTACCCAATGGTAAGTGGAGTATAGGTGATTAAATGTTGGGTTATTTCTATGTTAGAAGAGTTGTTGTATGGGGTTGAAGGTGTTTGGGTATTGGTAGGCTGGATAGGTTAGTTTTGCGTAGTGGTATTAGAGGGAGTTTTGGTAGAGGAATATGCTTATATGGCTAATGGTTGGGTGGTAATGGTGGCAATAGAGGTGTCACCCATAAACTAGGATGGCATACCATAAGGCTGATTAGTATGAGGAACCTAAGTGAGTGTACGACAAGACATGGTACTAAGGTAATACTGGAGGGCTACAAGATAATTATCCATAAAGGCGGTGAAGTTTGTATCCCTTTGGGCAAATACCTAAGGGAAACTAGGAATTCCTAAAGGATGGAGAGAACTCTCTACATCCGAGATTTATTTCATGGATGAAGAGTAAGATGGATGATTTGGAGGTGGATCTTGATTTTCTTGGTTTTTTAGTTGTTGCCTAGTTAAAAGCATGCAAATAAGGAGAAAATAAAGAGACTATCAATCTCACAACTAAAAAAAGAGAAGACAAGAAAAGTCAATGAATCTAAACACACATGAAACACATTAAATCCTAAAGTTCTTTTTAGTCTCTCTTGTGGCTTATGCCTTAATATTTTTGAGAATTGTGTGACTCAACTTTGGTTTGTATAATGGGTACTAGAAAATAAGTCTATGGCTGGTATCAGGTAGTTTAGGATCTTAAAGGGATATGTGCTAGAAATTAGTACATGGATTGATATTAGGGCCTACGACCTCACTTCACACATTGAAATAATAAGGGTATCATGTGCTTAGCCAAGATATACTGATTGTCAAAGAATATACTTAGCCAATGAACTAAGTTGGTTCTCTTCTTGATGGTGAAATCTAATTAGGATAGTTAGGGAAAGGTGAATGTTAGGTGATGAAATCCCAGTTGGGCCTTATGTCAATGTTTTGGTGTTTGATTAGGTGTAAGTGGTTTGGTCTTGTGTGTGTGAAAAGAGTGAATTTATGTTTGATTTACTTGCTTTAATTAAGCTATGTGAGCTAAAAATGCAAGAAAATAATGTATGCATGTTGATTTTAAGCCCAAAATTAAAATTTGATTTTGTTTTATGAGCATAGAACAAGAATAAATCACCTAGATGCAAACTATAAACCCTAGAGTTCCCATCGGGTATGCTAGAATATTTTAGTAGAATTTCACTTATATGTTTAGAAGAAAGAGAGAAGAAACTCAAGAAGGGTATGCTAGAATAACCTGATATGTTATGCAAACATTGATCTAGATGATTATGGAAACTCTTCTTTGTTTGGGGAGGAATGACCTAAAAATAAGAAAACACTAAAGAAATTATTGATTATTTAGGTAGTTGGAAGGATTTCCTAGTGTGAGTTAGATCCAAGAAACACAAGCTTCCTAAGAGGCTGTCAATCCATGCTTTTAAGTAGTTAAGTTCTGAAAGCAAAAAATAAATTGCTTGCATAAATAACAAAAGATACGAAAGTGCTTGAAAAGAGATGAATTTATTTGACTAATTATAATAATAAATGATTAGGTATTAATGCTAAATATATCAAACATGGTTCATAAAATAGGGTTATCCTCTATAATCAAATAAATACTTAGAAAATAGAATTTGGTTAGGGTTTAATAGGTGGAATTGGCTTGCTATTAGAAAATATAGAAAATGACCATCAGTGGTTAGGGTAAGACCGTCGATGGTTAGGTGATCATCAGTGGTTGGGTGAAGGTAATCATCAATGGTTACTATTACATTTGGCATAGGTAAATGTAGTTTTGATTGGGAGGTTATCGAGTGATTTTATAAGGTGGGTTTAGGATGGATTCTATAAGTGAGACATAGGGTAATGTTTAGAGAGGACTAGTTTAGGGGTTGAGTGCTAACATTGTAAAAAGAGGTTATGGGTGGTTTTAGAGAGAGGAGTAAGTATCTAGGGATTTTAGAAGTATAGCACAAGAAGGTAGGATGGAATAGAAATAAAAGATTTAGACTAATTTTTGAATTCTAATAACAAATATTTACTTAGATTTTGATGGTCTGAAGAATTTTGAGGTTAGATAAAAACTTGTTTTAGGACCCTATATCAATTTTGGTAGAGTGATGGTATCTCAACTATTGATTAATGAGTTATAACAACACTTTGTCTCTATATCATGGTCACTGGTTTATTGAAGATTTCCTTGATTCACTAGAGAATGAAGAATACTTGCACAAGAAGTTGATCTCTCACACAAGAAGCTCTGATTTGATGATTGTTAATGATCTTTCACCTCCTCTCTTTTTATAAAGGAGAGGGAGAGGTGAAATAATAGGTTAAAAAAATAGGTTCAACAAGGTTTCTAATTTTATCTTTAACATGCATAATTATGTGAGTGGCTAAGAATAAAAAATAAAAGTGAAGTTGAGCTGGAGTTAATTTTTAAGGTAGTTAAAGGCTAACCATCAACAATCAAGTCTAACCATCAGTGGTTAGGGCTTGACTATCAACAATTGATAGGACAAAGGTAGAATGGTCAAGATTAGTTAGTTTTAGTTATTTTTGTGGGATAATGGTTAGGAATTGGTCCCTAGGGTGTCTCAAGATGGTCTAAGGGTTAGTGCGATACATAGAACTATAGTGCATGGTTTTCTAGTATCTATAACAATATTGTCAATATTATAACTGACTTGGAATAATGTAACTCACTTTGTAATAAAGTAATTAAGATTTTTTATAATACTAATAGGAGTTACAATATCACATAAAATCACAAAAAATCACTAGTTATCATGTAATATAACTACTTATCATGCAATATCACTACTGCAAAGTCATGGTATTATAATATCACAATTTTAGAGAACAAAATCTTGACTGCATAGAGAAACTTCATTACTTCCATAAAAATATCCCTTAGCCTCCAATTTTCAGATGTTTTGATCACCAATCGTAAATTTTTACATGAAAATTATTAGGAGAGTGTTTTAAAAGGCCTTAGGAGAAACTACATGGGGTGTGGGTTCCATCGGGTGTGCCAACATGTGAACTAGAAATTTGACATAGAGGGGAGGTTAGTTTTGTGTCAGTCTCATAAACCCAATTAAATGAACACACTAAATTACTAACACCTCTATCTTAGAGACAAGGGAGAGATTAGTAACAAAAACTAAATGAAAGCATAATAAAAACATAAAAGAAACAAATATTTTACCTTCTTTGAAGTTCCAAATGGCTTTGTTGAATGGATTGATTGGTTTTTATATCAAGAAGTCTTTGAAAATGGAGGTTTCTTGGATCCTTATCTCCTTGGAACCATGGATTTGATTGATTGGATTATGATTTGAGCATGGTAACACTGCTTTCTACACATTTTGGCATTATAAAACTATACAAAGAGCTTGTTAAAGATATTTGTTCATAATAACTTTGCACCAAAATAAATTGAAAACCAATAAGCATGGCTTTGTATTTATAGGATTAGGAATTAACTCTCACCCAAGGTGAGTTAAGGTTGAGTTTAATATTGGAATGGGTTTTAACTAACCATTGGTGAGTTAAAAGTAACTCTATTAGAGTTAATAGTAGTTAGGTAATTACAATTTTCAATTACTAAGCATGGCTCTCAAATTAGATATTTTAAGATATTTTCAAAGAGATTGACAAATCATAAAAGGAAATGATAAAAGGTTAGGATATTTAATTTTTTTGAGTTTCTTATTTTATATATTCATTAATTTCAAATGGATAATTTAACTAAGAATTTAATCTTTTTTAACTTGTTAATTGATTTAGATTAGCCTTTTTTGCTCTTTCAAAATTTATTCAAGTGTGAAAGTGCCCCACTTAATAGGTCCATGGGCTAAATTGATAGTTGTTATGACACAAGGTGATTAGGAATGAATCCATGAAAGGTTATTGTTTCATACTATAGAATACCCCTATTAGGGATGTCTCAACATGATTATAAGATTTGATGAATGATGCGCATGTAAATATAGGACATTTAATGATTCCTAGGCTTAATTTGTAATGGTTGGGATGAATCAGTTTGAAGTCTAATTAGGAAGCCAATTGTGGCCATTTTTAGGTGTTTACACAAACTAGGAACTAATTTCATAAGTGTTTTGCATGGATATATGGGACCATAATGCATCATTAAGAAGGATGAAAATCAGTCCATAAATAATTCCTACATAATCCTTTTTATGCACAATGTAATACTTTTAAAGGATTTTGATTCCACATAGAGGTGTGAAAGGAGGAAATAATGAAAGGGACCATCATCTACATATAAATATTAATAACCGTTAGTACACATATGATGTAGAGCATGAGGAGAGGTATTTTATACCAAAGAGAAGGCTCCTTTTCACAATGAAAATTAGGGTTTATATAGAGCTGAGAAAGACCCTATGTAATTAATTCACCACTTGATATGGTAAATAGGAAACTTAATTTGAAAGTTGGTACTTAGAACTCAAAATAACTAGACTCCTATGCAATATCTATTCTGAATCATACTCATTTAATTTAGGTTGACAATATGATAATAGAAGTAGCTAGAAGGTCATTCTTATATATTCAAACAATTTATTTGTGCATCAAGGTCAAAAATACACTTATACATCTAGAGGAGACATGTGTGGATGTTTTATCCACCTTACATCCACTTTTTATTTTAATTCAACTCTAACATATCTTCTCTTGATGTCCAACTGAGCCCAACTACCACTTTTGATTATATACACCACTTGTCACTCATCTTGAACTACTTGATGATGTGGAGGTTATGGAAGATTTCTTTATATTTTTCTATATAATTTTTATGTGCATTAGAAATTTGTGAGTGTCTCTCTTAGGGATCATGTATGCACTAAACCCTATGCACATAATTTTTCGGGTTTGTGATAGCTATGCACATAAGGCTACACATGTAGAATTTATGTTGAAGGGGAACATGTACCTTTCATGATTTTTATGATCTTGGATATATTTTTCATGTGGTTCACACCTACTTATCTTCAACACTCTAAATACATGCATTCACTTTAATGTCCAAGTGTGTGATTACTTTCTATTTGTCATGCATATAACTTGATACTTAGGTGCATCCAATGCAAAGGGTGTGTACATAAGGTTATGTAGGAGGATGGTTGATAGAGTTTAATGACATAGTATTGTGGGGAAGATATGTATTTGTATGATGGCAATAAGGGTAATTATATGCAAAAAAAATAAGGCCTTAATTCCTCCTACATATAGATATTGTTGATAGCTTTGATAATATTCACCTTACATGTAAGAGCTTAAATTTTCCTATGAATGAAGTGTTGTGTTGCATAGATCACAACCTAAAAATCATGAGAATGTACATGTGGACTTGTATGATTGAGGATGGAACTTCATCATTTAGAAATGATGAACCTCTTAGATAGGAGTTCATAATAAGAATTAAGTTCTTAGGTACTCACTTATAATTATAAACTACATGCTATGCACTCCACCCTACATAGTCTCAAGCCAAGGAACTTTATGTGCTTAAATTATGCACCAATAGTTATTCATGATGTATATACATAAATATATTGTGTACATGGCATGAATTAATATATATTCATTGGTGTGGATTGAAACTTTATTGATGTATGAATTCTCAATGACTTTTAACTTTGGGTGTTGGTAGGGAATCACCTGTACGCAAGATTACCCTTGAGAAAATTGATGTTGCACAAGTGAAAAATCCTTATATAGGGTCTTAGGAGATTCAAATAGTCTAGGATTTATTTAAGAGTCAAAATGGCTTTCTTTAATTAAATGTTTTTATTTCTTATCCAATAGATGGATGCTAATGTATGCTATGTTGAATATGAAGAATCCCCATTCTCCAGTCAATGTTTTATGTGATTTAGAAAGTATTGTTTATTACTTTCATATTTTTATAAATTGTATAGAAATTAGATTAGAATGATATTATATTATCTTCCACTTTGGTATCCAATTTATGATTGGAATATCTAGTATACCATGAATGATCCAATTGATACTACTAAAAGGAAATATGTAGAATGTATATAAGGTTTTTTTATCTCCCTCAAGATTATCCAAACATTTATTATTTAGAATCTAGGTTGGTTTGTGAAAAGGATTTGATGTGATACATTTCACCTAAACAAACTAGACTTGAATATGATTTCATGTTCCTTTTTGCGTAGTGAAGAATGCATGTGAAATGGCTAATAGAGAAATTTTGGTTCTCTATTTTTACATAAATTTTCTATATTGTTCCATATCTTCTACTTATTTTATAGCAGTCTTGGTTTTTTGGCCTATAAACTAATTTTTATCTTCTATATAGTTGTACTAAGATGATGAGTATCATATTTAGTTTTCTCATATAGCATTTTCACTTCTTCATGATCATTTAAAAAAAAATTTATTTTTGTATGAGTACAAAGGGGTGAGGGGAACCATAACCCTTTCTTATTGATTTAAAAAAAATCATGTAGTTATGTCATAATTTTTTTTTAATGCATTTATCCATATTATAGTAACATCACAAAAAAATGTTTAGTTAACATCAAAATTTACATAATAAATAATATATATTTTTTATTAAAATAAAACATCTTACTATTATCATTTAAAAATGATAATTGAGTGTTAATTGATACCACTCTTCCCTATTTTAGCCCTAAACCTATCTTAGTGCCTATTTAAACACTTATCTAGCCTTTGTGTGGGCCACATGCATCCCTAAACATCCTTAAAGTAGTCCCAAACCCTCACTTTAACATCTGGTCCCTAGTGCCTCAAGTTTTTCCACATAGACATTAGAGCCATAATTTATATAGTTTGGGTGTTGTTGTCCTTTTACCTCCCTTTATTACCAATGGATATATTTTCAAATGAACAACCACCTAGGGTTGTCTTAGACCTATTTTAAGACCCACACAAGCACTAAAATAGTACATATACATGACTTTTATCCCTTTATCCACTATATGGAAATAAGATGCAAATTACACAAATAAACTTGAAACAAGTTGTGCATAATCAAGGTTATCTATCCCTATTCTATCCTACTTTTGCTACAACCATATAAAACATTTCTAAGCTCATAGTAATCATATTTCTAGTCTCAAGAACATTGAAATAACTCAAATTGACATTTATACTAGCTTCATTTATACTTACACTAATACTAAGGTGTGGATAACTACATTGAGCTTAATCCCTCTTTAGAGTATTGGTATGTGGGCAATTATCATCAATGTGGGGTGTTGAGGATGTCTAGTCTACCCCACTAACAACATAATTTTCTACTTGTGACAACCAGATTGATCTAAAAATTAGAAGTTTTGATTGAAAAATATTTTAAGAACATGAAAATAACACAGTAACAATGATTTCTTTGAGAAGAGATGTTTTAATACACAAGAATACAAATACAAACATATGCTTATCTCTAGGAAGAGATGTCTAATTTCCTTTTTGGGTTACATATTCATTTATACACATTTTTAAGGTAGGAAGAGGATGTATAAGGTTACCAATATCAAGGGATATTAAGTGGTTTAAATTTCATGATTCACAATAATATAGAATTTGAGGAATTATTATTTTTAAAAATTTACTATTTTTAGACTACATTACTAAAATTGAAATTTGAGGAATTTTCATTAGATTTTTTTGGGGTCAAAATCCACTAAGCATATCTTAGTTCCATCTCACCATGTTCTCCTCATTATTAGCTTTTCAATGGTTCAAATAGAGAGTCAATCAGAGCTATGGTGCACAAGTTACGGATCCCAGAAGTTTTATCATCAATTGGGGTAGAATCATCACCCAAATTATCACTTGAATTTATGCCTAGATCATTCCTCCCTCCTTGAGAAGTAATGGTACACATTGAATCAATATTATTCATTAGGTGTGGTAATTGTGTCTTAATTTGATTTTCTATGATCCACTCACCTTGGTGGCTAAGCTGGCCCCTTTTGACCACCTAATAACGTAGAATAGAGAATCCTCTTGTTGTCTTCATCCAAGTTTCAACAATGTGATCCTCTTCCACTTTATTAAAACTCTGTGGATCAAGATCATCAATGTCTAATTTTTCTATTATGACTAAAGTGTCCAATAGAGGTGGATGATATGGTTTGAGGAGCTCCACATGAATATTGGATGCAAACCAAGGTAGGCTGATAGTTTCAAATCAAAAGCATTTTCTCCAATTTTTTTGGTGATGGTGTAGGGACCATATTATAGAGGTTGAATTTTTCTATGTGGGCCTACAAGTTATTTCTTTTGAAGCTCTATTATTTTCCACCCAAGGTTCTTGTAACCTAACCTCATCCTCAAGATCATACACTCTCAAGACAAAACACTCTAATGCCACTGATCTAAAACTCAAAAGTTTTGATTGAAATATATTTAAAGAACATGAAAATAACATAGTGATAATGATTTTTCTTATACGAGATGTTTTATTACTCAAGAGTATAAATATAAACATATGCTTATCTTTGAAATGAGATGTCTAATTTCCTTTTTGGGTTAAATATTAATTTATACACATTTTGAAGGTAGGAGGAGGATTTGTAAAGTCAAAAATATCAAGGGAAATTAAGTGGTTTTACTTACATGATTCACAACAATATAGAATTTGAGGAATTACTATTTTTAGAAACTTATTATTTTTAGACTACACTACTAAAATTGAAATTTGAGGTACTTTTATTGAGTTTTTTAGAGGTTAAAACCCACCAAGTGGATATATGTGACATATCACTATGTTCTCCTTTTTCTTATATTTCTAAACGATTCAAATGTGGAGTCAATTAGAGCTATGGTGCAAAATTTATGACTCCTAGAGGTTCTATCATCAATTGGGGTAGAACTATCACCCGAATTGTCACTTAAATTATTTATTGGATCATTCCTCCCTCCTTGATAAGTAATGGTACCCATTTAATCAATAATACTTATCAAGTGTGGTAGTTTTGTCTAAATTTTATTCTCTATGAGCCACTCACCTTGGTGGCTAAGCTGGCCCCTTTTGACCACCTGATAAATCATAATAGAGTGACCTCTTATTGTCTTCACCCAGGTGTCCATAATCTAATCCTCCTCCACTGGAGTAAAACTTTATGGATCAATCTCATCAATGTCTAATTGTTCTACTATGACTAAAGTGTCCAACAAATGTGGATGATATGGTTTGAGGAGCTCCACATTGAATATTGGATGCAAACCAAGGTAGGATGGTAGGTTTAACTCAAAAAATTTATCCAACTTTTTTGGTGATGGTGTAGGGACCATATCATAGAGGATAAATTTTTATATGTGGGCTTGCAAGTCTTTCCTTTTTAAGCTCTGTTATTTTCCACCTAAGCTTCTTGTAGCCTAACCTAGTCCTTGGGATCATACACTCTCAAGACAAACTGCTTTGATACCACTGATTCAAAAATTAGAAGTTTTAATTTAAAGATATTTCAATAACATGAAAAAAACATAGTAACAATGATTTATTTGAGAAGAGATTTTATTACTCAAGATTGCAAATACAAACATATGCTTATCTTTGAGAAGAAATGTCTAATTTCTTTTTTCAGGTTACATCTTCATTTATAAACATTTTGAAGGTAGGAAGAGGAAGTGGAAGGTTACCAATCTTGGGGGAGATTAAGTGGTTTGATTTCCATGATTCAAAACAATATATAATTTGAGGAATTTTTTTTTAAAACTTATTATTTTTAGACTACACTACTAAATTTGAAAATTAAGGCACTTCTATTGGGTTTTTTTTAGGGTCAAAATTGACTAAGCAAAGCTTGATGCCATTGTTTCTATGCAAAATTGCTTTCTACATTCAAAGAAGAAATAAGAAACTGAAATAAATGGTTAAGGCTAGAAGTACCTGATAAAGTCGTGCGCACCGAAATCAGACGTTGGAAGATTCTCCTCTTTGGCTGTGGAGGAATGACACCTGCGAAAAAGAAACTAAAACACGAGAAGACGTTAGTCAAAGATATGGTGGGTTGTCAGGCGAACGCCCGATCTCGGAAGTACGAAGACTCCCTAGAAGGATATCAACCCACTGATAAAAAAGAGCATAATATTGAATGAAAGTAGATGATAATGATAGAAATAAATGACAAAAAAATAAAAGGCGTACCTGATAAGCGGCACTGTTCTGCATAGTCGCCGGCGTCGGTCTCTGTGATGCCGGCGTCGGTTAGGGAAGGTGCCGACGTCGGTCAAGGTGCCGTCGTCGGTCGGGGCAGTGACCGGCGTCGGTAGGGGCAGGTTCTGGGAAACGGTTCGGGACAGGTTCAGGGAGAGTCTGGGGGGTTTGAACAGAGTCGGGATAGGTCTGAACAGTCGGGACAAGGTCTGATATGGTCAGGGTAGGGTTTGATAAAGACAAGGACGAAGTTTAGACAGAGTCGAGACAGGGTTTGATAAGGACAGGGACGAGGTTTAAACAGAGTCTGAGGAGTTTGAACAGTTGGGAAGACAGAAAATAAATAATAACTAAGAAATAAAATGAAATAAACAGAATAAAGACTTACTTGGTAGAAGACCCGATGAAAGCCGTGGTGTGCAGATTAGTTGATGTCGTAGTGTCGATGATTGCTCAGAGTTCGCAGGTTCGTGGAGATATTCGCAGGTTGGTTGCTCAGCGTTCGGTTGATCAGCGTTCTGGGATTGGATTCAAATGGCTGGCAGAGGTTGATGAAGGCGGGGGACGGGGACGGTTCTAGAAACGGTTCGTCAACCGTTTCGGGAAACCGAATGGTAACTGATAACGGTAAAGGGGAAGGTGATCGACGTCGGCAGGATTGCCGACGTCGGCCGATAGGTGACCGACGTCGGCGACATCGGTCGGGTAAAGACCAACATCGGCAGATGCATAATGGGGATAGAGTCTAGCTTTCGCTCTGTGCTCCTCTTTACATGCTGCCAGGGTCAAGGTTGGTGAAACAAGTGATCGGCAAGGGTTCAATAGGCGAAGAAGAAAGAAGACGAGGAATGACCAGGGGAGTCGACACGATTTCGGTGTCTACATTTGCCCCTTTTTGTCTTGTTGGTTGTTCTGGACGAACTGCAAGACAAAAATATGAGTGAGTGCCCCAGGTGAGGGATAAGGTTGATTTCGTCTTGTTGGTTGTTCGAATGAACTGCAAGACAAAATAGGAAGCAAAATGCCCCAAGTAAGGATGAGGTATTCCCCCTCAAAGCAAGAATCGAGGGAAGGGAACCGGGAATCGGGTGCTGATTTGATAAAGAGCGGATGAAAAAGGGTTGAGGGTGAACGCTGCAAAGGTCGTGATTGCGCGCATACCACTGCACGAGATGGTCAGGTCAAAGTGTCGCAGGTCAAGGATCGAGGAGTGCCAAAATTGAAGTAACCGGGCCCCAGCATTTAGTCATCTGCTGATCGGGTCACTCAATCCAAGCTGAAGCTCCAAATGGGTCGTCGCATTTCAGGTATCCCGGGCTCAGGAAGTGCTCCTAGAAACGCGAAAAAGTCACAAGTAGTGCGGATCAACCGGTGTGCGATCCTATACTTGTGAGGGTCCAAAAAGGTCTGCGCACAATTCTGCTAACCAGTCATGAGGTAGCATACATGCAAAAACAACCAAGGCAACAACGTCTTGGAAGTGGTCGAGGGCGGAGGAGATAGGTATGATCTCCAATGGTTGGTGGTCGATGGATGGATGAATGGACGAAAGGATGTGGCCGAGCTAACCCCAGAAGACCCCATTTCAACTGAGTGCTGCCTACATAGCCCTGGTGATAGGGCCTCAGGTCGATGTAGTTCTCCCTAGAAGGGAGGGAGGGTCAAAGGGATAAAATGGGTGGTGGTCAAGGACAAGATTATGGTTAAAAGAAGGAAAGAAGGGTTGTCCATTAGAGAGACGGACAAACGAGAATGGTCGAGCTAACCTCAGAAGACCCCATGTCAACTGAGTGCTGCCTACATAGCCCTGGTGATAGGGCCTCAGACCAATGTAGTTCAGACAAAGGGTCTGAGTGGTAGACAAGTGGTTAAAATGGTTGATAGATTGGTCGATGATTGGATGAAATGATGAGGAAAAAAAAGATGTTGCAGCCTTTTCCAAATGGTGTATTCTGCAACATTGGTTGACGGGTTTTTCATCCCTAGCAATATTCCATATTCGTGATGGATGTATGCTAAAAATGAATTGAGGTCTATTTATGCTTCAGCAAGTATTGGTTTATGCTTAACATAAATTGGGTCGAGTCGATAGTTTCCATGTGTATTGGTGTCTATAGAAACTAGGGTGAATAGGCTAGGTCAGGTTGATGGTCTGAAAAGAGAGTTGAGCTGAGTCGATTGACAAGTGATGAAGGTGAATGTGACCAAAGTGCAGAAGAAGTGAAAAGCATATTGCTCTTTCATTGACAAGGACCAAAAAGGAAGCATAGATAGGGGGTTATGAGAACCAAGAGCCCCATTCATGCGTGACGTCGTTGACCGTGGTTATGTTAGAGCGGTAATCGAATCACTTAGACATTAAAGTGAGCTCGAAGTCCCTTGAGCGGGTGATAGGAGGAGGAAGGAGGGTAACCCGTTTTAAGAGCAGAGATAACTTTGCCCCTTTTTATAGGAGACCCTGAGACAACTACAAGTCAAGTCTGTGACTCGTTTTTTTTTTTTTTTTTTTTTTTTTTTTTTTTTTTTTTTGCGCAGACTGATCAATGCGGGAAGCCTGCAGAGAGATGTCATTTGTTGTAGTGGTCAGGTTGTGAAGCTAATCGATGCGGGAAGCTTCTAAAATAATGCTATTTATTGCCAGAGTAGTCATAGCCATCCTTCGAGGGAGTGGTCTAGATTTTTGTTTAATAAAAAGGCTTTTGAATAGCTGTCCTTCGAGGGAGCAGTCTATTTATTACAGCAATGATAGTACAGCTGTCCTTCGAGGGAGCAGTCTCTTTTTTTTTTTTTTTTTTTTTTTTTTATAGATATAGATATAGTGACCATGGATATGTTTTGACATCTTGATTTGTTTTGACAGAAATGTGAGTCATGGACAAGATTATAGAAGGTCAAGGGCTCCCTTTTATGAGGACAAAGCATCCATACCGCATAAAAGGGTTATAGGAATTGTTAAGAGGAATAGGGTTGAAAGGAAGTAGGACTAAGAGGACGGGGATTGCTCAAGGGACGAGCTCAAGTTAAGTGTCAAGTGGATGAATACTCGACTAGCAGTAGAACGATCGCAGATGCAATGCATTAAGAGGCTCAGGTTCTGGGCGTCCATCAAGAGAAGACAGACGGTAAGTCCCTGATCCATACTTGTGCGTGATAATAAAAGGTCCGAGCCAATTAGGAGCAAACTTGCCTCGTTTACTTCGCTCCATATTGGTCACGTGTTGATTCTCTTTGAGGACGAAGTCTCCGATGTTGAAATCTCGTTCTCGCAGATTTTTGTCATAGGTGTGTTTGATGCGACGTTGATAGACATGGAGATGATTAAGGGCAGCAAGATGGTGTTCGTCAAGTAACTCAAGTTGAGCTAAGCGATCTTGACGAAAGTCATCGTTGGAGAGAATGTCATGTAGAGAAATGCGGAGAGACGGGATCTGTACTTCGAGAGGTAAGATAGCCTCTATTCCGTACACAAGAGAAAAAGGGGTAGCACCCGTAGAGGTTCGGATGCTAGTGCGGTAAGCCCACAAAGTGAAGGGAATGTGAATGTGCCAATCCTTGCCTGTGTCACTAACCACTTTCATGAGAATTTTGGTGAGAATTTTGTTGGAAGCCTCGGCCTGCCCATTTGCTTGTGGGTAGTAAGGCGAAGAGAAACTGAGTTTGATGCCGAAGGAGTCGCATAGCTTTTGGACAGTTTTGTTTTTAAAGGACTTGCCATTATCGGTGATGATTTTATGAGGGACACCGAAACGACAGATGATGTGAGTGTTGATGAAGTCGACGATCTTGTCGGCTTTTGTGGAGACGAGAGGAATGGCTTCCACCCACTTGGTGAAATATTCAGTGGCTGTGATGATGGATTGATGACGAAGAGACGAATGAGGATTAATCTCACCGATGAGATCTAAACCCCATTGAGAAAAAGGCCAGAAATCTTGAGCAACTTGTAAGGCGTGACTGGGGAGATGAAGCAAGTTAGAGTGCTGCTGACACTTGATGCAACGCCGAACATAATCGCTACAGTCTTGATGAAGGGTAGGCCAATAATAGCCCAGACGAAGGATGCGCTTGGCAACCAAATTTCCACTGAAATGTCCGCCACAAATTCCGTCGTGGACTTGTTGAATGGCTTGAGATGCTGCAGTGGAGGTGAGACAGCGAAGAAGGAGGCCGTCGAAGCCTCGCTTATAGAGAAGACCCCCTAGCATGGTATAACGAGCAGTACGCTTGATAAAAGCTCGTCGTGCATTACTAGAGAGGTTGGGAGGAATGATAGAGAGAGATAAGAAGTCCACAAGTTGCTTATACCAAGCATCTTGTGGGCTTGGGTCTATAGTGTTGACATGATGAATGTGAGGAGAGATATATGAAGGTAACGGCACACGATGCACCGTGACAAAAAGTCTGGATGCAGATGAGGAAGATGGGATATGGGAAGCAAGAGAAGCCATAGTGTCAGCAAACTTGTTCGTGGATCGAGGAACAGTCTGCAAGAGGAAATGGTCGAAAGATGCAAGGAGAATGTCAGCACGATTTTTATACCTTTGCAAAATTTCATTTTTACAGAGGTATGAACCGTTAACCTGATTGACGACGAGCTGCGAGTCGCCGAAGATGTTGATGGACTTGATGCTGAGAGAGAGGGCGGTCTGAAGTCCCAAAATTAAGGCCTCGTATTCGGCCATATTATTGGTACAATCAAAGTCGAGTTTAAAAGACAGAGGCATGGGCTCCCCTTCGAGTGGGATGAGAATGACCCCGGCACCTCCACCTAGTTGACATTTGGACCCGTCAAAGAACATAGTCATCTGATAGGTGGTGTCGTCGGAGGAAAGCGCAGCGATAGACTCGTCAGGGAATTCACACTGCGAAGGTTGAGTGTCAGGGAGAGGGGCATCGGCTAGTTGATCAGCGATGGTTTGCCCCTTGATAGATTTCTGCTGGATGAATTCGAGATCGAACTCAGCAAGCAGCATGAGCCACCGAGCCATACGTTGATTCTGATATGGCTTGGAGTGCATATATTTGAGAGGGTCGGTGTGGGTGATGACAAAGGTTTTGTGACTAAGAAGATAGTGGCGAAGCTTAGTAGCAGCAAAGACTAACGCCAAACAGAGTTTCTCGATATGGGTATACCGAGTTTCATAGTCGACTAGTGTGCGGCTGATATAATAAACGGCTTGCTCACGGTGATGCTCGTCTCGGTGTGCGATCATGGCACCTAACGAATGGTGAGTGGCTGAGATATAAAGGTAGAAGGGTTGGTCGTCTTTAGGTGGAATGAGAACTGGTGCAGAGACCAGATAGCGTTTTAAGGCTTCAAAAGCCTCTTGACAGTCCTTATCCCATGTAAAAATGATGTCCTTCTTAAGGAGATGATGAAAGGGTTGGCAGCGGTCAGAAAGCTGCGAGATGAAACGGCGAATGGACTGGAGCTTGCCTTACAAACTGCGAAGCTGCTTGAGATTGGTCGGGGGAGGCATTTCGAGGATAGCGCGAATCTTGGCAGGATCTATCTCGATGCCACGGAAGGAAACGATGAAGCCGAGAAGCTTGCCAGAGAGGACCCCAAAAATACATTTCTTGGGGTTAAGACGGACATTGTACTGAAGAAGATGAGAAAAGATGATGTTGAGAATGGTCAGATGGTCGCGGCGAAATTTGGATTTGCCGAGAAGGTCATCCACATAGTCCTCCATGATTTTGTGGAGGAGATCGTGGAAAATGTAGGTCATGGCACGCTGATAAGTGGCGCCTGCGTTCTTCAAGCCAAAAGGCATGACTCGATAGCAGAAAGTCCCCCATGGGGTGATAAAAGTAGTCTTGTGCTGATCTTCTGGAGCGATCAGGATTTGATTGTATCCTGAAAACCCGTCCATAAGAGATAGCATCTCATGGCCGGCCGTAAGATCAACAAGCTGGTCGATGTTAGGAAGAGGAAAGTCGTCTTTAGGACAGGCTAGATTAAGGTCACGATAGTCTGTGTAGATCTGAATCCCCCCAGTTGCCTTGGTGACTGGGACGATGTTAGAGACCCACTGTGGATAATCGATAGGCTGGATGAAGGAGACAGAAAGGAGACGCTGAAGCTCCTCCTTGACAAGGAGGGCAACGCGAGGATGCATCTTTCGAAGCTTTTGCCTGACAGGCTTAGCCTCTGGTTTGGTGACAATGTTATGGGTAACGATGGTGGGGTCGATGCCAGGCATATCACTGTAAGTCCAGGCAAAGGCCTTGCTATGGTCGGAGAGGAACTGGGTATAGTCAAGCTGCTCCTGAGCGTCTAAAGATTGGCCAATCTTTAAGACATGAGGAACATCAGAAGAAGGAAGGTTGATGTCAATGGTTGATTCATTTAACATAACCTGGGTCTCAGAAGGGAGGGAGCGCTGGATGAAAGAATCATCAGTGCCCATGTAGGAAAGAATGGCGTCATCGTCAACGCAGTGAACAGTGTGGATGGTTGCCGACTCATCTTCGATCATGGTGGGAAGAATGAGAGGGAGAGACTTGGATACCCCATTGAGCTGATAAGTTAAGGGGTCCAGGCGAATGGTGTTTATGGAAAAAAAAAAAACTAGGAGGAATGGAAACCACTGACTCCGTAGGTGAAGGTGGCGAAATAGGCGAGTGTGGAGGAGATTGGTCAAGGATTGGTTCAGGATAAAGGTCTACAGGGTCTTGAGTGGGGTCGTGATATCCCAGACCATACCGTTTCTTGGCGTCGTCATCATTGAGCGGTTGGATAGGCTGATGGGAGCCCTGCTCATAGCGTCTGAAACCAAAACCCTTCCATGCACATCTGTAAAGGTAAGTATGTGCAAAGGCGGGGTTGCCAAGAAATGAGAAATCTGATGTGAAAGGTTGAGGTGAAGAAAGAGGATTACCGTCAGTAGGAGCTTGATTAAGCCCTCCATAGACGAGGTTGGTGCAGAGGTGAGGGGGACCATAAGGTATGATCATCCCAATTCGATGGTCGTAGCTGGGGCTGTGATGAAGGCGTCCATACTCTTGCGGAGTTTGGAACATGTCTAAAGCCAACAAGCGATACTCTCCCAATGAAAGTCTTTGAAAGACGTCTTCCATGGGATCTGTGGTTGTCGCTTGAAGGGGAGGTGTAAGGGTGACCGCCTGTTGCGAACTAGTTGAAGCTTCTGCGGATGGAGGAGGTGCTGAGGTTGATGGCTTGATAGGAATGAGGACATCGTTTGGACGGTAGGTGGTATTGCAGGTTTTGAAAGGCGAAGGGTCAGCGGGAATGGTGTGGACTTGTCCGTCATGCTCAAACTTCACACAACGGTGCAGGGTGGAGGGGACACAGGCCATGGCACGGATCCAGGGTCGGCCCAGCAAGATGTTGTATTGGAACTCTCCTTCGATGATGTAGAAGAGCTTCGGGACTGTGCGTGGACCAACGCGGATATGAAGGATAACTGTGCCAATGGTCGTGGCAGTAGTGTCGTTGAAAGAGCGCAAGATCGCGTCAGTTTTGGAGATGCAATTCTTGGGAAGAGCCAACTGATCAAAGGCATGAGTGGAGATGATGTTGATGCTAGCGCCCCCGTCGATCATAACGCATTTAATGCGTGTCCGATCAATGTAGGCAGTGATGAAGAGGGCGGCGTCCTGATCTTCCGTGTTGGATGTAGGAATCTCAGAGTCACTGAATGTTATGGAGGCAACAGGGGCTAAGGAGTGGACAAGGGCAGCAAGTGGCTGAGGATCCTCAGGTTGGACCTCCGCTGCTTGCAGGGCTTGGATGAGGGCTTGACGATGTTGAGGTGAGGTTTGGACGAGATCGTAGAGGGACATCTTCACAGGCGTCTGGTGAAGCTGTTTCAACATGGAGTCGTGGATTGGTCCAGAAGAAGAAGAAGGAGAGGAAGGTTGAGGCGCGCCAAGGATAGAAATCTTAGGCTTAGGCGGTTGAGGTGGATTGACAAAAGGGTAGGTCCAAGGAATGGCGGCTTTTTCTTTCACCTTATCCTTTTGTGACCTAGTGGTGATGTGAATGGCATTGATTTCAAAGATGGGAGTTGAAGATGATGTAGGGGTTGTAACTGGTTGATGAGATGTGGATGGGTTTGAAGAGGTTGAAGGGTTGTGAGAAGGAGTCGGGGTGCGGTCGAAAGTGTCCTCAAAGAGAAGAGTGTCTTTCTCCAGATAACGGCGAATGACAGCCTTAAGGGCACAACAAGTCTCAGTGTCATGTCTTGGTGTACGATGATATAAACAAATCTTCGTGTCGTCGAACCAGGAAGGTTTAGACCCGAGAGGTTGAAAGGGCTTGATGGGTGGAAGAGTTATGCTAGAAGTTTGCAAAAGTCGTTGCAAGATCAAAGAGTATGAGCCCACTAAAGGGTCCATGTTCATCGATGTATGCGATGTCGGTGACTTTTGCTTGGGCGAAATGGGAGGAGGTTTTCGTACCACCTTCTGGGTTGATGGTGCGATGACAGGCGGAGACGGTACACTCTTCGTGAGAGGTATCGCCCTTTTGGGAGAGGGTAGGCTAGCGGTAGGTAAAGGAAGCAAAGGAGGCAACTGGTTTTGGTTAGAGGTTGAAGCGGGAAGGACTTTGGTTAAGGTTGAAGGATGCGGGCCCAAAATGGAGGGCAATGGTGACGGAAGAGGAGGCGTTCGCCTCTGTGGTTTGGTAGTTTTTTGAGATTTAGATTGAAGACTACGATTAGTTGAAGTTTGGGTTAAGTCCACCTTCACTTGTGGATGAGTGAGGTTGGAGACGGGGTGAACGCCAAGTTATTTAATAGGTTTAGGCGGGGTAGAAGAGGGTTTTGGTTTTGATGAGGTTGATGGAGATGTAGACGGTTTGGAAGTGGAGATCGGATTTTTGTTGATAGTCTTAGAAGGTTCTGCCATGGGAGGATTAGCAGCATGAGATGAGAGGGCCCGGGCTTGTTGAAGAGCTGTGAGACGGTCCCACAATCCCTGATGTTCCACTTTCCTAGAAGGGAGAAGTTCGAGTCTCTCCACTAGTCGGGAAAATGGCTGAGAAGATGCGGGATGAGGTTTAGGCTCTTGAGAAGATGCCAATGGTTGTGGGACTAAAGGTGGGACGGATGTAGTAGTCTCGGGCTCAAAGTAGGATGAAGTTGTGACTGGTTCATGTTTGGTTGGAGATGAAGGAGAAATAGGTTCTTCTCTGGGTGGAGAAGAAACTGGTGAATGAAGCTCCTCAAGCGGGTAAAGGACAGGGATGATAGTGCCCTCCACTTGTGGCCGAGGAGTAGGAAAGGTTGGGTCCTCCATGGGCAGCAAGAAGGAAGATGGTGAAACTGGCGGTGCTGGTAAGGTCGAGGCGTCCTCCAAAATGAGAGAAGTTGAGGGAGAACTAGCCGGAGAAAGAGGTTCGTCCACATGTGATGGACTGATGGATGAACCCACCTCTTGGGGTTGGTTGGAAATGAGGGGCGAGACTGTATTGACTGTTCGAATATTATGTTCATGGGTATTGTCAGTCAAGGTCTGGACGTTGTTTTGGGTTGGTGGATGATTAGGGAATGGTTGTTTGAAGATATCGATACCCTGATTAGGAGGGGCGTTAGGATTGTCGAGGATGAGGTCACCCTTTTCCAACATGTCTTGAACTATGTTTTTAAGGGTTTTACAGTTGCCCGTGTCATGACCTTTAACACGGTGGTAGTGGCAGAAGTCATTCTCCCTATACCACACAGGGATGGTGCGTGAGGGATCAAATTGTGGTGGAGGTCGGATCTGAGGGAGATTGATGGCCCCTTGTTTGACGAGTTTTTCCAGCACAGACGCGTATGATTCTCCAAGTGGAGTAAACTGTCGCTGTATGTATCTCTGCTGAAATTGACGAGTGGCGCTCATGGACGTGGATGGTTCAGGTTGATTAGTTGAAGGCGAAGAAGAGGAAGATCTAACAACCACAGCATTTGCTGAAGCTTTAGATTTAGGATTGGACGAGGAGGGCTTAGAAGAAGGGTCATTGGTTTTGGAGTTGGGATTCTTACTCCGCAACTTGACTTTATTCTCCTCAACGGCACGTAATTCAAGTTTACGAGCCATCGTGAAGGCCTCGTCAAAAGTGCGGAAGGTTTGAACCCTCAAGGTAGAAGAAATATGTTTAGCACAGGCTTGAGAGAAAAGTTCAATAAGCTCAGGCTGAGGTAAAGAAAATGAAAGTTGATTGATAAGGCTCCTCCACCGAGTGACGAAATCAGCAATAGATTCATCCTCGAACTGGCGAATAGAATAGAGGTCTGTGATAGAGACCTTCTTGGTGATATTGATGGAGAAATGATCGAGGAAGAGCTGGGCCAACTGAGTGAATGTAAGGATGGAATGGCTGGGAAGAGAGCTGTACCAGTCAAGTGCAGCACCCGAGAGAGACATGGGAAACGTGCGTAAGAGTAACGCATCGTCGTGGGTGATAAGGTAACAGGCATGTCTGAATGCCCGTAAATGTTGTTGTGGGTCTTCCTTACTCTGAAAACGAGAAAACTTAGGAAGTTCCCACTGGTTGGGATATGGTCTGATGGGGACGGAAGGATGGATGGGCTCGTTACAGATTTGTTCGTACGAGAGAGTGTTGCGTGAGCCGGTAATAGAGGTCTCTAGGTTGGACATTTTATCCATCAGCATCTTGATAATATCTACTGACGGATTGGCGGATGGAGCACCTCCTAGATTGTGAGGCGCTTGAAAGAGGCTGGAAGAGGTATACGACGTAGTCGGTTGTACCAATAAGGGCGCAACGTATGGATGACTAGTCGTAGGGACGGAAGAAGTGACTAAAGATGGTTGGATGGAAGATATGGGTAGGTTTGATGTTGTCATGGGAGGTTGGTTAGAGGTAACATGGGCTAACGGATGGGTAGCCACCCTAGTGTTGATAGGAGTAAGAGTGGGCGGAATAGAGACGACCAGGTTTTGAAAGGGGGTAGAAAGTGGTTGAGTAGACTGAGATTGATTGGGGGCCGAAACCCCGGTGAAAGTGGGCCCAACAACGGAAGGAGAGGCCACACTTGGATGGTTGGTGAAAGGTTGGTCATTGGTTGAGGCAACAGCCTGGGTGTCTAAAGGTTGGACTACAGACGTTGTTGATACGACCGCAGTTGCGAGGAGAGAAGTCGGCATTCCATAAATTGGATTGCCAAAGGGGTCTCGCATTTGGCTATTCGCGAGATAGTGTTGCAGGGCTTTAGTATTGAGGTCCAAGAATCGTGCGAAGTCTTGGTCCCCTTCTGGAATAATAGGCGTTTGGGGCGGAGATGGTCTGGTAGGAGTTTTTTCAGTTTCTGAGTTGAACTCCATTGTAGGGTTAGTTGTAGGCGGGGTAGACGGAAGAGGATGATGCCTCACGTGATCGACTAGAGCCTTGGCTTGGCTACGAGTCAGAACCATTCAAGGCAAGGGAGAACATCCTCACAAGCTCAAACAAGCAGATAAGAACCAAAAAGATGAAGACACAAGCAGATCCTGAAACTCTAGAAATAAAATTTTAGGATTATAGTGGCTTATGCCTTAGAATGTGTATGTAGAGAAAGATTGGCTGAAAAAATGGGTCCTAGAAGAAGCAGTCTATGGATGGTCTCGGGTTTTGTTATGGTGCTCAAGAAGTCTGTGTTAGGGTCTGGTACGTGGCCTGGTGCTAAGGAGCAAGCTCCCCTCACTTCACGATTCCAGTGGTTAGCTGGTTTCGCTTAGCCAAGATATACCTCGCCTAGAGATTATACTCCGCCAGAGAACGGAGTGGGTTTCCCCCTTGGTGATGAAATCCAAGTAGGGTCACCGGGACGGGTAAGGTATCCGCTGGGGGATGAAATCCCAGTCGGGCCTTATCTCAGGTAAGTTAAAATGTTTGTTTTGTGCAGGTGGTTTGGTCGTGTAACATGAAGTGATCTAGATTAATTCAATATGTGATTTAATTACTATGTGTGGTCTAAGAGATGCAGGCAAACAGAAATGAATGCAGAGTGTTTTAATGTCCAAGTCGAAATGTTTGTTCGTATGAAGACGAATGGAGAAAGAGTCGAAGAATATGAGTTTAGCTAGTCTAGAAGTGCAAGAAAGAAAGAAATGTTCGTTTTAGTTCTGCTTATGATGTCGTTTAAGAAGAGATGAAAGGAGGCGAAAAGGAAGAAACCTAATGCGCCTAAATGAACGAAAGAAAGAAAGAACTCGAGGAGGACCTAGGATCCCACCGGGCGTGCCAGAATGTTTCTATGCAAAATTGCTTTCTACATTCAAAGAAGAAATAAGAAACTGAAATAAATGGTTAAGGCTAGAAGTACCTGATAAAGTCATGCGCACCGAAATCAGACGTTGGAAGATTCTCCTCTTTGGCTGTGGAGGAATGACACCTGCGAAAAAGAAACTAAAACACGAGAAGACGTTAGTCAAAGATATGGTGGGTTGTCAGGCGAACGCCCGATCCCGGAAGTACGAAGACTCCCTAGAAGGATATCAACCCACTGATAAAAAAGAGCATAATATTGAACGAAAGTAGATGATAATGATAGAAATAAATGACAGAAAAATAAAAGGTGTACCTGATAAGCGGCACTGTTCTGCACAATCGCCGGCGTCGGTCTCTGTGATGCCGGCGTCGGTTAGGGAAGGTGCCGACGTCGGTCAAGGTGCCGTCGTCGGTCGGGGCAGTGACCGGCGTCGGTAGGGGCAGGTTCTGGGAAACGGTTCGGGACAGGTTCAGGGAGAGTCTGGGGGGTTTGAACAGAGTCGGGATAGGTCTGAACAGTCGGGACAAGGTCTGATATGGTCAGGGTAGGGTTTGATAAAGACAAGGACGAAGTTTAGACAGAGTCGAGACAGGGTTTGATAAGGACAGGGATGAGGTTTAAATAGAGTCTGAGGAGTTTGAACAGTTGGGAAGACAGAAAATAAATAATAACTAAGAAATAAAATGAAATAAACAGAATAAAGACTTACTTGGTAGAAGACCCGATGAAAGCCGTGGTGTGCAGATTAGTTGATGTCGTAGTGTCAATGATTGCTCGGAGTTCGCAGGTTCGTGGAGAAATTCGCAGGTTGGTTGCTCAGCGTTCGGTTGATCAGCGTTCTGGGATTGGATTCGAATGGCTGGCGGAGGTTGATGAAGGCGGGGGACGGGGACGGTTCCAGAAATGGTTCGTCAACCGTTTTGGGAAATCGAATGGTAACTGATAACGGTAAAGGGGAAGGTGACCGACGTCGGCAGGATTGCCGACGTCGGCCGATAGGTGACCGACGTTGGCGACATTGATCGGGTAAAGACCAACGTCGGCAGATGCATAATGGGGATAGAGTCTAGCTTTCGCTCTGTGCTCCTCTTTACATGCTGCCAGGGTCAAGGTTGGTGAAACAAGTGATCGGCAAGGGTTCAATAGGCGAAGAAGAAAGAAGACGAGGAATGACCAGGGGAGTCGACACGATTTCGGTGTCTACAGCCATCTCACCATGTTATCCTCATCTTATCTTTCCAATGGTTCAAATGGGGAGACAATTAGAGCTTTGGTGCAAAAGTTATGGCTCCTAAAAGTTTTATCATCAATTGGATTAGAATCGTCACCTAAATTGTCACCTCGATTGTGACCTAGATCATTCCTCCCTCCTTGAGAAATAATGGTCCCCATTGTGTCAATATTCCTCATCAGGTGTGGTAGTTATGTCTTAATTTTATTTTCTATGAGCCACTCACATTGGTGGCTAATCTAGACCCTTTTGACTACCTGATAAATCAGAACAAAGCATCCTCTTATTTTCTTCATCTAGGTGTCCACAATCTGATCCTCTTCCACTAGAGCAAAAATATGTGGATTAAGCTCATCACTATCCAAATATTCTTCTATGATTGAAGTGTCTAATAGAGGTGGATGATATGGTTTGAGAATCTCCACATTGAATATTAGATGTAGACCAAGGTACACTGGTAGGTTCAAATCAAAAGTATTTTATCCAACTTTTATAGTGATGGTGTATGGACCATATCGTAGAGGCTAAATTTTTTTGTGTGGGCTTGTAAGTCATTCTTTTTGAATCTCTATTGTTTTCCACCCAAGGTTATTGTAGCCTAACCTCATCCTCAAGATCATAAACTCTCAAGACAAACCACTCTAATACCACTGATCCAAAACTCAAAAGTTTTGATTGAAAGATATTTCAAGAACATGAAAATAACATAGTAACAATGATTTATCTGAGAAGAGATTTTTTATTACTCAATATTGCAAATAAAAACATATGCTTATCTTTGGGAAGAGATGTCTAATTTCTTTTTTGGGTTACATCTTCATTTATACACATTTTAAAGGTATGAGGAGGATGTGGAAGGTCGCCAATATCAAAGGAGATTAAGTGGTTCAAATTCCATAATTCACAATAATATAAAATTTGAGGAATTATTATTTTTATAAACTTACTATTTTTAGACTACACTACTCAAATTAAAATTTAAGGCAATTATATTGGGTTTTTTAGGGGTCAAAACCCACTAGACAAGTCATGGTGCCATCCCACCATGCTCTCCTCATTATTAGATTTCCAATGGTTCAAACATGGAGTCAATCAGAGATATGATTCAAAAGTTATGGCTCCCAAAAGTTATATCATCAATTGGGGTAGAACCGTCATCTAAATTTTCACTTGAATTGTTGCTTGGATCATTCTTCCTTCCCTAAGAAGTAATGGTCCCTATTGCTTCAATATTCCTCATCAAGAGTGATAGTTGTATCTTAATTTGATTCTTTGTGAGCCACTCACCTTGGTGGCTAAGCTAGCCCCTTTTGACCACCCGATAAAGTAGAATAAAACATCCTCTTATTGTCTTCATCTAGGTGTCCACAATCTAATCCTCCTCCACTAGAGAAAATATCTATGGATCAAGATCATCAATGTCCAATTGTTCTGCTATGATTGAAGTGTCTAATAGAGGTGGATGATATGGTTTCAGGAACTCTATATTGAATATTAGATGTAGACCAAGGTAGGCTACTAAGTTCAAATCAAAAGCATTTTCTCCAACTTTTCTAGTGATGGTGTAGGGACCATATTATAGAGGCTAATTTTTTTTGTGTGGGCCTACATGTCATTCCTTTTGAAGCTTTATTATTTTTCACCCAAGGTTCTTGTAGCTTAAACTCATCTTCAAGATCATACACTCTCAAGACAAACCTCTCTGATAACACTGATAAAAAAATCAATTTTTTTGATTGAAATATATTTCAAGAGCATGAAAATAACATAGTAACAATGATTTCTATAAGAAGAGATGTTTTATTACTCAATATTACAAATACAAACATATGCTTATCTCTAAGAAGAGATGTCTAATTTTATTTTTAGGTTACATCTTAATTTATACACATTTTGAAGGTAGGAAAAGGATGTGGAAGGTCACCAATCTTGAGGGAGATCAAGTGGTTAAACTTCCATGATTCACAACAATATAGAATTTAAGGAATTACTATTTTTTGAAACTTACTATTTCTAGACTGCACTACTAAAATTGAAATTTAAGGCAATTTCATTGGGTTTTTTGGGGGTTAAAATCCACTAAGTGGATCTTAGTGCCATCTCACTATGTTATCCTGATTCTTAAATTTCCAATGGTTTAAATAGGGAGTCAATTAGAGCTATGGTGCAAAAGTTATGGCTCTCAAAAGTTCCATCATCAATTGGGGTAGAACCATCACCCAAATTGTCACCTGAATTATTACCCAAATCATTCATCCCTTCTTGAGAAGTAATGGTCCCCATTGCATCAATATTCTTCATTAGGTGTGGTAGTTGTGTTTTAATTTGATTATCTATGAGCGACTCACCTTGGTGGCTAAGCTAGTCCCTTTTGACCACCTGATAAAGAAAAATAGAGTGTCCTCTTGTTATCTTCATCTAGGTGTCCACAATCTGATCCTCCTTCACTAGAGAAAAACTCTACAGATCAAGCTCATTAATGTCCAATTATTATACTATAATTGAAGTGTCTAATAGAGGTGGATGATATGGTTTGAGGAGCTCCACATTGAATATTGGATGCAAACCAAGGTAGGCTAGTAGATTCAACTCAAAAGTATTTTCTCCAACTTTTCTAGTGATGGTGTAGGGACTATATCATAGAGGCCAATTTTTTTTATGTGGGCCTATAAGCCATTCCTTTTTAATCTCTACTATTTTCCACCCAAGATTCATGTAGCCTAACCTCATCCTCAGGATCATACACTCTCAAGACAAATCACTCTGATACCATTGATCTAAAACTCAAATTTTTTGATTGAAAGATATTTTAAGAAAACAAAAATAACATAGTAATAATGATTTCTCTAAGAAGAGATGTTTTATTACTCAAGATTGAAAATACAAACATATACTTATCTCTAAGAAGAGATGTCTGATTTACTTTTTAGGTTACATCTTCATTTATACACATTTTGAAGGTAGGAGGAGGATGTGGAAGTTCACCAATCTTGAGGTAGATTAAGTGGTTTGACTTCCATGATTTACTACAATATAGAGTTTGAGGAATTATTATTTTTAGAAACTTACTATTTTTGGATTGTGTTACTAAAATTGAAATTTAAGGGACTTCCATTAGGTTTTTTGGGGGTCAAAACCTATCAAGCAAAGCTCAGTTCCATCTCACCATGTGCTCCTCATTCTTAAATTTTCAACCATTCAAAATGGGAGTCAGTCAGAGCTATGGTGAAAAATTTATGGTTCACAAAGGTTCTATCATCAATTAAGGTAGAAACATCACCCAAAATATCACCTAAATTATAACCTAGATAATTCTTCCCTCCTTGAGAAGCAATGGTCCCCATTGCATCAATATTCCTCATCAGGTGTGGTAGTTGTGTCTTAATTTGATTCTCTATGAGATACTCACCTTAGTGGATAAACTGCCCCATTTTGATCACTCGATAAAGCCAAATAGAGTATCCTCTTGTTGTCTTCATCCAGGTATCCACAATTTAATCCTTTTCCACTAGAGCAAAACTTTGTAGATCAAGATCATCAATGTCTAATTGTTCTACTATGATTGAAGTGTCTAACAAAGGTGGATGATATGTTTTGAAGAGTTCCACATTGAATATTAGATACAGACCAAGGTAGGCTAGTAGGTTCAACTCAAAAGCATTTTCTCCAACTTTTTTGATAGTGTAGGGACCACATCATAGGGGCCAAATTTTTCTATGTGGGCTTGCAAGTAATTCATTTTGAAGCTCTATTGTTTTCCACCCAAGGTTCTTGTAGCCTAACTTCATCCTCTAGATCATACACTCTCAAGACAAACCTCTCTAATATGAATGATCTAAAAATTATAAGTTTTGATTTAAATATATTTTAAAAATAAAAAAATAACATAGTAATAATGATTTCTCTAAGAAAAGATGTTTTATTACTCAAGATTGCAAATACAAACATATGCTTATCTATAGGAAGAGATGTCTAATTTCCTTTTTGGGTTACATATTCATTTATACACATTTTGAAGGTAGGAGGAGGATGTGGTATGTCACCAATCTCAAGGGAGATTAAGTGGTTTAACTTCTATGATTCACAACAATATAGAATTCAAGGAATTACTAATTTTAGAAACTTACTATTCTTAGATTACATGACTAGAATTGAAATTAAATTAAATTGGGTCTATTGTGGGTCAAAACTAACCAATCAGATCTAAGTTCCATCTCACCACATTTTCCTCATTCTTAGCTTTCTAATGGTTTAAATGGGGAATCAATCAAAGCTATGGTGCAAATGTAATGGCTCCCAAAAGTTTTGTCATCAATTGGGGTAGAACCGTCACCTAAATTATCACCTAAATTATTGCCTAGATAATTCTTACCTCATTGAGAAGCAATGGTCTCCATTGTATCAATATTCCTAATCAAGTTTGGGAGTTGTGTCTTAATTTGATTCTCTATGAGCCACTCACCTTGGTGTTTAAGATGGCTCCTTTTGACCACCTGATAAAGTGAAATAGAGCATCCTCTTATTGTATTCATCCATGTGTCCATAATCTAATCATCCTCTATTAGAGAAAAACTCTATAGATCAAGCTCATTAATGCCTGATTGTTCTACTAGGACTAAAGTGGCCAATAGAGGTGGATGATATGTTTTGAGGAGTTCCTTGTTGAATATTAGATGCAGACCAAGGTAGGCTAATAGGTTTAACTAAAAAGCATTTTCTCCAAATTTTATGGTGATGGTGTAGGGACCATATTGTAGAGGCCAATTTTTTTTGTGTGGGCCTGCAAGACGTTCCTTTTGAAGATCTATTTTTTTCCACCCAAGCTTCTTATAGCCTAACCTCATCTTCAGGATCATACACTCTCAAGACAAATTGCTCTAATACCACTAATCTAAAACTCAGAAGTTTTGATTAAAAGATATTTCAAGAACATGGAAATAACATAGTAACAGTGATTTCTTTGAGAAGAGATGCTTTATTACTCAATATTTCAAATACAAACATATGTTTATCTCTAAAAAGAGATGTCTGATTTCTTTTTTAGGTTACATATTCATTTATACACATTTTGAAGGTATAAGGAGGATGTGGAAGGTCACCAATATCAAGGTAGATTAAGTGGTTCAACTTCCACGATTCACAAGAATATAGAGTTTGAGGAATTATTATTTTTAAAAACTTACTATTTTTAGACTGCATTACTAAAATTGAAATTTGAGGTACTTCCATTAGATTTTTTTGGGTCAAAATGTACTGAGATCCATCTCACTGTGTTCTCATTCTTACCTTTCTAATGGTTCAAATGGGGAGTCAATCAGAGATATGGTGTAAAAGTTATGGGTCCTAAAAGTTCTATCATTAATTGAGGTAGAACCATCACCTGAATTATCGCATAAATTATTATCTGGATCATTCCTCCCTCTTTGAGAAGTAATGGTCCCCATTGCATCAATATTCATCATTAGGTGTGGTAGTTGTGTCTTAATTTTATTTTTTGTGAGCCACTCACCTTGGTGGCTAAGTTGGCCCCTTTTAACTACCTGATAAAGTGGAATAGAGTGTCCTCTTATTGTCATCATCTAGATGTCCATAATTTGATCCTCCTCCACTAGATCAAAACTCTACGGATCAAGTTCATTAATGTCAATTGTTCTAATATGATTAAAGTGTCTAATAGAGGTGGATGATATGGTTTGAGGAGTTTCATGTTGAATATTGGATGTAAACCAAGGTAGGTTAATAGGTTCAACTCAAAATAATTTTATCCAACTTTTCTATTGATAGTGTATGGACCATATCATAGAGGCTAAATTGGTCTATGTGGGCCTGCAAGTCATTCCTTTTATAGCTCTTTTGTTTTCCACCCAAGCTTCTTGTAGCCTAACCTCATCCTCAGGATCATACACTCTCAAGACAAACTAATCTGATACCACTGATCCAAAACTCAAAAGTTTTGATTGAAATATATTTGAATAACATGAAAATAACATATTAACAATGATTTCTCTGAGAAGAGATGTTTTATTACTCAAGATTGTAAATACAAATATATGTTTATCTTTGGGAAGAGATGTTTGATTTCATTTTTAGGTTACATCTTCATTTATATACATTTTTAAGGTAGGAAGAAGATGTGGAAGGTCACCAATCTCGAGAGAGATTAAGTGGTTTGACTTCCATGATTCATAGCAATACAAAATTCAAGGAATTACTATTTTTAGAAACTTATTATTTTTATAATGTACTACTAAAATTGAAATTTGAGGCACTTCTATTTCTTTTTTTGGGGATCAAAACCCACCAAGTATATCTTGGTACCATCTCACCATTTTATCCTCTTTCTTAGCTTTCCAATGGTTCAAACATGGAGTCAATCGGAGCTATGGTGAAAAAGTTATGGCTCCCAAAAGTTTCATCATCAATTGGGGTAGAACTATCATTTGAATTATCACCTAAATTATTTCTTAGATCATTCCTCCTTCCTTAAGAAGTAATGGTCCCCATTTCATCAATATTCCTTATCACATTTGGTAGTTGTGTCTTAATTTTATTATCTATGAGCCACTCACCTTGGTGGTTAAGCTAGCCCCTTTTGGCCACCTGATAAAATAGAATAGAGCATCCTCTTGTTATCTTCATCAAGGTATCCACAATCTGATCATCCTCCACTAGAGTAAAACTTTTTGGATCAAGCTCATTAATGTCCAATTGTTTTGCTATGACTAAATTATCTAATAGAGGTGGATGATATGGTTTTAAGATCTTCACATTGAATATTAGATGCATACCATGGTAGGCTGGTAGGTTCAACTCAAAAACATTTTCTCCAACTTTTTTGGTGATGTTGTAGGGACCATATCATAGAGGTCAAATTTTTCTATGTGGGCTTGCAAGTCATTCCTTTTGAAGCTTTGTTATTTTCCACCCAAGCTTCTTGTAGCTTGACCTCATCCTCAGGATCATACACTCTAAAGATAAACCACTATGATATGACTAATCTAAAAATTAGAAGTTTTGATTTAAATATATTTCAATAACTCAAAAATAACATAGTAATAATGATTTATTTGAGAAGAGATGTTTTATTACTTAATATTTCAAATACAAACATATGCTTATCTCTAGAAAGAGATGTCTGATTTCCTTTTTGGGTTACATCTTCATTTATAAACATTTTTAAGGTAGGATGAGGATAAGGAAGGTCACCAATCTCAAGGGAGATTAAGTGGTTTAACTTTTATGATTCACAATAATACAAAATTTGAGGAATTACTATTTTTATAAACTTACTATTTTTAGACTACACTATTAAAATTAAAATTTAAGGCACTTCCATTGGGTATTTTAGGGGTAAAAACCCAAAAATAAGATCTTGGTGCCATCTCATCATGTTCTCCTTATTCTTATCTTTCCAATGGTTCAAACAGGGAGTCAATCAGAGCTATGGTGCAAAAGTTATGGCTCCCAAAAGTTTCATCATCAATTAGGGTAGAACCATTGCCCAAATTATCACCTAAATTATTGCCCAGATCATTCCTCCCTCCTTGAGAATAAATTTTCCCCATTGAATCAATATTCCTCATTAGGTGTAGCATTTGTGTCTTAATTTGATTCTCTATGAGCCACTCACCTTGGTGGTTAAGCTGGCCCCTTTTGACCACCCAAAAAGCAGAATAGAGCATCTTTTTGTTGTCTTTATCTAGGTGTCCACAATTTGATCCTCCTCCACTAGAGTAAAACTCTATAGATCAAACTCGTCAATGTCTAATTTTTTTACTATGACTGAAGTGTCTAATAGAGGTGGATGATATGGTTTGAAGAGCTACACATTGAATATTGTATGCAGACCAAGGTAGGCTGGTAGGTTCAAATCAAAAGCATTTTTTCCAAATTTTCTAGTGATGGTATAGGGACAATATCATATAGGCTAAAATTTTGTGTGTAGACCTATAAGTCATTCCTTTTGAAGCTCTATTGTTTTCCACCCAAGCTTCTTGTAGCCTAACCTCATCTTCAGGATCATACACTCTCAAGACAAACTGCTCAGATACCACTGATCTAAAACTCAGAAGTTTTGATTAAAAGATATTTCAAGAACATGAAAATAACATAGTAACAATGATTTCTATGAGAATAGATGTTTTATTACTCAAGTTTGAAAATAAAAACATATGCTTATCTATGGGAAGAGATGTCTAATTTAATTTTGGGTTACATCTTCATTTATACATATTTTGAAGGTAGGAGGAGGATGTGGAAGGTCACCAATCTTGAGGGAGATTAAGTGGTTAAACTTCCATGATTCAAAATTATATAGAATTCAAGGAATTACTGTTTTAAGAAACTTACTATTTTTAGATTACACTACTAAAATTGAAATTTGAGGCACTTCCATTAGGTTTTTTGGGGGTCAAAACTCATTGAGAAAATCTTGGTGCCATCTTATGACATTCTCCTCATTCTTAGATTTCCAATGGTTCAAATGGGGAGTCAATCAAAGCTATGGTGCAAAAGTTATGGCTCCCAGAAGTTTCATCATCAATTGAGTAGAACCATCACCTAAATTGTCACCTAAATTATTATCCAAATCATTCCTCCCTCCTTGAGAAGTAATGGTCCCCATTGCATTAATATTCCTCATCAAGTGTGGTTGTTGTGTCTTAATTTTATTCTTTGTGAGCCACTCACCTTGGTGGCTAAGCTAGCCCCTTTTGACCACCTAATAAATCAAAATATGGCATCCTCTTGTTGTCTTCATCTAGGTGTCCACAATCTGATCCTCCTTTACTAGAGAAAAACTTTATAGATCAAGCTCATCAATGTCTAATTATTCTACTATGAATGAATTGTCCAATAGAGGTGGATGATATGGTTTGAGGAGATCCATGTTGAATATTGGATGCAAACCAAGGTAGGCTAGTAGGTTCAACTCAAAAATATTTTCTCCAACTTTTCTAGTGATGTTGTAGGGACAATATTGTATAGGCTAAATTTTTTTGTGTGGACCTATAAATCATTCCTTTTGAAGCTCTATTATTTTCCACCCAAGATTCTTGTAGCTTGACCTCATCCTCAGGATCACACACTCTCAAGACAAACCACTATGATACCACTAATCCAAAACTTAGAAGTTTTGATTGAAAGATATTTTAGGAACATGAAAATAACATAGTAACAATGATTTCTCTGAGAAGAGATGTTTATTACTCAACATTCCAAATACAAACATATGCTTATCTCTAGGAAGAGATGTCTGATTTATTTTTTAGGTTATATCTTCATTTATACACATTTTTAAGGTAGGAGGAGCATGTGAAAGGTTACCAATCTCTAGGGAGATTAAGTGGTTTGACTTCCATGATTCACAACAATAAAAAATTTGAGGAATTACTATTTTTAGAAACTTACTATTTTAAGACTGCACTACTAAACTTAAAATTTGAGGCACTTCCATTAGATTTTTTGGGGGTCAAAACCCACCAAGAAAATCTTGGTTCCATCTCACCACATTATACTCATTCTTAGATTTACAATGATTCAAATGGGGAGTCAATTGGAGCTATGGTGCAAAAGTTATGCCTTCCAAAATTTCCATCATCAATTGGGATAGAACCGTCACCTAAATTGTTTCCCATATCATTGATGCCATAACAACATGGAGGTTTAGGTTTTGAATAAAAAACCAATTAAAATAGAACATATATAGATATCTATAACTTGTGCACTTAGGAATAAGCTTGGCAGATCCAGACACAGGTGCAACTAGAAGCTTGGAACAATTATACATAGAGGACATTAGTATTAAAATAGGGACACTAGTACTATATGGTAATACTGTCCAATTAGTGTGATACTATCCAAGAAGGGTTTTAACACCTGGGTCTTGTCTATGACACTCAAATAACCTCTATCCTTGTTTTCATCATCTATATCTCTTGTTTCAATTAATTTCTAGCTAAGTACTTAATTACATTATTCATTATTAATTTTATAAATGTAACAATAAGTCAATTTTGTTAGAAATTGGCTATTGTATTTATTACATATTTCTACCCTAATTCACTATACCCTTTAACAACCTATGGTTTAAACTCCATAACCTTAAAATAGTAAAATCATTTGATGAAGCTTATTAATTTTAATATTGTACAAACTTTAAACCTAGATAACCATAGGTCTTATGTTTCCATATCTTTAAGACTCACACTCAGATTTTAGATACATGTGTTTTTTGATTTGTATTTCATAAAATCATGATAATAATGATAGATGAAGTTTATCACTTTTTAATACATAGTTTTCTATCTTCCTTTACATTCTTGTTTCTTTTCATTTGGAATGAATTTAAAGATGACATAAACACATATATACATGTTGATTTATGTTAGTTAAATTCTATGTAATATTTCATGCTATCTCTAACATGTTAATGTTCTCTTATGGAATTTAATTAAGAAACAAATCCTTACATACATAGAGGATAAATTATAATATAGTTTATTAGACTTAATCCATAAATTTAATACCCTAACAACCATGTTTCAAGTATCAATGTCATATCCTATGCATAGGAAATAACATCCTCCTCATCTCCATGAGGGTGATAACTACATTTCCTCTAACCAGGTCCATGTTATCACTCTTTCACGAGATGATGTAGCCTATAATATTGTTACTAATGCCATACTCAACCTATATATACCTCTACCTCTCCTTTATATGGTGTGTGCCTATATGTTCAATCAAAATCAACCAAGATTTGCACTTGTGAGGCTCTAAGGGATCAAATTATAGTATGAGAAAGCTAATATTATAATTACAAAATAAAAATTAGATATTAAGTGAAAAGGTCACATTATTGGCAAATCAAATCATATGTACAAATTATTTATAATATGTTAGTGTTCATCATGTATATGCATCTACACCTAGAAAAGTTGTGCCTAAAACTCATTCATATATAAGTCATAAAGTACAAGATGAAAAATATAAGATCAAAAAAATACATAAGATGGGAATCATGACACTTCCCCCCCACTTAATAATGAAAATCTTATTGTCAATAAGGATGGTATTTTATAGAGTCTTAGAGATAGACTTTGAGAACAACCCCATGATCATGAAAAGATTCTAAAATCCATAATTTAAATAAAGAAAAAATCAAATAATGGTCAATATTATAAACCCCAAGATAGAAATATTGTTACACTTATATTGGGGGAAACTCAGCTTGTACAATAACTTATTTTAACTAGGCAACCTTCAATAATGGTAATACCTCCTATGGATAGTTCCTCCTCTCTAGATGTACAATCCCTTATGCATGATATTCGTTCTCTATAGGCTAAGGTGTTTCATCTTGAACAGGGTGCTACTAGGTGATCACATTCCGTATATTCTCATGTTCTTTTACATACACCTTTGGCACATCACATAGTAGTAAGTCCTTTTCCATCTGGATTCATTGCACCTAAGCTTACCTTGTATGATGGTAAGGGTGACTTAGATCACATTATACAAGCTTTCCATTCAACATGTTTGGAATATGTGTATAATGATTGGATCCTTGCTATTTTTTACCATATAGTCTAAAGGAATATGCCTTAAAATGGTTCTATGATCTTCCAAATCAGTCTATCACCACATTTAATCCATTAGCAGATATTTTTTATCACAATTTTAAATAACATCAATGATAATATATCATATGATAAAGTAGCACAACCAAATTAAAAATCTAATGAGCCTATTATAGAATGTCTTATGATATAAAACTATATTAATAAAGATGACTATCCCCATGGTAGATAGAGTTCTAAGACATATTCAAATAGACTTTATTACTAACATTACATGAATTTATATTATTCAAGAAGTTTATAACATTAACATATTTATGCCACAGAATAAAGAAAGGGAATTAAATATTATTTATATGGGACAATTAAAATATAAAAGTTTATTTGATTCAACTACTAAGAGTTCTAATAAGCCTCCATACAAATTAAGGGTCACTGTGATGTAGAGCATAATAAGGTGACAAAGCATATAAGTGTGTTTAAGATTTAATTATGACATTTTAAGGTTTTTTTTTGGTAGGATAGGTATTATAGGGTCCTAATAGATTTATTAGAGTCATTAAGAGTATTTGTGAGTGTGTTTTTGAAGCTTATCTAGAGTTTCCCTCCAAAATGCGAGATTTAGAAATTTAAATTTTGAACTAGCTTTGTGAGGTGTTTTAGAGTATTGTATGAAATATAAAGGTTGAAAAATGTTTTAAAGGGTAATATAAGGTCATAATAAGGTGTATTATTGTGTCTCAATTTACAATACATATTCAAGAATAATGTAAGCCGATAAAGGTAAGCTTGTAATTGCCACCCATGTTGAGTTGGCTAGAAAATAGAGTTTTCTTGAAGGTTTGACATCTTAAAGGAGAATATAACGAATGTAATAAGTTATAGAGAATGGTAGGAGAATATTATTATGTTTTTATGATAATATAATCTTGAGTAAGGGTGAATAAATATCAAACATAGAGGAAATTTTCCTACCTTTATCAAATTTCTATATATAATTGTTTGGTGTGCAAAGTGATCAATAAAGAAAAGAATGTTTGAAGAGTATTTATGTTTTTCATGATATTTGTGACATTTGAAAATTTTTATATTATGTTTAAATTTAATATATTGGGGTCTTATAAATACTTTCAATATGATGATGGATTCATAAATAGCACAATCTAGTTATGAGAAATTCTAAGTTAACACAGTAAAGATGATCTAGTAAGTAATGTACCTTTGATGGTTGTTTATATTTTTATTAAATGGTTTTGAATAATAAAAATGGTATGAATTTAATATTTGTTTTATAAATCCTTTTTAATAATTATGCACCACTCAAATTTCAAGAGTCCATTCAATCTTCCATTCTAACAAAAATAATCTAGTAAAAAGAACCTAGAACTCTACATATTTTCTTGTTGGGAGATGATTGGGATTATTCATGACCTAAAAATGGTTTAAAAAGTCAAGGTGAGGTATTAAAAGCATTTTATAGGAATTTATATGTGTTTAATAACTAATTTTATAGCTCTTAGCCACTTATAGGCTTGTCATCAATACTAGACTTAGGGTTTGAGAAGGGAAACTTGAATCATTTTCATTCCAAGTAGAAAAATTGACCAAAAATTGGGATCTAATGTATTTTAATTTCCTATAAATGATTCAAAAGTTTTTTTTATTGGCATATATCCTTAAAGTATAGTCACCATGTTTGTGGGAGTGGAATGGGCTTAGAAAGTCCTAATTGCCTAGAAGGGTGTAAGGGAAAGTGTACTTCCACTGAGAGTTGGGTCTTAAAATTTTACATGAAGATATAAGGGGATAAAAGTTATTTGAGAGTGTGTGTATTTTTTTAATAAGTTTTTTGGTTTGTTAAAACCTACTATATTTGTCTTAAAATAGGGTTACAAGGAAAGAGACCTTAAATAAAGAAAGAGTAGTTGGGTTGAGATTCTAACCTTGAGATTGAGTGTTATGTTTGGATATGTATGGGATTTGTAATAGATATTTATTTGGAGATAAGATCACTTGTGAAAATATAAGAATCATGGAACTATGTTTTAGGCTTTTAGGCCATGATCTTATACCAAATGAATAAACAGAATTGAAGAAAGAATAGAGACTACAATCTTGGAATTTGGGTATGAGATGATGAGTTTGATACATTATGAAGGATGAGAGTGTAGAAGCATATGAGGAATGATATTTTTCAAGAGAGAAGATAAATATGCATGCATAAAGAGGATTATGAGCCTAGAAGGAAATATTGATAAAAAAGGTATCAATATAATAAATGTACCTATGACAAGTAATCAAGTCAAAGATCAAAGTTAAAATAAGGATGAAAATTATATAATTAGAGTTAGGTAAGGAATATGGAGGTTATAGGAATCAAGACTCTACATCACACTGAAAACAAGAGTGATCTAATGACCATAGTTAACGTAGCTTCAGAGTAACCTCCTCATTCAATTTTATCATCTCCTCCACAAAGAGTTTTTAACCAGCCTTCTAGAATCACCAACATGTGTTTTATAATAGCTCCTAGAATGTAATGTCATATATCTAATTGACATTAAATATGTTGATACGACATGACATCTTCTAAATAACTATGATTTTAATGAATTATGAAACTATCACAAGGTATTATGACATATTAAAAATAGATACATCATCTTGAAACATAAGATACATGATTTGATAGAGGCCATCATAATTGATGTGGGCACACCTATAGAGGCACCTAAAATTCAAAAAATGAAATCCAATACATTAAAAATATTTTCAAATTCATTTCCAAAACATAAAGCTAATGAGATATGTGCCAATTCAAGTGGTTACTATACGTATCAAGCACATCCACCACCATCATCCTATCACACAACTACAAAGGATACACACCATAACCACAATATCATTAGTGTGTATCATACTATAGTAATATCTAGACCAAAACTAAAAATTACAATTTTGATCACATTTTCCATCAGTACACCATAAACTTCAGTTGGGCCACTTGTGCAAGTCAGATCTACTCCTACAGTGTTTCTACATATGCATACTCTCCCATAAAGACACTTGTTAGATAGATCCCTATGTTAGAGACATGTTGTAGATTATAGAGGGCCTCCATCAACCCATTTCATTTTGAGGTTAGTTTTATTGATTTTTCAAGGTTATCAACACAAAGCACCCATGCAAGCTACAACATATTCTACCATATGTGTCCTTATGACCCATACAATTCATAGGATACCCCAATCATCTTCAAAAATTTCTAGCACCATTTCAAAAGCAATGTTAGCTATATATCACTTAGTATAAAAGGTGTTGGGACCTCGGTTACATTTTCATACATCACACATGATTATTATTCCTTTATTTAACACATGCCACAATGATTGTGAATCTCTTATGAGACTCATCGGTTAGTATGTTCCTCCCTTATTGTAAATAGTCTCATTTACTCTTTCTCCTTGTATATAGTTTCATTTTATCACATTACTTGTACATAGCTTGTATCCAAAAAATATAAAAACAATATAATATGTCAAAACATGAAAACATTCAAATATTTACTTAGAAAATACAAATTATAGATTATAGGCATTGCCATGTTTACACTTCTTATATTTTATAGACACTACATATGCTAGCTAGCTTATTATAGTCAATTTTTATCATGCATACATTGATTCACTTTTTTTTAACATGTGATTGCAAATACTTATATGACCTAGTCCACTACATAGATCCAAATTTTCTTTTATCTACCTATGGGGGTCATATACATAGATACGCAAGTTCCTCATTTGATACATTATCCCATTTGGGGGCATCCTGTACACATTTTTGATTGCTAGATTACATATTCCTAAACTCTAAAATATATATTAACAATTTTATATCTTGATATTGATCATCTTACACCTAATCATATTTTTGGTCAACTACTACTACTTTAGACTTAACTTATGTACATCTTTGATCTTATATAGACTTGTACCACATGTTTATACTTACTTTCATATTTAGATTTATTAGTTTAGACTTGATTATGTCTCTATGTTTTTACATATATTCATGGGAATTTGAGTATGGCATTTCTCTATAGATCTACACTAATTATTTTAATTAGATGTATGCTCTAGATATGTGCCCATGTCCTTGTGTGTGCCTTATTGATTATGTATGTGGACATTTGAACATGTATTTTCATGTGAATTTAAGCCAAATTGCTTGATATTTGTGTATGTGGACATTTGAACATGTCCTTGCATGTATTTATTTCTTAAATTTAGTGATATGTGCCTATGTCCCTTGTATTATGGCCCCTTAGCCTACTTTTCATGCCTTAATATGTGTTTCATGTATGATTTATTATATGATTCATGGCCATGACACTTATTTCTTTCCTATTACATGCTCTAGTTTTAGATGTCATGAGGGACCTCATGCATCTCCATTTATTATTTGGGTGTCATGATGGACATCATGCCCTATCCCGCTAGGTAGATAATCAATTATCCCTTAGATTTATTGTTCATATACATTATTATATCTATCTTGATAGCCTTATGAATGTTATATCTAACATACATCATACACTGCAAACTTATGCTCAGATTAATGTACATTTTGATGTTATGTATGCACATCATATTAGTTTATCATGTAGATATAATTTATGCTATTGCTAACACACATTTTATAAATATTTTTCTTTTAAATATAATTATTACATAGGTACAATAACTCCACTCAAAAGAGGGGGAACTCACATAGGTTTGTCACTAAGATCAGGCTATTTGAATGCATTTAGAGTATAATTTTTAACATAGAATCACATAATACAAAAATTAATTTCAAAAAAACATAGTGAGAAACAATGACACAAAGATTAGTTTCAATTAAATATAAATAATAATAGTTGGACATTATCACCCAAATTAATAAACTAGTGCCACATGGAACTACTATCCAATATATGGTGCTACTATCTAATAGCCTTAGTTTCAAGCAATTCTAGATTGGCTAGAAAGGTATGGTAGGTAAAATCCATGTTACATAGTTTCAATTATAGATTACTAGTTTTGGCTCAATTTAACCTAGGTTCATACCATTTTGCTCAGGTTGGGGGCATCATGCACAGCATGATCATTCCTATTTTAGTTCAGATGTTTAAATACAAATGATTACAACTCAATCTAAAATCCATATAATTAGATATCAAATTTGGGGGTATGTTAATAACACATTATTTTTATGTATTCACTTATAGATCAGTTGATTAGATGGAGTGACAAATTCCATGTCATTATTTATGTTTTACACATTATACACCATGTTCCAAGTTACACACCAGATTCATGCCTTACTCCATCTATAGTGGTTGGCATTCCTGAGTGGCCTAAAGTTGCCTAATATTCTTGGGTGGCCCAAAGCCACCTAATATTCTCAAGTGGATATAGATTCAACATATATAGTTATAATTATAGTTACACATATTCATTTACATCATGTAGTTTTAATTTTAGATGCATCTAATACATATGGGTAGGCAATGATGAAGTCATAGTCTACTTGAGTTATTGAGCCACCTACATGAGAGGGTTGGAGACACCACCAGTCCAATACAAGTTATTCATAGGTCATTATCCATCAATTAGGGGTGGGAATTGATGGATTCAAAATTATATTAAATTTTTGAGTGACCCACACATGGGGATTGAGCAAGCCTTTAGCTCAGTCCATGTTATTCACTGATTGACAACTATCTACATGCACACACATATGTTGTCATGAATTTTATGCATTGGTTGTGTAAATAGTGATGTTTATTCATTCATTTCATATCTCTTATCCCTATACTCATTTTTGTATTTTTATTTTGATATCTCTTAAGTAAGGATTGATCTATGCACGTTTCATTTTTAGGACATGCAATGGAGCATGCTTCACGTACTTAGATTTAGATTCATATGATTCACCTTTTAGGTAAGTCCATATATGCTTATTTTTCCTTTATCCTAGTAATTTTGATTCGATGCATTTATAGAATAAAGAGGGGACAAATGTAATCATCTAAAAATGACACTTGAGTGATAAGAGTGTTACTTGAGACCACCCATCCCTAGCTTAGTGCTAGACCTATCATAAGGCCTATTTAGACAGTTATCCAACCTTCATATGGGCCACACACATATTTAAGCACCCATAAACTTGTCCCAAACCCTCAATTTAACATCCTACCCTTAGTGCCTTAGGTTTTGCCACCTAGACACTAGTGCCATAATTTAGATAGTATCACCCCATAATGCTAGTGTCCTAATTTGGGTGCTATTTTACTTTTCCATAATTTTGTTACCAAAGGATATATATTCAAATGAGAAATCACATAGGGTCAACATAGACCTCTTTTAATATCTAGATAAGCAATAGAATAATAAATACATGATTTTTATCCTTTGTCTACTAGATGGAAATCTGATGCAAATTACACAAACAAACTTAGAACAAGTTGTGCACAATCAAGGTTATCAATCCCCATTTTCCCCTAATTCTACATAAAGCCATATAAAACATTCCTAAGCTTAGATTACTCATATTTATAATCTCAATAACATTTAAAGCACTCAAACTAACATTCATACTAGTGTCACTTACACTTGCACCAACACTTAGATGGGGGTAACTACATTGGGATTGATCCCTCTTTAGAGTATTGGTATGTAGGAAAATCTCATCATAGCAGGGTGTTGAGGATCTCTAGCCTACCCCAATAATGACACAATTTTCTACTTGTGCCAACCTAATGCCCTAGAAACATGGAGATTTAGGTTTTTCATTCAAAATTATTCCAAACATGTCATATAAAAAGATCTAAAACTTATGCGCATAGGAATAGGATTAGTAGATCAAGAGATAAGTACACCTAGAATCTCAAAATAGTTTTATATAAAGGACACTATCACCAAAATAGGGATACTAGTGCCATATGACATACTATCCAATTTGGGAGATACTATCCAAGAAGCATTTTGACACTTGGTTCCTATTCATGACACTCAAATAAGCCTCTGTCCCATTTTTTAGCCTCTAGATCTCCTATTTTAGTCAATTTCTAGCTAAGTAGTTGTTTACATTATTTGTTTCTATTTTTAGAAAAGTCAAACTAAGTAATTTTTTTTTACAAATCAATGGATATATTTATTGCATATTTCTACCCAAATTTACTACACTCAAACCCTTTAAAAAACTAAGGTTTAAACTCCATAACCCTACAAAAGTCAAATCACATACTTTCATAATTCTTCAAAACCATTATTTTTTGAAGGAAGGGCCTCTCTTGTCTTATATAATAGTATTACATAAGATTTAATATGATTATATAAAATTGATTTAATTTTCTATGGTATTCATTTTAAATCTAGTCTAAAATAAGGAGACTTTAATATTAAAATTAAATTCCCATGGTATAATAATCTTACAATGAATAAATTTATATAAGATAATAATTAAAAAAAAAAGATGATATTTTTGATACTAAAATTTGATATTAAGTACTTGATAATGAAAATATTGACATAAATTTTCCATGCATGAATTTCATATAAAAATATTATCCTAACTTGTCATTCTCTCACACCTACATGCTACCTTATGAGTTTGAGCCTTTCATTCTATTATTACAAACCTATGAAAACCTCACTATCTATTTTAAACATGGATACTATCCTACATAGACATACCTATAACTTGATTTCATTCCTCATGTGTATGGGTTAGTAACACAAAATTAATTTAGTATCTCTAGTTGTTACAGACCTGAGTTAGACATGGTTAACCATCTCCTAGCAATGAAAACTTTTTAAAATCAAACATTTATTTAGTTTCAACCCATCTACCTAGTGTGCTTGTGGCATGAGAAATTACCCAATTAGACTCATATATATAAATCAAGGCCTCAATTTATAGGGGACATGGGACTTACTTTATACACATATATACACTAATTTACATTTATAAAATTTTCCTAATTTTTCTCAAATTGTGAATCAGTCACTTTGAGTGGTCATAATCCAAGTTTGAAGCATACCAAAGCCATATTAAATTAGGTGTTGTCAAGTATAAAGTATAAATAATTATCTACATTTATGTAACAAAGAAACATAATTACATAATCAAAATAACTGGGAGAACAACACATGCTTTCATTTCCATTAATAGGAAATGGTTAATCATATTGGGGGTGATTGGGGACAACTCATTCCATTACACTTTATCGAAATTTTAAAGGTTTATATCCATCACAAACACACCTAGGGTTTCAAGGTGAAGGAGGATAATTTTTTATGTTTTTCACTTAATTTAGGTACTTTTCCTTTTGTTTTTATCTCTATTTTTATCATATGCCACTTATCAAATCATTTCAATCAATTTCATTATTTTACATTCAAATGTATACTTGGATGTCATTTATATCTATTTGAATTCATGTACTAATTTTTATCCTATTAGGGTTACAAAAAAAAATATTAATTTAAAACATATACCTATAATGTTTTGGGTTAATATTTAATCACTAACCATGTGTTTAAAAAAAAAATCTAAAACATCATAGTGCAATTCCTTAGATAAAATTTCAAGATCAAAATAGTGCCCATTCTACTATTGATTTAGACATATCCCTCATATATACATTCTAAGTTTTTGCATTAATATAATTTTATGCTTCATAGTACACTCTATAAATAAGGTTACTTCAGACTAATAATTGTATCATCTATTTGAAAAAGTTTTATTGTTGGTCTATGAGAGAGAATAATAATGTTTTTATGATATTCATTAACCCTTACATTGAAAGCATCCATTAGAGAATGATTACATGATCCTTTACAATATACATTGTCTACATGAATATTTTAGAAATAATTCTAAATGCAAACACTTAGAATATATATTGAATGAAAAAATATATAAATAATTTTATAAGAAGATAAAGCTGATCATGGTAATTTTGTTAGAGAAAAATTATGTTTATTAATAATTTAGTTGGAGACATGACATAATAATGATTATTATGACATGATGTTTTTAAAGGATTTATTGTAAAAAAAAGGAACAAATAATGTTTTTATAGGGAATTAATAAAGGAAATTTAATTAAAGGAATAACCTTAACACAAGTAATTAATTTAAACTTTAAAAAATAACCATATTTAATGTGGGCATATGTTTACAAAAATAAGGACACTTTTTTCTTGAAATACCAACCTGTCAATATAATTATTCTAGCGTGTTATATGTATACACCCTAAATTAGTCAAATAACCACACATATCATGTATGTTCATAGTCCTCTTTACAAGAGACTCCAACTAGAGAATATGATCCTTGTTCACACTAGCCATGTCTTTATTTTTGCTTATCTTGGTCTTGTTTCTTTCTTGTGTCACCTTTTTGCTCATTACTAGTCATCTAAAACCTTCTAACTAGTGATTCCACCTCAGCCAAATAGTATTCTCCATGCCAATCCTATTCCCATAGGTCCTAAACCTATAGGATATGAGCACTAGAATTAGACAATAGAACCAAACACAGAAGTGTCCCATTTTTGGTGCTCCTATCCATTTGCATTTTGAGCCCCAATGGTCATTAGTCTTTGATTAATAGGTCCCTAAACCTTCTTATCCCCTACCTTAAGTTTTATTTTACATTTTTGATGTTAGATAACATGAATACTTATCCAAAATTTAAAATAAAGAGTATCCTATACAAAGGACTTCAAAAGGCATTTTATATCTAGCACTTACTACTTTGTCATAGTAAATAATTAAAATTAGTCAATAGTATAGCTTAGAATTTTGCATCACACAGATTTGAATGCTTGATAAATAAAGGGCCTAGGAGAAAGTTCATTCTTGAATCTATGGTAAGCATTGATTATTCACCTTACCTAAGGGAGAACTACATTTTATTTGAGACCCTGGTTTGAGGGTTAATGTAGGAAGTGATCAGGACATCAAGGGTTCTAGATTATGCGATCATACTTCCCCTAACCTAGTTTTTTCCCTTTTGATTTTGATATGTTTGTTATTTTGTGTGTGTAGATAGACCTAGGGTTTTGAGAATAAAATAAGATATACAATGGTAAATAAAGGTGATTGTAGAGAAATAAAGACACCTACATGACCTAAAAACTAGACTGCACCAGAATCTAGAACAAAAAATTAATTTGGATAATAGCACTAGAATTGGCCTACAACATCAGCACCAAAGATTCCACTTTTTGGTGCTCCTATCCTTTCATTGAATAAAATATAGATTTAGGGCTTTGACATCTTCCTAGTCTTGCATAATAGTTTTTAGCCTCTATATCAGTTGTCTTATCCTATTTTTATAGATAAGTCATTTCCTTCCCCATGTAATTGATTTGATAAAATTGATATAAATCTATATTTTACTAAATTTTATTATATTTTAACCCTTAATCCAACGCATTTATTATGTAGGAACTAAAAACCTAGTTTCCCAAAAATAATAAAAGATTTGGTGAACCTGAGTTACTTCAAACAAATCTCAAACCCTAGGTATCCCTAGTGGTTTTCCTTCACATTTTTGTGAAAAAATTCAATTTAAAAATTCTAATTTTTGTATAAATTTTCATACATTTGTTTTATTAAAATTTATTTTAGATTTCAAATTATTTCAATAATTTCAAAATTCTAAAACTCTAACCCAAAATCCTAGATTTCCAAATCTAGGTCCTCAAACCCCAAGCCGTCCTCCCTTACAATTTTTAGGTAATTTTTTTGGATTTTTTGCATCTTATTTGGAGTGTCAAAAATATTTTCAAAATATCTATGTTAGTATTCATTCTTTCATTTATTTTCTTAATAGTACTTTTACGTATTCTCTTTTTGGTGAAAATGGCCACTAAGGCACTTCTTCTCTCTCATCCTATACAAAAATTTATGATTTTTTCTCATAATTATGATAATGAATGGACAGATTGAAAAATTACACATTAGCCAAAAATGAGGAAAATTATTTCATTTACAATGAATATAATTACTATTATTGTAATGAGGAATATGATGATGAATATGAAAGTGATAGTGAAGAAAAAAGTAGATGCATCTTCTTCTCTCAAACTTATCTATTTTCTTCCCTCTTGTAAGGAAAATAATTTTTATAAATGGGAAAGGTACTTTTCACCTCATTCTCCTATTCACAATGCATGAAATGAAAAAATTGTTCATGCATTTCCAAGTGAACCTCTCATTGGTGATAATTTTCTTGCATTTGATCTCTCTCTCTCTCTCTCTCTCTCTCTCTCTACTTATATGTTCAAATTATAACAATATAAACACAATTGAATCAAATTTTCAATGCATAGTTCAAATGATCCATTTCATGTTCTTAAATCTATTTTATTATCTCAAAAAATGACAAAAGAATGTATAAATGATAAATCTCTTACTCTTACTTCTCATATCACAAATGAAAATAATACATGCACTCCATTCAAATATAACATATATGCACATAATATTCTAATTTCACATGATAATTTATTGTATATTAGAAAATAATTAACATCTTCTCTTACCCCTCTCCCTAGTGATAATGGAAGTGATAATGAGTATGATAGTGAACATGCAAATGAATATGACAATGAGAGTGAATATGAAAGTGGTACTTATACTTCTCCCATTTCAAATGAAAAAAAATTCAATTGTGATATGAATTAGTGAAGAAAATGAATCTCATGCTTCTAACTATTCTCTCACTCCTTCTCTCAAACATAATGTATTACAAAATGTTGCTTCTACTTCTATGCATGAATCTATTTCAAACAATGCACATGTCAATGATAACATCACATATTTTATTAAATTAGAATGTGATTCACTAAATACTAAAGATACCATTGAATCTCCCAAGCCACCCCATACTATAATAACATCTATTTCTCAATCTTCACCTAAAGAGAATGGTAGCCCACATCCCTCTACTAAGGTCCACGCTACCATTCTTCCAAAGCTTCAAGTGAGCACACCCCCTTTATGATCTAATTTATAAATGTAGCATTCCCATGGATAAAATAAATGATCAAATTCAATGTTTACATGAACCACTTCAAGATACTAATATACCATCCCAAGATATTATTTATGTGATGCATGTAGTTGTTGAATTACAACACCAAGTACATCTCCTTACTTTAAAAAATAAGGCTTATAAGTCTCGGATGGATGCCAATGACTTACATGGTAACCCTCTTTCAAAGACATTTATCAAAGATTCATTACCTAAGCATTTCTAGATACCATTATTGCCTCAATCTGATGAAACTGGAGATCCATTCATACACCTTAAATCCTTTCAAAAGGCTTTACCATCTCATGCGAGTCCTTTGATTCCACTTGAGTTGTTCCAGTAGACAATAATGGGTAATGAACATAATTGGTTCTTTCATCTACTCCTTGTTAGTTCCTTGCATACATATGATGACTTATAAGAGGCATTTATCAAATATTACATAGTAAACATGGGCCCTTATGTTATATATGAGAAACTTGTATTGCATTATAATACTTCAGAGCCAGTTAATGAATATATCTTATGATTCAAAACTCACATGTTAAGATTGATCTATAAACCAAAATTTTTAGAGATTCAACATATATTTATTAATGGGATTCACCAACCCCTCCTAGAGCATATATTATATCAGATAGAGTCCTCTTTTAGGCACTTATTTTATACAATTTTATCCTTGGAGAAGAAATTGGGATTGATTTAGCTAGATTCGGTTGATCAGATTACTTTAGATTTCACAACATTACCTCCATCTATAGCTCCTAGAACTCAACATACACCATGTATAAAATAAGATAGGAGATCACAACTAGAAAAACAACTAGTTAAGAATAAAGAGCCAGTTTTTAGAGTACCACCTATAATATGCACTACAAATAATAAAAATAATAATAAGGCACCACTATAGTTTTATTTAGATTAGGACAGCCCATATGTCATATTATTAACATTATTAGATAAGAGGTTAGTAATATTTCCTTCTACTCATCATTGAGATCCACATATCTTACATAAGCAGCCACATTGGCCCTTTTATAGCTATCATTGTATTCATGGACATAGAGACAATGATTGTTATGTACTCAGGGACTATATTAATAGATGTGTTGATAATGGCAACATAAAATTCACATCAGGGGCATCTAGATCTCCTCCATCATGGATGCATAGACCTCATTCCTCCATGACTGAGTCATCCCAAGACATTCTTTCATAGGAATGATCGATTACTCATCGTGAGAGTAATGCAATTTTCAGGATAGAGCCTCATAGGAGATATCCTATCCCACCTACTTAGAGGGTTTGGAAACTAGTATAAAAAGAGTAACCTACATATAATAGTGTAGTTTTTGGAGTACATAGTGCATTTTCATATACATATCCAACATAATCACATACACCACAATAGAGTAGGGTCCTATCTCATGTAACAACCTGCTACGATTAAGATTAGATGAACCCACATCACAAAGTACTTCTCTAGATAGATATTTACTATATGCAAGTTTTTAGGGACCTATTTCATGTAGAAACTATGATTGAGATTATATGAGCCCTCATCATAGGTTACAATTCCATCTTGATCTATTGCTCAATTATACACATTATAATAGAGGCCATAAGGGGCTATTTCATATAGCACTCCACTATGATTATGGATAGATGAGCTTCCTTAATAACACATAATTCTAGTTGTACATCTATTGAGATTGCATCTTACAAAGTATCCATGTATATATATAATTAGTATACCAAAGATAACATCAGATACAAGGCATATTCCTACACAACATGAGTAGTATGTGTACTTATTTAGTTGGCCATCAAGGTTTAAATAGTGATATAATAGCCAAGGTGCTGATATGCATAGAGTGATATCTTACATCCCCTTATACTAAAAGTTAAAATTCCTAGTTCTAAATAACCATACCTAGCCAAACAAAATTATCCAAATCCTGATCTTACCAATATCCTATTTTACCAATCTTAAACTAATTCACTTTATCAAATAAATTTACCAATTACAAAAAAACAAAGTTTTACTCACATATGACTCAAAATCAAACATTCACATCACACTTGAACCTATCAAAAATAATCAAATCACATCCCAAATACCATTTTACCAAACATATGAAACCTCAACATCAATGCCAAATCAACTATTTATAATCAACCATTTAAAACAAATATACCAATATACTATAAATTCCATAACATAATATGCATGAGTTAAAATCAAACTAGTATCCATATATATAATGAGTTTTCAAAAAAGTACAATTAGTCATGAATGGGAATCAGGCCCTCACTCTCCCCACTAGTACTAGTCCTATAATCTACCCTATCATTCAATGGCCCTATACCTCCTCAAGCTACTACATGCCTCTTATGATGACTCTCTTGCTCTAGTAGTCGACTATGCTCTTCATACAAGTCCACATGTCACCTCAAAAGATCTATATACTCATCTATGATCCTCATGTTAATAGATCTAAAAATAGGTGGAGGCATCCTATGCCTATCTATCTTAGCTCTTAGCTTAGCTCTCTCTTACTATCCTAACATATGCATATATCACTATAGTATCCCTATAAAATAGATAAGCATGGATACCAACCATGACCATTGCTCACTCTATCAATCCCTCCTCCATTACATCATCATGTACATGTTATATGAGTTCTTAGAGTGTCAACTCGATTATTATCTCCTAGTAATCACCATCTCCACTTCCTAACCTAGCTTGTGTTCCATATTAAGTACCTCCCACTTCACCTACACATAAATTATGACACTACATTAGCTATATACTATGAAATCAAACTAAATCACACATTTATACATAGTTCAAATGTAATCACTACTTACCTCCCATTATCTAGATTAACTAAACATCCTCATAATCAAGAGCATCCCATACCTTAATAGCATATAATGAATCCCAATGATACCTATCCTACCAAAGAATATACACATCTGTATATCTAATGTCATATACATCTACAATATCTATGCCACATCCCTCACATCCAAAGGTAGTGGTGCTAGCTTAGCATCAGTAAGCCTCACATGAGTTCCTACCCTCATAGACGCTCACACACTCCTCACCCACACCCATGCTACTAGGGGCATATCCTATGGTACCCAAAACTATCTACTAATATACTCATACTAAAAATTCTCATATACTCCACCCTAATGGTCATGTATCCATAACTGACCCTGATATATTAAAATTATACTTCATCCTTTTTCCACCCAAGAAAACCTATATAAGGCCTCTATATGATGTCACCAACCACCAATCCATATAAAACCTACCTATAATGGTACATCCCATAGGATTGGATAGCCAATGTGTTCATCCAACACTCTCTAAATAACTATTTAGGTTCTCACTTTTCCTTCCATAATCCAATTAGCCACACAATTGCTATGTGCTCATAGGCTCAACAATTCAATAAGGTCACCATGATCACCCTAGCATTGAATGACTCTTATGTACACCTATAGAGGTCCCTATATAGGTGGGCTATCATAGTCCTCCCTTACAAGAATATAGTGCCATATACCTCTACACTATACACAATATTGTGCATCCTATATGTAATATATACTCCACTCTTATCCACAACAATAAAAGATGCCAATAAAATAACCAACCACTTCCAAAAGCATGAAACATTATACTGCACAATGATTGATAATAGCACATCACTATCACTACCTCCTTGATGTATACCCAAAGGTACACCAGCAAAATATAAGGATGCATGATCAATTGCATCAACACCCATGTCATCTTACACCATCACTCACTACCCACTAATTGGTAAATATAGGATACAATACACATCCTCCAAAGTCGTAGCCATCTTCCTTGTAATAACCCAAAAAATATATGTATCTGCATTCCACCTCTCACATAAGGAAATAATTAGATATCAATCCCATTGCACTGTACCTAATCATACATATGACCCAACCTCACCCTATCCATAACCACTCTCTCATCAATAGATAATGGTAACAACCTTAATGTCTCCATCACTTGGCCCCTACAAAACTCTCTCATCCATACCTTAACTTGAAAAACACCAAAAATAACACATCTATCAATCAACAATACCAAATCAAAATCTAAGATAGAATAAAAGTGAACAATAAATCAACATCATAGAAATATTATACCTCTAAGACAAAAACACTATAAAAAGGATAATAGTGCTAGACAAGAGTGTTGAAACCTAGATAGGAGCACTGAAACTTGGATAAGAGCATTGAACCCTAGATAAGAGCATCAAAAACATAATTTTTTTTCCTAGACTACTTTCAAGAGATCACAAACACCAAAATAGGCCAAAAATATGATAAAAACCAAGTATTTGAGTTTCTTACCAAGGTCACATCACCATTAGCCTAAACTTGGGTTACTAAATACTTGAACTAGATTGTATAAGGTGCTCATCTCTTCAACATTTTTCTCACTCTAGAGCCCAAAATCTCCACCTAGTTAATGCACAAATGAATCAAGAATCAATTCAATTTCCTATATTAACCAGATTTTTCATTCAAAATCAAATACCATTTTCCACATAACTCAAACCTCGTGACTTCATTTTTCAAACAATTTCCTTCCATAGAATCATGACAACAATACCTTCAACATCACTCAAAATTTGCTCTCTTAGTTGCCTACTATGACATAAAAATTTCTATATTTATCTTATACTTAGACACACACCTTGGTCATCACTAATAAAAAATGTTATTCCACTCTTAAAACCACAATATAATCAATCCAAAAACCTTTCAATCTATTCATAACATACCAACCTTGTTTCTATAAGCACACCACTAGTAATGACTTTTGACTCAACCTCCTCTATCACATATTTAGGCCCTCTCCCTAAAAGAGGGGTATCATTCATATTATTTCTATTTATATACTTACCCAACATACCCATACACTTTCATAAGTGGATACACCATGGTTCTTAAACATCCATCATTCAAATTATTAGATTCAGCTTAGATTGATTGAGATATATAGTGATTCAAATTATGTGGGTCACTCAACATTAATTAGGACATTTAGAGGGATATACCTTTAGTTTATAGATACATAGACTATTTAAATATAGTGGTTCAAATTATATGGATTCACAGTGATTTTTGTATACATACAAACTTAGATACCAGATGTAGGGGCATGTACATACTACATGTTTCACACATATAGCTTCATACATCATGACATAGTTTATTGAATCAGATAGTAGACTATAGACATAGTGTATATCATGGTGTTTTGAGTATTTAATTTTGTATATGAGGCATGGAAATATATATCATATCACATGTGGTTATATATATTATCAAATTATACTAATGTATCACTCACATACTGGATTTGGGGGCATGGTACATATGTTCATGTTCTTCATCACTCAAGATTATATAGATGGAATGACAAGATATGCAATTCTCTTCTTGCACATTGACTAGAGTTTTAGATTACACCCAACTATACACAAGTTATCACTAGGTTAGACCACATGGCCATCTACAGTGGTTGGTCCATTGTATTACTCAAATCCAAACTACATGAGTTTATGTGGGATATAGGATAAACATTGGTTTTATGCCTCCAAGTATTTATTAGTTATATTTCAAATATTCAAAGTGGGGGAATGATATATTTTTCTCTTCATAGTATATATATTTTTATACACATTCCAAATTAAATGATTTTATGTGGGATAGAGGATAGACATTGGTTTTGGGCCTCTGAGCATTCCTCATCTTCAGTTAAATTTAGCATAGGGGAAAGCATTTCCCTACTTCTCCATGATACATAGATTCTATATTCAAATTTAGTATAGGGGTATCTATTCCATGGATTCATTCTCTCTCTAAGCACTATTCATCTCTCCATCTACTTCCCTAGCTAGGAAGCGAGTTAGATCATTGCAACACATTCACCTCTACATAGGTAGGTTTAGGTATGCATTTAATTATTCTTTATTTTACTCTAGTATTTCATTTCATTACATCACTAGAATAAAATAAGGGTAAATGTATACACCCTAAATTGGTCAAACAACCACACATATCATGTCTTTTCATAGTCCTCTTCATAGGAGATTTTGATTGGAGAATATGAGCCTTATTTACACTAGTCATGTCTTTATTTTTGCTTATCTTGGTATTATTTCTTGCTTGTGTCACCTTTTTTATCATTGCCAATCATCTAAAACCTTTTGACTAGTGATTCCACCTTAGCCAAATAGTATTCCCCATGCCAATCCTATTCCCCCAGATCTTAAGCCTGTAGAATAGGAGCATCAAAATTAGACAATGTCAGACACATAAGTGTCCCATTTTTAGTGCTCATGTCCATTTAGATTTTTAGCTCCAATGGTCTTTTATCTTTGTTTAATAAGTAATTAACCCTTATTATCCCCTCACTTAAGTTTTATTTACCTTTTTGATATCGGCTAATGTGAATAAAGCTCCCAAATTCAAAATAAAGAGTATCCTATATAAATGACTTCACAAGATATTTTATATCTAGAACCTACTACTTTTGCATAGTAAATAATTAAAATCAATCAATAGTATAACTCAAACTTTTGCATCACACATAGGTTTGCATGCTTGATCAAGGAATGGCCTAGGTGAAAGTTCATTCTTGCATCTACCATGCATGTTTATTATGCATGTTCCCTAAGGAAGAACTACATTTTATCTGAGACCCTAGTTTGAGGGTTAATGTAGGTAGTGATTAGGATAATAAGGGTTCTAGATCATGTGATCATACTTCCCTTAACCTAGTTTTTTTCTTTTTGATTTTGATATGTTTATTATTTCATGTGTGTAGGTAGACCTAGGGTTTTGATAATAAAATAGTTTATACAATGTTACATATAGGTGATCATAGAGAAATAAAGACACCTACAGGACCCAAAAACTAGACCACACTAGAATATAAAATTAGAAATTGATTTGGACAATAGTGCCAAAATTAGACTATAGTGCTAGACACCAAAGTGTCTAATTTTTTTTCTCTTATCCTTTCACCGAATGAAATCTAGATTTAGGTTTTTGACATCTTCCCAGTCCTACATAATAGTTTTCCACCTATATATCAACCACCTTAGCCTATTTTTATAGATAAGTCATGTCCTTCCCCCTATAATTGATTTGATTAAATTGATATAAATCTATATTTTACCCCTTAATCCATCCCCTTTATTGAGTAAGAACTAAATCCTAGTTTCCCAAAAATAATAAAACATTATCTTATAGTTGAAAAATAGTGCATGTCTCCATTATTTACTACATAATTTTATACATTGTGGGGACACTACACACACATTCACACACTTAACACTATAAAATATGTTAACTTCTAGATTATATACTTTCTACTAATATAAATACTATTGATTTTACTATGACTTATGTTTTTACACTCAAATATCTCACACAAAGGTCAGCCTAATTATTTTATAATATATACATAACACTAAGATAATTAGTAGATAAAAAATGGGTAAGCTTAAAAATATGCAAATAATAAGATAAAGATGTATTATGTGAGATATGCACACGCACGTGTGTGTATTATATGAATATTATAATACTAAATTTAACTATGTTTGTTATATATACCAAAATAAAACTTAGGAAGGGTAATTATACTAAATCATGTCATTACATCATTTCCAATATAATCTATGTTTCAAGATTTTTAAATTGAAATATTATATTCTTATCTATAATCAATTATTAAAATGATTATATGGATATAACATATTCTAATGCATGTGAGGATATATTGATACACTCCAGATGTTTATGTCATGTTCATTATAAATGTTCATAGAATCATCTGTGATGACTTGAAAAAATTATAATAAGCATGCTTGTAGTATTATAATCTCCTTACTTTCCCATATAAATAATGAAAAATTTATAGAATGATTTTTGTGTTGAAGACTTACATTGATAAGATCTGTGTTACAAGTGGAAACAAATTATATGTTAAACATGTTAAAATTCATAAATTAACATCATAAAAAAATTTAAGTAACTACATTCCTCTCATATAATGTCATTTGACCATTCAACATTGGGATAAGTATTTAAATTTGAGATAACCCAATCAAAAAATAATATAATCCACAATAACAAATTAGTGATGATGGTAGTGGAAAATTAAGTCATTTTATCAAATGTTTCAAATATGATTCTTGAATGACTTGCCATTTGGTCATGTTGTTGTGTTGCACATGCTAAAAATAAAATTCAAAAAATACTATCTTTAGGGGTAGTTGTGATGTACATTGAAAATATAGATAAAATTTTTTTACATTTACTTATAATTTGTGAATACTATAATATACAATAAATGGTGAAAATAACCTTATTAAGGAATCAAAATAAAGTGAAAACCACATATAGTAATACCTTGTCAAAATGTTACATGTATTGTCATGTTATAACTTGGATAAAAAATTTAGCCTTTTTAGATATCTTTTGAATACAATGAGCTCATGTTTCAACTATCTCTAAAAATTTAAACCTCTTATATTATTCAACACCGTCAAGATATTTTGTTGTTGATTACCTTTATTATCTTTTTTTTTAAATTCACAAGTACCTCAACCCTATCTATTAATAAATTTGTGATAAACCATATTGATTTCATTTACATTGGATCACTTGAAAATATAATATCATGTTTAAAATCATAAGCAAAGTATCTATCTATTTTTAGTTATTCTTAAATAGTTGACACTATTGAACAAAAACTTCCACTTTTCTTCCATCTTTCAATGACATGTCTATTGCAAGAACATATATGTTACTTTATGACATTAAATTTGATAAATTAATACATTAAACACTTTTCTCACATCTAAAATAATTAACTCCATCCACCACAACATATTCTACCATATCATGTGGAGTTAACTCATCATATTCCAATGTAAAGTGATCATGTGTGCTCATACCAGCTTCATATTATGCCTAAAACATATCTTCCATATCATCTAATATATAATAAATATGGGATTGGTAATTCACATTTTTATCATCTTATTATATCTTTAAAAAAAATACACCTAAGAGATATAAAATAATTTAAACTATGCATTAATTTAGACTATATAAATAATGTTGATACATACAACAAATATAATTAAAAAATAGATAATATATATTAAAACTAGATGATTTAGAATTGAAAATAAAAATAGCGATGATTAAATTAACCAATTATAAATATAGGTAACTAATATAAGATACTAAAATATATAGAAATTCCCAAGATATGTTTATTTTGGTAATCAGATTTTAAACAAGGTCTAAAAAATTATCTAGATGTTACTAGAAAATTCAATTGCATAGGGAAAATGAAGCTCTTAGGCTTTAATAGTAGTGTCTATATGTGTAGTGTGGGTTCTAAAAATGTTAGGAGCTTTTTGAGAATGCTTGAAATCTATTTTTGTGAATGCAAACTCTTCAATACTATGTAATAATGTCTACATTTTATCTCTTTTTTCAGAAATATTAATTACTATTAATTGATCACAAGATACCTTAAAATGGTGTTATGATTTTATATTGAATAGACTCTAACAACTCCCTAGTAAAAAAAATAGATTTACCTATTTTTGAATACTTAAAAAAGGGCTCAAACTACACATATTTCTCCCAATTAGATGAGTGTGTGAATGAGTAAATTCACAAAAAATCTAGAATGCAATCCCATCTTTAATACTTGAGATTTTTAACAATGAAACATTGACCTCTATGTATTAATATTTAACTCTATGGATTGATCTAGGGATACTCCTTGAATATTTTATATGTGCATATTATTTTTTAATAATGTTCAAAGAGAGTGATAGATTACCCAAGATCTTTTTAGATGTTTCTCAGTTGAATAATAACATTAGGGGTGACACATATATAGGTTACTCTTCATTAATTTTTTGATAAAACTAAACCATGGAAGATTTTTATTCAACCTAATGAATATTTCACAACTTGAAATTTAGTCATTGAATACCTCTAGACACTACAAGGAGAGGAAAACACCTACTTATCTAACACTATACAGGTTTAATGGAACTATCCTTTTAGTAAATAAGTATTTTAGGTATGGATATGTCTATATATTATTATTAAAGTGTTTTTATAGATCAATCTAATCTTGAATATACATGTAGTGTGGATAAATGTTGCTAAGATAGTTGATTGGTAGACTAGTATATGGAAGGTGTGCTTAATAGTGAAATATATGTGCATTGTCTAAGTATGTCCAAGTTGAAGTTTTCAATGTTTTGAATACCAATTTGGATGTATATAGATGCCCCCATTTTTATATAGTATTGAAAATGCTATACTAAAAGGATAAAATAAACAAATTTGGTATTTGTGATAACTATTATTGGTGTTGATAGGTGTAGATAAAATGTACCATTTTATCCATGTGAAATATACAATAAAAAATGTGGAGATTAATTTCATCTCATCATAATTAATTCAAGATAATTTAAATCATTGAAAGATAATGAAAATGAAAAATCTAAGTAAATAATACTTCTAATGGTGTTCAAACTAAGTGGATACATGTTGAAATTCATTGGAGAGTATAATGAGGTGAACATTCCACAAGGAGATGCAACTCTTAAAATGGTGAGTTGAGTGTAAATGAAACAAATTACACTCAATAAGGTGGTGATATAATTTTAACAACACAATAAACTCAACCACACTACCCCAATTATCTAAATAACCCTTCTTGAAAAGGAGAAAATTCTATTTAGTTATAGACACCCAAATTTGGTTTAAGCCTTGTTTATACTATGTTTTTCATGTCACTTTAAATATATGGATTCTCATTACAAATTGGACACTTATTTATGATATTTATTTGATATTACACTTTGTTATCTATTTATATTGGTTTCATGTTATTCTATTTTATTTTCATATATGATTCTTTTTCTATCACAAGGATCCATAGTTCCATCTTCTCTGTCTCTACTTTTTTATTTGCTCAAGGTAGTTTCAGTGAACTTAGATTATGTACGTTACTAAAAAGTTCTAGGTTTTTTATAGTTTCTTATTTTTATTTTCTAGCTTATTTTGAGTTGGAAACCCTTCATGTCAATTTATTAAATTTATTTGGGTCTTGATGGGTCACCTTGTACATGATAATAATAACTTAATTCAAAATTGATATCACTATATATACGAATACAATAAGAGCATTTAAGGGATAGGAATTAATTATGAGACACAAGAATACATATAGAAAAATAGACACCTAGTTGACATACATTATTTTTGAACATATTTTAAAGGTCTCTAAAATAATAAATCTAATTCTATGTATCAATTGCATGTTTGTACCAAATTAAGACCTAAGATAAATGATATTTATAGTTACATTCACATGATATGGAGGACACACAAATAAGTATGATAACTACTTATAGTTTGATAACTTTATGAGTATTATAATATAGTAAATACTTAGATAATCATAAGAGAGTTGACTTATTTCAATCCAAACTAAATACCTAACACATTTTATGTCATCATGCATTAAAAATAATAATTAGGGTTTAGATAGAAGGAGAATTAAAATAGATATTAGTGCACATGATATAAGGAAAGTTCAAAAATAATAAGAATTCAAAGGTGTAGGTAGGCATATCAAGAGTTATAGACCCACATAGTTCATAAATACATTGTCAATAACCTTTGGATACTACCATCTGCCATAGGGGTCAAACTTTACTAGTAGTATTGATGTAGGAACATCACTACCTCTGTAAATACTAGTTTAGTTTCATGTTTTATAGTCTTAATATGTTGTCATGGTCTTTATGAGTCTATATTAATCAATTAATGATGATAGTTCTTGATCAATTTTGTATTGAGGTGCAGTGGCATTTTCCCACCAATTTGCTCCAATTGAAAATTTGAATGTTTTTTCAATGTTGTGGTGGTCATGAGTCAAGTCATAAACATTTAACTTTGTGAATTGTATTATATAACCTTGTTACATCCTTAAATCATGTAATTAGTCTTTTGATAAATATGTGGTGGTTAGGTTGCACTCTCAACTACAATTGGGAGTTATAAGGTAGTTATAGAAGCTTTTGGCTTAATTAGTGGTTTTTGGCGTGAAGAGGTAGGTAATTCAAGAAATTTAGAGTATTTTTGGGTTGGTTTCAAAGTAAAATGAATATTTAACCCCATAAATAAGACGAATAAATAAGTTTTGTGTTATTGAAACAAGAGTGTAGTCTCTATTTTGTACATGTGCAATGCAATGTTTGTGTAAATAGGTAAGAGAGGAAAGCACAACAAAGAAAGATATTTGAAAATTATTGTGAAGATTCATGTGTGAGGTATATGTATATAAAGGTTGATAAACATTTTTTAAAGTATCTATCATATCTTGTGTATGAGATCAATTGTAGACTTTATATCATGTATAATCTATGTTTTATATTTTATGTCTTAAAAGCCTATGTAAGCATCATAGAGATGAAAGGAATGTGTGAGGGGATATTTATTATGAATTAATAATGAGTAATTTAATTCCTTTATTCTATTAAAATTGATTTCATGGGATCATTTCCTTTTAAAAAGGTCATACATAACAGGACATTCAATTTTATGTATATGTTTACAATCATGCTAAACCTATATAACTCTGAGTATATAAGCTTAAAAAAAGAGTTTAGTGAATTATAATGGGTATAGTGGAGTCCCATAGTGTGGGTTAAATAATTATAAATAAGGGTGAAGGGGATTTAAGTACTTAAAAATAAAGAAACCATTGACTGGTCAAGACTGGGTAACTTACAATCTAATAGTTTAGATATAGTTGAAGAAGGATAATGATTGAGGATTATTTATAATAGATAGGAAGACCTTGATAAAAAAATGTGGTGATTTTAAAATCATGATTGAACCCTATAACAATATATTGAATCCCCTCAGGTTAAATAATTTGAGTTTGAGTATACAGTCCATCCAAAATGTAAAGAAATCAACTATAAAAGTTGCTAAATGGGATTATAGTGATTTGGAGAGTTTCATGGAGTATAAAAAACCCTAATTATCATTTACAGATCTTTAAAACAATTTATAACTTGTAAAAACTAAATTTACATGATCTCAAGTAGTTACAATTTAAAAAAACCCTATTCATAGGGTTTTAAAACTAAAATTTTGATTATCTACAACTACAGCCAGTGAAAACACACCATATTTTGGAATCTGATAGGGGACAAGGTATAGAAAGGAATTTTTGAGTTCTTAATTTGAAATCATATAAAATTATTTGGCTATTAGAAAATTTATGATAAGTATGATATAAGATACTTAGGGAGACCTAAATAGGGAGCTATAAGGTTAAACAAAAGAAGCCAAATAGTGGTTTTGTGCCAAGATACTTTGTGAAGTGGAAGATAAGGATAGAGGGTATCCTTAAATATGTTTGGATTCTTTTTTTAAATTTGTACAATATTTTACATAGTGAAAAGCCTAAGAAAAGGCTATAAAGATTAAGTTGTGTGTAGGCCAAGGTGTAAGTATTGAAGGAAGTAGTGAAGAATGTTTCTTATGGATTCAGAGGTCTAATAAAAACCTAAAGAGCATGATAAAGACATTAAAACCACAAATTAATCTATGTGAAACTCAAAACCAATAGGTGGACAATGAACTAATGAGCCATTGATAAAGAACCTAGTAAGCCATTATCAAGGAATGAAATAAGAAATAAGATAAGGTTAGAGAAAGATTATATAACATCTACATCATTTTGGTATCAGGGCCTAAAAATTCATTGGGAATTAGGTGAAAGAGGTATATACAAATCAAGGTACAAGTATTGTTTTTAGTTTTTATTTTATGAATTTGATTAGTTCATTAAAAGTATGATGAAGGTTATTTTCAAAGATTGCTAAAGAATATTGTAGGAAGTTGGTCAAGGAAGATTGAAATCCAAGAGATGCTTGAGGATAGAGAAAGAGATAAAAAATATCATTGATCCAAGGAGAGATCTTGGATAAGGAAAGGAACAAGGTGCAAAAGACTTTCTTAGGATGGAGAAAGGTATAAGAGACTTGCTTAAAGTGGAGAAAGGTATAAGAGACTTGCTTAAAGTGGAGCAAGGTAAAATAGACTTGCTTAAGAGAGTACAATTGCCTAATATAAAAGACACACTGAGAGAAGAAGAGAGAGGTAAGATAATTTTAGATGATTAGATAGAAGGATTATTTAAAAGTTTGTCAAAACATTTGTCATTCATTCAAATTAATGAGTATTTAGACCACTTTTTTAAGAAAATGAGTATGTTGAGGGCATTGGCCATGGAGATAAAATTAATTAATCACGTACAATATTAAGATGAAGATAAAGAGGTTTTAGATATTAGGAGGTTTGAAAGAGAGAAGATGAAATGATAAAAAACATAACAAATAGGAAATCCAAGTAATAATAAGCATGAACAAGAGATATATTGATAATAAGATGAATAAGAGGTTGTTTTTATTGATTTGTGTGTTCCATGTATAGGTTGGTTTCAAGACAAAAAGTAAGTGTTGAAGATAATCAAGTGGGAGATCAATATGCAAGAGAATGACCTTAAAGGTAGAGGTAAAATAAAGATGAAACAAGGAATATCCAAAATAATCAAGCACCATAAAGGATTATGTGTCTTAAATAGGCCATGGTATCTAGGAGGAGGTGTCCTTGTACAAGAGGTGTTGTAAAGAACATCAAAGATCAATTACTTATAACATTCTAGGAAGGTTTTCATTCACTCCTTAGTAGTATGATGTAGGAACATCACTACCTCTATAAATATTAGTTTATTTTCATGTTTTGGAGTCTTAATAAGTTGTCATGGTCTTTAGGATTCTTTATGAATCAATTGATGATGATAGGTCTTGATCAATTTTGTATTTGAGGTGCATTGACATTTTCCTGCTAATTTGCTCCATTTGAAAATTTAAATGTTTTGTCAATGTTGTGGTGGTCATGAGTCATGTCATAAGAATGTAAATTTTTGAATTATATTATATAACCTTATTATATCCTTAAATAATGTAATTAGTCTTTTGACAAATAGGTGGTGGTTAGGTTGCACTCTCAATGTACAATTGGGAGCTATAAATAAGTTACAAGGTAGTTATAGAAGTTTTTGGCTTAAATATTGGTTTTTAGTGTGAAGTAGGTGGGTCATTCAAGAAATTTCGAGTACTTTAGGGTTTGTTTTGAATGAAAATGAAGATTTAACCCCACAAAGAAGATGAATAAATAAGTTTTATGTTCTTGAAACAAGAGTGCAGTCTTTATTTTATACATGTGCAATGAAATGTTTGTGTAAATAGGTAAGAGAAGAAAGCATTATTGCTGAAATATCTTTGAAAATTCTTGTGAAGATTAATGTGTGAGGTATATGTCTATAAAGTTTTATAAACATTTGTTTAAGTAGCTATCATACCCTGTGTATGAGATAAATTACAGACCATGTATCATGTATAATCTATGTTTTGTATTTTATGTCTTAAAAGACTATGTAAGCATCATAGAGATGAAATGAATGTGTGATGGTATATTTAGGATGAAATATTAATGATTAATTCAATGTATTTATCCTTTTCAAATTGATTTTATGGGATCATTTCATTTTGAAAAGGTCATACATAATAGGATATTCAAATTTGTGTATTTGTCTACAATCATGCTAAACCTATACAACTATAAGTATATAAGCTTAATAAATGAGTTTAGTGAATGGAAATGGGTATATTTGAGTCTTATTGTACTGGTTAAACTATTATAAATAAGGATAAAGGTTATTTAAGCACTTAAAAATAAAGAAACCATTCATTGGTCAAGACTAGGTAACCTCTAGTCTAGTAGTTTAGACATAATTGAAGAAGTATAATGATTAAGGAAGATTTATAATAGATATTTAGACCTTGAGAAACACATATGGTGATTTTAAAATTTTCCTTGAACCCTATAACAATATATTGATTCCCCTCGGGTTAAATAGTTTGAGTTTGAATACACAATCCATCCAAACCATAAAGAAATCAACTACAAAAGTTGCCAAATGGGATTCTAATGATTTAGAGAGTTATGTGGAGGTATAAGAAACCCTAAGGATCCATAAAAGATATTTTAAACTATTTATAGCTTATAAAAACTAAATTTACATGCTCTCAAGTAGTTGTAGTCCAAAATAACCCTATTCCTAGGGTTTTAAAACTAAAATTTGATTATCTACAGCTGCAACTGGTGAAAACAAACCATATTTTGAATTTGATAGGGGTCAAGGTATAGAAATGGATATTTGAGTTCTTAGGTTAAACTTGTATGAAATTATTTGGTTATTGGAAACTACATGATAAGCAAGACATATGAGACTGAGGAAGACCTAAATAGGGAGCTATAAGGTCAAACAAAAGAAGTCAAATATTGGTTTTGTGCCAAGATAATTTGTGAAGTAGAAGAGGAGGATAGAGGGTATCCTCAAATAGGTTTGGATTCTTGTTTTGAATCTATATAAGGCTGTATATAGTGAAAATCCTAAAATAAGGCTACAAAGACCAAGTTGTGTGTATGTAGATTTATGTAAGTCTTGAAGGAAGTAGTGAAGAATGTTGCCAATAGATTAAGAGGTCTAATGAAACCATAAATAGAATGATAAAGACATTAAAACTGAAAATGAATCCAAGTGAAACTCATAACCAATAGTTAGACAATGAACTAATGAGCCATTGCTAAAGAACCTAGTAATCCATTGTCAAGGAATGAAACAAGAAATAAGACAAGGTTAGAGAAAGACTATATAACCTCTGCATCAAGTATACAAGGTTTTGAGACCTAGAAACATGTCTAAGGAGATAATAATATATGTAAAAATAATTTATAGGTAAAATATAACCTATATGAGTGGAATAATATGAAAATTATCTAAGTATACTTATACCCTCTTCATTTATCAAATTTAAATTTATCTAATGTAATATATATATATATATATATATATATATATATATATATATATATATATGTATGTATGTATGTATACACACACACACACACACACACACACACACACACACACACACACACACACACACACACACACACATATATATATATATATATGTATGTATGTATGTATGTGTGTTGAGACCTAGAAACATGTCTAAGGAGATAATAATATATGTAAAAATAATTTATAGGTAAAATATAACCTTATATGAGTGGAATAATATGAAAATTATCTAAGTATACTTATACCCTCTTCATTTATCAAATTTAAATTTATCTAATGTAATATATATATATATATATATATATATATATATATATATATGTATGTATGTATGTATACACACACACACACACACACACACACACATACATACATACATACATACATATATATATATATATATATATATATATATATATATATATATATATATATATGTATGTGTGTGTGTGTGTGTGTGTGTGTGTGTGTGTGTGTGTGTGTGTGTGTGTGTGTGTGTATACATACATACATACATACATACATACATACATACATACATACATACATACATACATACATACATACATACATACATATATATATATATATATATATATATATATATATATATATATATATATATATATATACATACATACATACATAAATATATATATGTGTGTGTGTGTGTGTGTGTATATATATATATATCCATCTCTATTTATATTTTTAATTTATTTTAATATTTTACATAATCTGATAGCACATGGTTTTACACTATTTTAGGACACCTAAATCCAAAATAATTAAATTTTTTTGGCCCACACAATCATTTAGTTGAGAATATAAAACCATATATTTCTTCCTTCATTAAGGTTTCATATTTATATTTTATAAGGTTTGACTTTTAGATATAATTATTGATTTCTAGGTATTTTATCACCTTTTGACATTGGGATTTCAAAATTTGAAAATATAATCTTTACAAACCATAAGGTTTATATGTTTTCACTTATATTATGGTCATTACTTATGTTTTTATTTCTCATCCTTTTATTGTTGATATCATTTTATATGCATGTGCATCCTTAAAACCTACTATGTCTCATCATATAGACTCTTTATTTTTTTACACATTATATGCCTTATTATTATACCAATGGATGAAAAAATGTTGGTGTATATGATAATGATTATTTGAATGATGATAATTATGATGTGATTGATGAAAATGAATTTTTTTAATTACAATGTAAAATATTGGTATTCTAGTGATATATTATTAAACAATGGTATCAAAAAAGAATTAGGTCAAATAATGTTGTAAGTCGCATACAGGGAATTAATTATCTGTCCCCTTTATATATACCTATATAATAGTTGATAAGTAGAAGAAAAACAAAATAAAATGGAATAAACACAAAAAATTATTGATAAAATTAATCTTATGACTAATAAGGATCAATATTTTATTTATACAATAAAATAATGAATATATGATACATATGTTACTTCTCATACTATTCAGGATGTTTTTACACCCCATGATTTTTGGATTTGTAATGACATTTTTGATGAAATTACTTTCAATGATTCTTTTTTTAATATCTAAAATGATTATGTTTCAATTAACTAAAATGATATGCATACTTTTAATGAATCCATTATACCCATGTTTGAGTTAGATGGTTTAATGAAATCTATGAATGAACCTTTCCAATCTATATCCATGACTACTAGTCATATATTTCCCATGATTCATGCAATAAGGAAATTAAAAAAAGATTTGTTACATTAACCTTATAATTTAGGGAATAAAATCCTAAATTTTATGATAATGTTAAACTAGGGAAGCATATAGTATGAAGGATAATCCATCATCCAATCCAAAAGTATTTATTTTACCCAAATTTCAATTATTTGATGCATACAAAGATCCTCATACTCACTTTGTAAAAATTTTATATTATATTTTAAACCATTCATGTTATGGTGTAGTATTACTAGAAACTTCCCAACCAATTCGATTAGGTAAAGCCTTACATTAGTTCTACAATTTACCTATTTATTTTATATGATTATTTTTAAAATAATAAGAAGCTTTATTACATCATTTTAAAAATAATAGCTAGATTAAAATTGGAATATATCATATACATTCAACAAGGTCATGATGAAGCCATGAAGTATAACATTTTAAGATTCAAAAACATGTTACATTACTTAATATATCATCCAACTAATATATAAAATCAAGTCATCTTTAATAAAGGTATTTTACCTCCAATTATAAAAAATGCACTCTCTCATACCTACACTTTTTTTTACAACTTTAATTTTATTTATAAGATTATCTTGAGTGATATTTTACATACCTTCACTCTTAATTATTACTCTACAAGTTCCCATAAGTCCACAACCTCAACTCTATAGACCAATTCTGCATCTAATAAGGACACTATGTATAAGGTAATTCATAATGAACAAAATTTAATAAGTTATACACCTTATAATTTTTAACATCCCATACGATTTCAAATAATTAAGGATAAATTAAAGGTATTTTTTAATAAATTTTACTTAGTAATAAGTTTATTACATTACCTTCTAATTGATATCATATTGCACATTATTTAACATGAGTGGGGTAAATGTCATTTTTTAACTATCATGATATCAATAGGCATAGAGATAATAATTATTATGCATTACATTAAATTATCAAAGCACTTTTGGATAAGGGTGTCATAACATTCAAAAATTTCTCAAAACACACCTTCGTCTACTCCATCTTCATATATTTCATAATATGATAATGCCAACATATCTAAGGTAGTTTTTAAAAATAATATATTTCCATATGAACCTAAAAGGAATCCATGGTCATTCGAACTCTTACAAAAGTTAAATATATGAAAATAATTATTTTGATGAAAAAAATCAACAAAATACATGAATGATTGATTTTTTTAATAAATTAGCACATTGACAAAGTGAATTGAAATATTCAATAATCGATGAGGGTCTTGTTGATGCAGGAAATTGCACCCAGTGGTAGGAAAACAAGTTCCTACCTTCTCCTCACAACATGGAAAATCCTCTCTCACCTATGGGATGGTGAAGCAGGAGAGGATAATCTCTAGATAAGGGCTAGCTCCCTTTGATGCATTATGTTTGTTTCAAGTAGTGAAAAATACAGGTATAGATAGATAGATATAAAAGGGGGGGTGAAAAGGGAGAGAGATGCAGGAAACAAACAACCTACTCTAAAAGAGGTGATGCACCAAAATGAAAAGTTGACCTTCACACATCCACTCTCAAAATTAGACAAATACATACATACTCTATGCACTTAGTAGAAGGACCAGGCTGCAAGAAATTAGCAGGGAGGATTCAATGGAAAATGTAGAATAGAGGTCACCCAAGGTGCTATGAAACACACACTTATGGAGTAATTTCTTCTACTCCTTCACTCCTAAATACTGCTCTTCTCCTGTTAGCTGCAACAATGGCACCTTGTAGATAGCAGGTCTACTGGTGTTAAACCTATGAGAGCATCAAAAGACAATGTATGGACACAAGCAAACATTCAACACATACACAGAAATGTCTATCCAAATGGAGGTAAAAAATTTACATTTGTATTGATCCAGGTGAAATTTTGCAGAGCTTCACCCTTTACAAATGTGGAAGATTCTTACAAATGACCAAGTTCACAAAATTATATGGAA